>CALSBZ010046904.1:41537-99192 GCA_943591055.1 Gobionotothen gibberifrons | reverse complement strand
GTCGCAACCTGACGTGCAGGGTTAAACAGAACACAGACCCGGAGGTCACGACCTGACATGCAGGGTTAACATAACGTGGACCCACGTCCGCAGCCTGCACTTGCAGGGTTAGCGTTCGCAGGCCCGGAGTCATAGCCTGACGTTTACGAGAACAGTTTTGACACGTATACATGCTTACGTGTTGATCACCACCAGTTGTAGGTACGATTACCTTTTTTAGTGTTTGAGGGACCTTGGATAGCCAGCACGGCACTGATGACCGGGCGGATGTAGGATGTGAAGGCAGAGGAGGACCAACGTCCGAGTTGTTGCAGAGATGAGGATGAGACGCCTTGATTAGCGGAAAATCTCATGCCGATATTCCCCCAAAACGGAGGATGCGCAGTGCATGTCCTATTTACCACTGAATAGGCTCCGGTGCACGCGCACTGCGGCGGTGTAATGCCGCTGAACCGCGTGATGACCAATGCATCACGGCGTTTCTGAAAGTATAGTTTGAAGAAGTAGTTGTAAATCTGTCTTCGTATGATTAAACTACCGCGTGAGGATTAGTGGATCGAGACTGTGAGCGGGTCTGGACGGTGCTGCCGCGGAGATGTTGTTATCGCAGATCCAGCCGTTGGTACGCCGAGAAACGGCGTATTTCTACTGAGCCGGGAGGAGAAGTAGCTTCGATGGGATGTAGCTTAGCCCTGCCTGCCTGCAGGAGGGGTTGTGGTTGAAGCCAGAGGTGGGTGAAATCTTCGCGTGCGATGAGGACCCGTTCCGCGTGGAGCCGGAAGCGCTGCCTTGGGCGGTCCTGCTGCCGGTGCCGGTGATGCCCTTCTCGAGAGACTGAAGGCGTGCGTCAATTGTTTGCGTGAAGTAGGCCATTTCCATTAGCCGGAGGAACTTCCGTGGAGCCCGATGCCTTGTATTTCCTCCCGCGTCCCGGTTTGCGGGGCTTAATCCGCGCAGCTGCGGAGCTGATGAATGTATGCCTGGAGCTGGGACGGAGCCCAGCTCTGCTGTTTGTGCGTTGACACCTGGAATGACAGCTGACAGGGAGAGCAGGTTTAAAGGGTTAGCAGGTGCGATGATTGGCTGGCCGGGGCGTGACGCCCCTGATCACTTATTGAGATAACGTGTGGCACCCGATAATGATGTCTTCCTGGTTGAACCTGCGCTAAGCTACATCAGTCAGAACAACTAAAGCAGCAGTGTTAATAATAACAGAAACGCCACAGAGTCACATCTAATATATAAAAGCATTTATTTTAATTGTTTAGAAGTCAGTTTATAATTTTGGCAGCACTGTTGAGCATTTTGAAAATGTATTTTCATGCCTCTGTGCAAGGCTTAGTCTATCTATCTTTATAGCCACTGGTGTAAAGTAACTAAGTTCATAAACTCAAGTACTATACTTGGGTACAAATTTGAGATACTTGTCTTTTACTTAAGTATTTAAATGTTTTGCTACTTTGTACTTCTACTCCTCTACAATTCAGAGGTAAATGGTGTACTTCTACTCCAATACATGTATTTAATCCCTTTAGTTACTTCACAGATGTGGATGAATGATGTGATATCTAATCAAGTGTTAAATCAGACTTTAGTTCCACCTGGAGTAAATCCACAAGCTACCCTGCGGTATACAAAGTCATTCAAACTAGCTGCACCTTTACCAGCTTTGAGAACACTTTCATGATCAATCATTATAAAACATATCATATATATTATTCTGAAATTGACCAATCTGCACAATGACTACTTTCACTGTCGCTACTTTCACTATATTTGGATGAGAATACTTTAATACTTTCACTTGAGGAACATTTTGAATGCAGTACTTTTACTGTAACAGAGTATTCCTACACTCTGGTACTTCTACTTTTACTCAAGTACAAGATCTGATTACTTCTACTTTTACTCAAGAACAATATCTGGGGCCTCATTTCTAAAGGGATATACGCTAAAAAAAAATGGCGTATGACAGTTTCTACGCAATGTTTGCGATTTATAAAATACTAACTTGACGGGAAAACGTTCGGTCCTCCACACAAACTCTAACCCATGCGTACGCACTAAGCACAAATACGGGAGAGACGAGAAACTGCGACATCGTTGGCAGAAGGAAGAATGGAGAGAAATATGTGGAAATAATACCATCAATAAAATGTTACCTCTCATTTATCATATATGAAGAATTCATTTTCACACATTGATTAAAGCCAATCTTAAAATGATTAAACAAACGCCTGTGTGAGACTCCTCAGTGCACACAAAAACATAACTTGGAGAACTAAATAAATACGGATATGTTATTTAAAACCACCTCGAATATGTTGTGTTAATGTTATGAAATGTTTTCTCATAAATGATGCGGTAAGCAGGAGGACAGAATTACGTCTAAACTGACGCCGTGTTGCATTTCTATAGGTTGTAGATACGAGCATGGTTTTATATACTATCACGTTTAATCGTGTTTTATGCCGTTTGCCAAGACTTGATAAGTCGCTCGTAAAACACAGGAGGTATGGAAACTAAGAACACCATGTATGGTAATAATGGTGGTTATTTTTTTTTCCTAAATGTATGCTATCAATAAAGGCGAATAGAGAACCGCAGTGACGCGTCCTAAAACCCGGAAGTAAACTCCTTCCGGTTCCTTCGTCAAAAACGCAATGCAATTTCTCCATAGGATTTTGGAAAATAGCTGGAAATAAGGTCTGTGGTTGACACACATTTAATAGACGGATCACGTTTTGTTCAGCCGGATGATATCCACATGTCTACCCTACTTTTATAATTTTCGAATCATAAATCTAGTCGCAAGAAGCAAAATGCTAACGTTATGCTATAAAGGAACTACAGCAGGGTCGCTGCTTCAATGTCACGCCAACTTAAGATCCATATTCAAACATACAGATTCTAAATGGTACAAGTTGAAGCGTTTGTTTGAACAGTTTGCAGGAGGCAGGTACTTGCTTTCAAGCAGAACAGGGCAAACACACTTAGCGGGAGTGTTTTACGTGTTCGGTGTAATGACGTACAACGGCCTGGACAACTTCTGTAGTCCTATTCAGCCACTTGGTAACAACCATCGTTTTTCAGACACGTCAACTCTTCAAAAATCACCAGCGAGGTCACTGCTGATGTATTTAATGTCGTAGAACAAAACGTGATCTGTCTCTTCAATTTGTGTCAACCACAGACCTTATTTGGAGCCAAAATCCTATGGAGAAATTGCATTGCTTTTTATCGAAGGAACCGGAAGTGGTAAAAATGCTAACTTACTTCCGGGTTTTAGGACGCGTCACTGCCGTTCTCTATTGCCATATTCTTATACTATATTTATACTTTTGAATTGCACTGTTAAAATGCGTAAATATATACAATCTCAGCCTGGGCTCCTGACATCACGTTTACTCACAGTCACGAACACAAACGGCACGCTTCACCTCGCTTCACCTCGTTTCACACACCTGAACACAAAATGCCGAAGACTTCAGCTGTGTGGGACCATTTTAAATTGGACGACGGCAAGAAGAAGGCAGTGTGCCAAATATGCGACAAGAAACTGGCCTACCACGGTGGCACAACAACTCTGAAAAGTGTTAGAAATTAAAATCAATGTTTTATGGCATAAGTTATTTAAAACATACCGTCAGTTTAAATGCTGTTTTATACTGAAAAACTGAAGTTCTCGCGCACAAAGTCTGAAGTCAAGCTTTTATTCTGAAAATCCTTCATCTCCGGTTAGCATGTAGCATGTGGCTAAATGTTTGTTTTCTTGTAGAAGTGAATTGAGAAGCGAAATGACACGGAGTGTTCCACACCGAAACCTACTGATGTAAAGGCTACAACTATAGATGACGAGATATTATTATTTCTGAATATTAACCCTTGTGCCCTCCTCGGGCATTTTTGTACATCTTTCCTGACTTTTTTTTAAAATTTGGTAATCATTTCAGCTGTGTTACAGCTTTTGGCATGGAATTCTGTAAGAAGTCTTCTTTTGAGTAGAATTTTTGAAATCCATTGTCGTTTACTCTTACATGTTTTGTATACTCTCGTGATGCATTTTGTACCCTCTGGACACCTTCGTGGAAAAAATGTACACGCCCATAATAACTGCTATTAAATCATCATACATGAATATTTTTTTCTACTTTTTTTTTTTCATGAATCACTTGAACAACTTATAACGTACTCAAAACTACCAAACATTCAATAATATTCTGGATTTTAACCCTTTAAATGCCTGTTTCATTATTTGCATTATTTATTACAAAAAAACACAAAACATTTTTTCAATATAATAATTAGTAGAGGGGTGGGGCTTTGGTGGTTATTAGAGTCTTGGATATGTCAAAGATTAGCAACAAAAATTGATTTGACTGCATTATTATTTTTTACGTAGTGTCAGTTACTACCTCTGGACCCCTTTGTGGCAAAAATGTACACGCCCATAATAACTGCTATTAAATCATCATACATCAATATTTCTTTCTACTTTATTTTTTTTCATGAATCACTTAAACAACTTATAACGTACTCAAAACTACCAAACATTCAATATTTTTCAGGATTTCAGGATCTAGTTTCATTATTTGAATTATCTCATTATTTATGACAAAAAAACACAAAAAATGTTCAATATAATAATTAGTAGAGGGATGGAACTTTGGTGGTTATTAGAGTCTTGGATGTGTCAAAGATTAGCAACAAAATTGATTTCACTGCATTATTATTTTTTACGTAGTGTCAGATACTACCTCTGGACACCTTCGTGGCAAAAAAGGCCTCATTGACTGCCATTCAAACCACCTTTTTTGATCTCAGTATAAAACCATGCATTTTGTAATGTCAGCATTTTGGGGCCCCAACAGTGTGTGTGTGTGTGTGTGTGTGTGTGTGTGTGTGTGTATATCTGTAAGCATGCACTGATCATTTCAGTGTAAAAAAAAAGGGCATCTTTTGATCTTTTGAAAGATGCATTTCATGTCTTTGAAGAGTAATTAAAAAACAAAAAACAACTGTTAGTTTGTTTATGCACCTGGCTGCTTTCACAGCCAAATGTTAAAATGCAGTTTTGCTGAGGGGTTATTTCACGAGTGAGCAGAGAAGGAGAAAGTCCTGGAGCCAAGAGTAGGAGCTAAAATGAAGAGGCATTTCACTGCAGAAGAGGCCGTAGAAATGGTCATGCAGCCTTCATCTGCAAGCGATGACTCTTCTTCTGAAGAAACTAGCACTGTGTCTTACATTGAATTATCTCTGGAATCCTTCACAACTGAGAGTGCTTCTGAATGTTTGTCTGAAAGTGGGGAGGACACTGAGGATCCGGCCCATCCTAGCAGTGAGTGGACAGGGAAAAATGGGCAAGTCTGGTCTCCATCTCATGCCGAGACCCTGCGCTACATTCAGCCACCCACCGGCATGATTCCAGGGCCCACAAGATATGCCATATCAAGAATTTATGATGTGGCATCCTCTTTTGACCTTTTCTTCACTCCTGACATGATTCAGCTAATTTTACAGATGACAAATCTATATGGGAGGCGTTCAGTGTCAGGATGGAACGATGTGGATGCTGAAGAGATTCGGGCTTACATGGGATTTCTCATCCTGGCGGGTGTGTACCGGTCCAAAGGGGAATCTACCCGCAGCCTGTGGGATGACCTGAGTGGGAGACCAATCATCAGGGCCACACTGTCCCACAAACGCTTTGAAATGATAAGCGCCAGCCTTCCGATTCGATGACCGACTCACCCGTCCTGCTCGATACAAGAAGGACAAGCTTACAGTTTTCCGAAATATGTGGGACAAGTGGACAGAGCGCCTCCCACTCTTGTTCAATCCAGGGGAAGACATCTGTGTCGATGAGCAGCTCGTACCCTTTAGAGGCCGCTGCAAATTCCGGCAGTACATCCCCAGCAAGCCAGCGGAGTACGGGCTGAACATCTGGATCACCGCAGATGTCGCCACATCATATGCCTGGAGGTGCCAGGTGTATACTGGAAAAGCCGCTGGTGAATCTCTGGAGAAGGGCCAGGGAAAGCGAGTCATCCTGGACATGACTGAGGGGCTCAAGGGTGTCACACTTACATGTGACAATTTGTTCACTTCCTACTCACTTGCCCAGGAGCTTCTGAAGAAGAAAGTGGCCCTGGTAGGGACCATCATAGCAAACAAGCCCGAGCTTCCCCCCAAACTGAAGCAGACTAAGCAGAGAGCTGTCTTGTCATCTGTATTTGCATTCACAACCACCACCACAGCAGTCAGCTACATCCCGCGGCGGGGAAGAAATGTCCTACTTCTGAGCAGCAAACACAGAGAGCCAGCTGTACATCAGGAGGACAAGAAGAAACCACAAGTCATCATTGACTACAATCGCTGCAAGGGTGGCGTGGACAACCTTGACAAGGTATGTGATTATATGCTTTTATTACTATATGAATTGATTCCAAACGTAGTCTATTTATTCTCACTGATTGCATGTGTTTATTTGAGATAAACAGATGTATTTATTATAAGTGCTTATCATTCATTAGACATATTTCTTGCATTTATATAAATAATGAATTATATAAAATACTTGTGAATGCTGAGGAAGGATATTGATTTATTTATATTCTATTTTTTTCCTTGATCGTTTGTAGGTGGTCAGTACCTACCAGCTGTAGGAGGCGGACACTTCGATGGCCTCTTGTCCTGTTCTTCAACTGCATTGATGTCTCCGCCTTCAATGCTTTTGTGCTGTTCACTGCAGTAAATCCCTCCTGGAACCAGCAAATAACCTACAAACAGAGGTTGTTCTTAGAAGAGCTGGGGAAATCCATGGTGTCCTCACAGATCATGTGGAGAAAGCACCCCCCGCGAACAGCAGCTGCTGCTCCCATGGTGGTGGAGTTGCAGACCAATGTTGCTGCCCTCACAGAAACCCCCGAGACCGCCATCACCACTCGTGCCACGGGCTCGACCAGAAGGAGACGTGTGTGCTGGTTGTGCACAGGCCTAAAAAAAGAGGTCTTCTACCACGTGCACCAAGTGTAACAGGTGCATGTGTAGAGAGCACCAGGTCCCATGCTGCAGGACCTGCTGGTCTGCTGCTGGAAATGAGCTAAACTGAACACACACATCACACACACTCAGTCCATGAATTTGTTTCGCTCAAACACACACACACATCACATATTCAAAGCCTGGATATTTCTGTTTCAAATGTGTTCATATTTCATATGTTCTGTTGTGTTCTCTTTTGTTGTTGAAGTTTTCAAAGTTGTTGCAGTTTGCCCAATAAATGTTCACATCGATGACTCAGATGTTGATTTGAAAATTATTTCACATGCACAAATCACTGTTGGGCCCCCCTGGTAGTCACACGGCTCGATATTATAAACATAATTTCACGGATCGGCCTACAGTGGGAAAATGGTTGAATCTTGTGGAATACAGTAAAAATGTCAAATATAACTACTTTTCTTCGAGATGAAATGCTGACATTACAAAATGCATAGTTTTATACTGCAATGGCAGTGAGATCAAAAAAGGTGGTTTGAATGGCAGTCAATGAGGCCTTTTTTGCCACGAAGGTGTCCAGAGGTAGTATCTGACACTACGTAAAAAACAATAATGCAGTCAAATCAATTTTGTTGCTAATCTTTGACACATCCAAGACTCTAATAACCACCAAAGTTCCATGCCCCTACTAATTATTATATTGAATATTTTTCCTTTTTTGTGTTGTCATAAATAATGAGATAATTCAAATAATGAAACAGGCATTTAAAGGGTTAAAATTCTGAAAATGATTGAATGTTTGGTAGTTTTGAGTACGTTAGAAGTTGTTTATGTGATTCAAGAAAAAAAAAGTAGAAAGAAATATTGATGTATGATGATTTAATAGCAGTTATTATGGGCGTGTACATTTTTGCCACGAAGGTGTCCAGAGGTAGTATTTGACACTACGTAAAAAATAATAATGCAGTCAAATCAATTTTGTTGCTAATCTTTGACATATCCAAGACTCTAATAACCACCAAAGTTCCATCCCTCTACTAATTATTATATTGAAAAAAATTCATTTTTTGTTTTTTTTGTCATAAATAATGAGATAATTCAAATAATGAAACATGCATTTAAAGGGTTAAAATCCAGAACATTATTGAATATTGTTAGAAATTAAATCAATGTTTTATGGCATAAGTGAGTTAAAACATACCGTCAGTTTAAATGCTGTTTAATACTGAAAAACTGAAGTCCTCGCGCACAAAGTCTGAAGTTAAGCTTTTATTCTGAAAATCCGATCTCAGAAGGAAAAAAACCCTGATACGCCAGCCGGCAGCTGAGGAGGAGTCACCACGGGGTTATATAAAGAGCTGAACGTGTTTTACTCGGCCCTCTTCCTTCACCCCAACCCAACAGCTGTTTCTCCTCCACTGAACTGCCTCCTGTTTGTGACAATACCGAGCCATATTTTTTATTAAAGTAACGACATTTGAAACTTAATCCAGAGACTCAATTTGGTCTCATTTATCCTAAACTTCTCTCATGGACGCGTAAATAATTATATTTGGTAGATTTGAGTACGAAATAAGTTGTTTAACCCTTTGGAGTCCTGGGCTAATTTGGCCGTTTTCGCATACTTTTGATTTGTCTTACTAAATCCCATTAAGAAATGTTTGGCATGCCAATGTTTGGTATTTTTTTTTTAAGGACAACCTCACCTATATAACCTGATAGTTATTTCTTTCATTTTGAGATACTATATGAACATTTTGGACCCAAAATCACAAAAAAACGTAAAAACAGATTTTGAAAATGATATTATTTTTCATATAGGTAACACAAACATACACAACGAAACCATTTGAAAGCTGGAAATATATACATGGGATGTCACTATGTTAATGTGAAAGTTTGATTGAGGTAGCATGAACCTATATACACATTTTATGAACAAATAACAGGTGTATCCATAGGCTTTTTTTCCTCATTTCTCAAGTTCTGTCAACAGTGACACAGTAGGCACAACAAAACATTAAAAAGCTTAAATAATGTACATTGGATTTCATTCTGATAAGGCAAAAGTGTTTATTATAAATATAATACAAATATATATATACACATTATGTACAAAAATCAGTTTTTTCTGTCTTTATCTGTGCCACGCTTCAAAGCGGTTTCTGTCAACTAAAACACAGGGGGCAACATCACAGGCTCCTCCTCCTCCGTGTCAAAAAACAAGCTTATAGCTTGACTCACGTTCAGAGTTCTCTTCATCATAGTTGAATCTTCAAAACACTAAATCTATCTAAATTCTCAATGTTTGTCTGTCACTTTACTTCAATCGCAGTCTCCCGCCGTCTCTCTTCGTCTCCCGCCGCCTGTCTTCGTATGTCTTCGTCTCTCTCCATTTCCCGTCTCTCTTTGGTTCCCGCCGTCTCTTTTCGTCTCGCTTCGTATCACTCCGTTTACCTGATTACCTCACCCCCTCCCTGGTAAATACATCCTGTTGAGCAGGATCTACTGTTTCCAGTATTTTCCGTTTCGTAAAATGATAAAATACGGCGAAGATATTAAAATATGTGCTTCCATTATTCATACTTTTGCAATATATTTGTATTAACTTTATATCCTCGTATCTCTGTGTTTATTGGGTCTTTTTGCATGAAATAAAGACTGGCATATAGTTTCAAGCCAGTACTTTCGACAGAAACACACACACACATCCTGTTGAGCAGGATCTACAGTTTCCAGTATTTTCCGTTTCGTAAAATTATCAAATACGGCGAAGATATTCAAATATGTGCTTCCATTTTTCATACTTTTGAAATGTATTAACTTTATATCATCGTATCTCCGTGTTTACTGGGTCTTTTTGCATGAAACAAAGACTGGGTTATAGTTTCAAGCCAGTACTTTCGACAGAAACACACGGCAATGTTGTCCGGACTGTTGTTGTTATGCGGCACCGGCTTGAACAGGTGATGTGATCTGATCACGCCGGCGTGACGGTCGACTCCAAAGGGTTAAGTGATTCATGAAAAAAAAAAAGTAGAAAAGAAAATTGATGTACGATGATTTAATAGCAGTTATTATGGGCGTGTACATTTTTGCCACGAAGGGGTCGAAAGGTTGAAAATTCGAGGAGGGCACAAGGGTTAAATGAAGGTACAGTTTATTTAATACGTTGTTTACAGACGTGGGAAGCACATCCGGAACTACCGGAAATGAGAACTAAGCCGTGAAGTATTTCCAGTATTTTTTAAGTATGAAGTACAGCTGTAAAATTGCAATAAATGAAAAGTGATGAAAGAGAATATGTGGAGAAGAGACGTGTTTAGTTATATATTGAATGTACGATGTCTGAATCCTCTGTTTGTGCAACAACGAACTGAAGATCTGAGGAGGGAGGACCCCCTGCAACGCCAGCCGGCAGCTGAGGAGGAGCCACAGCGGGGTTATATAATAGCTGAAAGTGTCTTGCTCTGCCCTTCTTTCACCCCTGCACGAGAGGAGAACAGCTGTTTCCTCTCTCTGAACCCACCGCCTGTTTGTAACATTACCGCGCCTCATTTAAATTAAAGTACCATTTGAAACGTATGCCAGAGACTCCATTTGGTCTCATTTATCCTAAACTTCTCTCCTGGACGCGAGAATAACGAATAAGCTAACAAAAGTCACCTGGATGCTGTAAGTAGTAGCCTAGCTTAGCTTTGTTTATTTGCATACAGTTTGTTCATTTATTTTTCGTTCTTCATTTATTTAAATACTGTTTAATATATCGGTAACAAGTATGACACTGTTAGGCCTACTGTTACGGCTATGTTATTAAAAGTATTGTTGTTATAACAGAAATATGTGTTTTGTATCTTCAGGTTGTAAAACGTTATAGACGGAATTTGGAACCAGATTTGGTCCCCGGGCGCTGCACTGTGGCTGGGTTAAATGCAGAGGACACATTTAGTTTTAATGTATGTATGTACTGAGACAATAAATAAATATAAATCGTAATAGTATGCTCTTTCTGCGCTTCTGCTTAACAGCGTGTTGTCAGGTGTCTCGGATTCGGAGCGTGTTATGAAACCTTTTGGAAAAAAAATCTTTATTTGAAAAAAAAAAAAACTCTCCGCACCGAATATTCGAATATTCGCTGCTGATTACTACCGAATATCCGGAGCCCAAAAAATGGTATTCGGGACAGCCCTAGTAAATTGTACAGCTAATATAACACAACACATTAGTTGTATTTCCTTTAACTGGTGGATTATGGATATAGAGTTGCTGATCAACAGCTGGGACACAAACAATAATTCAGATCCAGTCATCATGACTCCACTCCGGAGAGATTCCCCGATCATTTCTTACAGTTTCTCATCAAGGGGGGTATCCTGTCCCCGGTACAAACACACTGCCTGAGGAAGGCTATGTGTATTCTTTTTGTCATTAACCTTTTTCGGACCACTTATTTATTTATTTTGGTGACGATCCGACCTCCATGCTGTTACTCTGGTTCAAACTGCATCCACCAAACAATATGATTTATCTCGACCTCCCCAAAATAACCAAAATCTGACACGGTGTGAGATGTATTTTTTAGCTGTTCTGTCGTCATTTCCTGCAATCTTCTTCATGCAGTCAGTCAAAATGAATGAATGAATGGGCGTTTCTTTGACTATTTATAGGCAAATATGGGCGTTACGTGAAGCCCGCAAAAGCTGCACTGCATTTCGAGTCGATTGTGATTTATAAAGGGAAACCGGTGTAGGAAGTGCCGTACGCACTTTTCTCGCCGGTACGCAATGTTCGGTGAATCGGAAAATGTATGTACCTATTTTTCGGATTTCTACTACGTAAGCAACCTTCCCACGTGAATCCTACGCACGGCGTTATACATGAGGCCCCTGAGTACTAACATTAGCAGATAGTGACAATGTTAGTTACAGATGAAGCACTTACTTTCGGACAGTTTGAAACGCGAGGGCAGTGATTGGTAAGTGGTCTGCCCTTGCTCAAGGGAAAGCCTCCAGCTTGACTTGAGACCGCCCCCGTTTTAAATAAATGTAATTATAATGAAGCCAGCTGCAATGGATCATTGATCCACCAGGGGGTGCAGTGGGGTTCCACACTGGTGCTCATGTGAAATAAAGTCTGATACTGTACAGTACGCTGGATGTACAGCGGTCAGCGGAACTTAATGTACTGTAGTCGAAAAAAACGAACGGGAGGAAATGCAGCCCGGCTCTCGATTTTTAATCCTAAATTAAGCATCATCTTAAACTCAATATGAACGTCAGTAACTCACTACAAATATGTATATTTTTAATGGAGCCTCGACGGTGTAGCGGAGGGATCTTGCTCATCATGAAGGGTGTTCCCCATAAGGAACAAGTCGCTGTAAATTATCCCGTTTATTACATGGCCAAATTCTCAACAAAGTAACGACATGACTCCCAATATTAATTGAAATGCTTTTATGGATTTAGAAAATGTTTTTATTGATTTAAAAAATAGTTGTATGTATTGATATAAATTGACATGCATCCGCTAAGAAAAATAGTCCGTTGTGACATCGCGTAAAACAGATTTCGACATGTTACATTAATTGCTTATATCCACACGCCTCTTCTCCTCATATTCACTACCTAAACTAGTTATAAATATGTTTATTTGTACTGTCGGCCGGGTCACTCATTACTGGATAAGCTGCTGCATGAGACAGCTGCCCGAAGAGAGGGAGGAAAAAGAGAGGCTCAGTGTATTTTATATATTATAGGCCTATAGAGTCGTTATTCATTTGTTTTAAAGCTCAATAAATAACAAAGAAGACCTTTGACCGGCACTTTTATAATTTTGTCTGGAAGATTTCAACTTTAATACACAATTGACTGGCGAAAAACTCTGCCTGGTTCCCTCTGCCCCCAACGTGGAGAATAAACAAAAGGGCAACCATGACAACTATGCTTCTTCGCTGCTTTTGTGGAGGGAGTTACAGCGCCACTTACAGGCCCGGCATATGTACTACAGCGTGTGTGTCCCAAGGCCTGGCTGGAAGGCCTGGAATGTCGGAAGAGAAAGACGTGAATCCAGGAATGTGGACAGCTGGAATGCGGAAATGGAGTCGTTCTAACCATGGATGTATAATAAAACAGATTTATGCATATTCGACTTTTTTTTACTGACCTATTGAAATAATTTCTTAATTTAGGCTATTTTTTACAACGTGTGTTGGAAGGATTTATTAAATTACTATGAATATTTGGGCTTAAATTAATTGCCATTTTTTAAACTCAGACATTTATCCCTAACATTATCCCTGACTTTGTCATACCATTTGAACAGAGCCCCCAATTACCCCCAATTACGCCCCACATACCCCCAATTATTTAATATAATTTACCCTTCACCTTAAATATCTAAAATAATGCATTAGAAGACTAAAGCCCTGTAAATAACCATTGCTCTTGCACAATCCATTCCCCTTTTTAGGACTGTCCCACATTAGGCAAATCATACTGTTGACAGTGTTTTCTGATTTATGGAGTGATAAAAAGAGATTTTTTGACTTTACTTTAAGTATTTCAATGTTTTGCTACTTTGTTATTGTACTCCTCTACAGTTCAGAGGTAAATGGTATTTAATACCTTTAGTTACTTCACAGATGTGGATGAATGATGTGAAATATAACCACGTCTTAAATCAGACTTTAGTTCCACCTGGAGTAAATTCACAAGCTTCCTGCAGTATACAAACTCATTCAAACTAGCTGCACCTTTACCAGCTTTGAGAACACTTTCTCCCCCCCTCCCCCCCTGAATTGCGTCTGAGGGAATAAACTAATCGCTCACTCTACACAGTATGCAAATCGGTGTGAAAGCAGTGAGACCATGAGTGAGACCTGTGAACAAGGGTTCGACAACATTTCTGTTGTCGAACGTGATTCGTTCAGATGCGTCACGTGGTGTGCTAAAACACTTCCTGGTTAGCTGAAAGGAGACAATCTCCTCCAAATCCGTTTGGTTCTTTCTTCGAAATAAAATAGACATAGTTTCTTGCACAACCTATTCAAAGTTCTAATACTTATGATAATCTGATGCTGATGTGCCAAAAGATCAACTATTTCGTTATTTGAGAAGCCTAAACTAAAGTACTGCTTCACAAGATGCTCCACATTCCTCATTGTATTGCTGGACGCTGCTGTTGTCTCCTTCTCAAGTCACTTATGAAACTACGACTTTAATCTCGTAACTATGACTTTATTCTCGTAACATTACGACTTTATTTATTATTAATAATGTTCGGAATGTGACCTGTGAGCCTTCTGAATTACCGTGGGACAGCGCATTTTACATTTTCTCATTTACTCACCCAAATGTATATAAAAATTACTTCAGATGCTGAAATATTTTTATTTTTTCAAGTATAAACATACAGTATACAACAGATATGCATGCATACAAATTATAACATCAAATGAAATGCAAGTTTCTTCGTGACACTTCCTTTTCCTCTTTGAAATCTGTCTGTAAGAGAGAACACACATTTAGATACAGTACATTATGAAGAAGGCCTTAATAAAGTAATAAGAACTACTGAGAACATGACAAAGAATAAGAAAATGTCCCCATGCAAAGGTCCGGAACATCAAAATGTCTAAGTTGCTTCATGAATTAGTGTGATATTGAAGTAGCCTGTAGCTTTATCAACGTCTGCATGTAATCAACAACTGACTGCCAATCAAATAAAGAAAGTACAATTCAATATGTATTGTCAATGAACATTGAACTATACAGATATCCTCTCCGCTTCTCTCTGCTGCGCTCTCATCTCTTCTTCTGTGTTTCTCTCCCTGTATCGCTCACTCGTCTCTTTCGCCCCCTGTCGGCCGGCGGTTAAAATATGGCTGAGATTAAGACAGTGCGCAAGCAGCGCGAGTCACAGAACGAAATGCATTGTGGGACATGTAGTTGTTGTGTAATTTAGCTTCAATATTTACCCGTACAGCGAGCCGAGACACGGCTAATTACTGGCAGGAACACACACATAAACTCTCCGAAACGCACGCGCACATGTAGCTTTAATATTTGACCGAACAGAGAGCCAAGATACGACTA
This sequence comes from Gobionotothen gibberifrons, assembly GCA_943591055.1. NCBI lineage: Eukaryota > Metazoa > Chordata > Actinopteri > Perciformes > Nototheniidae > Gobionotothen > Gobionotothen gibberifrons. The sequence continues at coordinate 84,094 of CALSBZ010046904.1, read as the reverse complement.
ACACACACCACGTTGTTTACTCACAGTTTGAAAGCAGCGTGGAGAAGTCTTCAGCTGCTCCGCCCAGGAGCAGCGTGGAGAGCTGTGATAAACAGTGATCCGCTCAGATTAAACTGTGATACGACTTCTGTGGCTATCTACCAGCGATCATGTTTAATATTAAAGACTACACACATTGATCCCTTATCAAGATCACATGTGACTGTTTACTCGTTTTGCAAAGATAGAAGCAGAAATGTCATTGCTATATTTGCAGGGATATTTAGAATTTAAAATGCTGCTTGATCGTTAATTTTGTTCTCGGCAAACAATATTATGAATCCTCTATTCAAAAATATTATTCAGTGTCCATCGACATGAAAATAACTAACTAACTACTTTTCTTCTAAATGAAATGCTGACATTACAAAATGCATGGTTTCATGTAATGTAAACATTTACATTATTATTATGATTATTTAATATATAAAGATTACTGTATATGTTCAAATGCTCTTCATTCAAGCAGCTTTATCCGCACTGTGTACGACATCATTTCTGTATTTGTGAATGAAGCGCCATCTCCTGGTTAAAACCTGAAATTGAAAATATGGCAACGCCCTCTTGGAAAATAGTGGGAGGGCTTGACCTTCCTCCAAACTGGGAGTTGGCTTGCCGTAGGCAGGAACGGCTAAGCTGGAGTCCGAAAGTAAGTGCTTCATCTGTAGCTAGCTGAACAATTCTTTAAATAATATTGCGACAGAAACATTTTTCAGTGCACATCACTCTTTGCCGCTCCGACAGTGAGCTCTGCTCTGAACACCTGAACGGCCCGTTCTAACAGCTGTTCACCAGCGGTCCAGTCTGTGCCACAGTGACTCCGGACCGCACAGTTACTATTAACGAACGCACCGTAGGTAGTAATGTAGCTGCTGAAGTTAGACCCTCATCGCGGAGCAGCAGAGTTCAGCTGACAGGCAGGAAGACTCGAGCACACAGCGCTTCATTATAATATATAAAAAAATATCACCATGTGCGTCATTATGGCACAAAACAGCTCGCGGTCACACTAATTACTTACAAACAATCTTTTTGAGTTCAGCAGAAGGAAGGGATGGTCGTGTCTCCCCCCTGCTTGATGCCCCAAGCCCAGTCATGCCGTGAGCAGCCATAAACGCTGTTGTGTACAGACCATGCATTAGGTCGTTGGTGTACTTAGCTGCTGTGGTCTTGTTGCACCGATCTTTAATGGCTTGTTTAATATCCTAAGAACATAAAATAAGTAACACACCGTGTCATATTATCAGGACATGATTTGAAATAGCACTATTGTGTTTCTAAGACAACAATTAAAATCATCCAAATCAACATACTTGATATTATACTTATTAGACAATATGAAACTTACCAGACAGACAGCATCGGTGGAAATCCTACCATCCTCCAAAGGCAGATGTGTTGTCCAAAGGCAGATGTGTTGTGGAAGACTGCATATTTAAAAAAAAAACACAATAATCGTTGTTACTAATAAGAAACTATAGAGAAGATACATAGACATACAGACAGAAAATCAGGCAAAGAATGAGAAGCCGGAGCAACGTGGACTAAAATGGTTAACAAGAAACAATGCCATGGCAAAAAGAAATATAAATATGGGGAAATATAATTAAATGTTATGAGTTCTAATTTGGATATTTAAACAATTATGTTTAGGTAATGATTGCACTTCCATCAATTAGTGATCAGTTAAATCAATAATCATCTACTTGATTTATAACCAAGAACAATACTAATAACAATATATAATAGCTGTAATTCATGTGATTTAATCAACCCAGTCTCACGGCATTTCGTGTGATAGTCACAAAATTAATTTAATCTATTGATTCGTGTTCACCAACATGATTTTCAAAATGTATTTCTGTTGGTAGTATGTTTCGTGCCTGCACCACGTCTTTTTGTCCGGTCGGGTCTTGGAAGACCGGAAGCTGTGTGGTTCATAAAAACATTTTCTCAATATCTTACCCTAAGCCTAACCATAACCCTTTTATTTAAAATTGTAAAATGTTGGAGTTTTTTTGCCGTCCACGAGAAAAAGAAATGGGACTCAGAGCCTCAGAATACTGAAATCTGTATTTTTCTAAATCTTTTTTTCCTTCTAATTTGTTATTATTTGGTGCAGGCACGAAACATACTACCAATATAAATACATTGCTTCTAAAATCGTTCTGTGTCAGAATACTGAAATCTGTATTTTATAAATCTGTTTTTCCTTCTAATTTGTTATTATTTACATTGCTTTTAAAATCGTTCTGTGCGACCCGAAAAAAATGGGTAAATCGTGTTGGTGAACACAAATGAATAGATTAATTTCGTGACTATAACACGAAATGCCGTGAGACTGTGTTGGATTTAATATGTTGGAATAGCCTCCCAACTGAGATACGGGATTGTCCCACTCTCAATAGTTTTAAGGCGAGACACCCCAGGTGAATAGGGTAATTTTTTTAACTTAAAGATATCAGCTAGAAATGTCTCCAGTTAATTACTGACAATAAGGCAATTGTCTTTTGTATTACAAGTTTTCTGAAATAGCATGTTTAAATATGCTAATTAACCATTATCTCATTAAATATGTGCATATTTGAACACATTTCAGGAATCGAAATCTCAACTTTGGATAAAGCTAGGTTAAAAATTCTTGTTTCATTTTGTAGTCATATTAGTATCTAAGGCTTTTACAGAAGGGATTTTGGATATCTCTTTTTATCACTCCATAAATCAGAAAATACTGTCAACAGCCCTAAAATATCCATTTTTGCCATGTTTTTAGGTATAAAATGTTATATAATTCAGGCTATGAATGATATATGAACAAACCCTTCTGTAAAAGCCTTCATAATATTGATAGGAATATAACTGGAAGGTTTGGTGTATGTATGTGCAACTGAAGTGGAGATTTCGAACTCAGAGTAGGAGAAAAAACTCATTTTGAGAAAACGACCTTTAAAGATAGCAGTGTGGCGCTAGCTAAACCCTCCTGCTATTTGGATGACAGCTTGCGCCTCGACGCACTCCGTGAAGGTATTTCATGATCAGTGTCATTTGTTTTTTGTATAACCTTGCTTCGTGCAAGTGACAATTGTTGTTGTCTTCAACGTTTTTTTCGCCGTTCTTTTGTCATTTTGAGATTTGAATTTCTAGCGGAAAGCTAACCAGGAAGTGATTTAGCACACCACGTGACGCATCTGAACGAATCACGTTGTCAGAAAAAGACACCAGCCAATGAGATTTCGTTTCTTGGTTTAAGACCCCTTTGCACTTTCACGATTGGTTGCTGATACAAAGGAAATGACCATATTTGGATCCGATGAGATTGTGTAGGAGAGACGGAGCTTTCCAACGATACCTCTGATTACATGGAGCAAACAGCGGTCGCGGTACTTCATGTTACGTTAGAATGCTAACTTTTGGTGAATTTAGGAGATATCTACAGACGCAAATAGACAAACTATAGTAAAATAAACACTTAAATGTGTATTTTGTACGTTTTCCTTCCAAAAGCCTGAAAGAAAACATGTTATGGAATCAAAATAGCACAAAATCTCAAAATTGACCAGTGCATGAAAAACGATGTTTTTGCCTGCCGTGTCTCGCCTTAAAGGACAACTCAAAGAATGGTTGAGAAACAAACAGACATGCAATCACCGCTAAATGCACTTTAACACAGGGGTATCTCCTCTTGCACTTTATGCATCTCTTGTATCATCTCTTGCACTCAATATGTCGTTGCTGCTATAATGTACTGCCATGTGGTAAATACTTGTGTGTGCTGCTCTTGCTCTTTCTGTATATCATGTATTTATGTTTACAAATGTCATGGTCTTATATGTTGTATGTCAAGGACTACGGATGGAAATTAGCTCAAAGTTAAAAATCCGGCATATTTACACTTGAAGCATTATTTGTCTTAAGTGTTCATTAATGTGCATTGTCCCTATTCCAATAAACGATTAAATAAACGAGTCCAGACTGAAGTGGTGGACTAGCTAACTGACTGGGAGACAAACATTCTGTAAATTGCAAAACAGCTTCATGCTGCTACTGTGGCTAAAAAATATATTACTGTTAAATCAACATACCTTCAATGATGCTCAAAGCATTCCTGAGGGAATAATTCTCCCTCTCCAGTGCAGTGGATTTATAGAGCGTGTTTCATTTTACAGATCTGAGGACGCTGATTGGCTGAAATGTGCTGCCATATTTTTCGGGTAGCAACGGTCAGCGATTGGTTGGCTGCTGCTGCGCTGGGGTGCTTAATTCCCAGACGAGAGAGGGTAATGATTCTAATGAAACATATAATGGTTTAGATTTTATATATTAAACAGTATTGTACTTATTATAAATATAAAACATTCCATCCTAGCACCTCTATTGACTAGCCGCCACTGCTATATATTAACAAATAAAACATAGGCTTAACAACTGTTAATAATAATGATAAGCTGTATGATCTATTTAAATATGCCAACTTACCGTCAGTTGATAACACTTTCGCAGTCCAAGCTATCTTCTTCCCATTTTGGGGCCACCAGACAAGATATCGTACTCCCCATCAATTAAATGTAACCGGCCAACTTCAATGGTATTATTGCTAAATTCATATAGCCCATACATGTTTAGTTTAAAAGTAGCCTAACAAGCAGTGGTAACAAAGTACAATCCGGAGATTGCAGTTGGCACTGCGGTCTATATCCTAGCAACGCTAGAGAAGCAGGAAGCGCTGGGCGAAAGTTGGGCACGCGCACATCACCTGGAAAAAGTTCTTTAGTTTTGATTCTCATTCACAAAAAGAGAGAAAAACTGAGAATGTACAAAAAATATTTGTCAGATTTAGGTATAGATATTCCCAGGACTACAAAACGGTACCGGAGGACCGGTATGGAGGCACAACTTGTGACAGGTAAGGACGGGTTTTCTCTTCATATTGGACGAACGGGATGAACTGCCACTATAAGACGTATTTCATTTGGTGGTTTTTGTCTCACATTACTATATTCAACTAATTATAGCAGAGTATACTACAACAATTTTAAACGTTTTTTAGATGTATAGATTCACTTTGTGTATACTGCTATTATTCCTATTTTGATAGCAGTAGGGCAATATGTAAATTATGTTATAAAAAATATAAAATCAATATTGACTCTAAAAAAGCTGAGACATATATAAACCAAAACTAGCTTTTTGCTGAGATGCCAAATTAAAATGCCCAAAATCAATATGTGTATAAATGTCTGTGTAACAGCTGTGTAAAAAACCAGAAGTTCTCGCGCACAATGTCTGAGGTCAAGCTTTTATTCTGAAAATCCTTCATCTCCGGTTAGCATTTAGCATGTGGCTAATATTCCTTTTCCTACAGAGGTGAATTTAGAAGCGAAATGACACAGTGTTGCACACCGAAACCTACTGATTTTAAGACTACAACTATAGACGTCGAGATATTATTATTGCTGAATATTAAATGAAGGTACAGTTTATTTGAATACGTTTTGTGTTCAGACGTGGGTAGCATATGACAACATCCGGAACTACCGGAAATGATAACTGCCGTGAAGTATTTCCAGTATTTTTAAAGTATTGATTAAAGGGGTTAAAATGCAATACATGAAAAGTCATGTTAGTAATTAAAATCAATGTTTTATGGCATAATTTAGTTTAAACATTGCCATCAGTTTAAATGCTGATTTATACTGAAAAAACAGAAGTTTTCGCGCACAATGTCTGATGTCAAGCTTTTATTGTGAACATTCTTCCTGTTAGTGTTAGATAAAAAGTTTATTTTGAAAAGCTATTCCGGAAGGGATCTCCGAAATATCAACGGTTGCTTGACTTCAGCCATTTAAGGGAAAGTAACGATTATAGCCGTTAAAATGCAATAAATGAAAAGTCATGAAAGAGAACATGAGGAGAAATGGCGTGTTTAGATATGTATTGAATGTACAATGTCAAAATCCTCTGTTTTGTGCGATGAGATTACGACACAGCCGCCATTGAAGAGGAGGAGACATATGATATATAGGCAGGTGACAGAATTATGTCGGGTCTCTTTCTCCTCGGCTGAACACTGCGTGAGGAAGCTGCAGCTTCTTCTCCACTGACTGCTTTCTGTCTGATTCACTACCGCACCATTTTTATTAAAGTACACCATTTGAAACTTTAGTCGAGGCTCCATTTGGTCTCCTTACTTTTATACCTTCTCTCCTGGACGCGCCAATAACGAATAAGCTAATATTCATGAAAGACAATATGAGGAGGAAAGGCGTGTTTAGTTATATATTGAATGTAAAATGTCTGAATCCTCTGTTATGCGCCCCAACGAACATTGAAGATCGGAGGCGGGAGGACCCCCTACAGCGCCAACAGGCATACGAGGAGGAGCCATCGGAGGATATTTATACAGAGGAAGTGCTGTTTCTGTCTCTTTCTCACTCTCGAGACGCCGAGGACACAGCTGTTTTTCTCACTGGACCATATATCTGCTTGTAACATTACCGCACCATTTTAATTAATCCATTTGAAACTTATGGCAGAGACTCCATTAGTCTCATGTATCCTAAGCTTCTCTCCTGGACGCGAGAATAACGAACAAAGCTTATAAGAGACAAAAGGTTGTGTTAGATTCAACCTGGTCTCACCAGAATGCGTGACTCCACCACGACTCCTTAACACCGCAGTGCGTGGTGGAGTCACGAACTTTGCTACATTTACGTGTCTGCACCACGCAAACAACCCCAATGTAAAGTGAATGAGGCTCCTTTGTCGTGGTGCACACACACATTTCTACAACGTCCAGCAGTGAGCTTTTATTCTATAAAACGTTTTTTAAATCTACTTTATAGCTTGTAGTAACTCACGGGAGGCTTCTTTTATTAGGGTCTGAGACCAGAGGTCGGCAAAGACCCCATTAACCGATAAACCTGCGAAACACACCCAAAAACAGGGAAAACGACCGGCAAAAGCACAGAAAAGGTTCGGAAATCATGACGGCCGATAGGCCGCACGAGCCCAGTCACGTGGGAAAATGTATCGCGTCCTCGTACAAATTTTGTATCTCGTTCAGGACTTTATCCGAACTACTCGAAATTCGTTGGGTATTATCTCGAGCAACAGCATATGAGTGATATCATTTAATATTGATGGATAATTTTTCAAAATGTGTTTCCCTATGTGTGGATAAATGTTATTAGTGCAGTATGGAATATCTGCTAAATATGCCCTAATGTTTGCCAATAATTTAGTTATTAAAATTGTAATGCAGGAAAAAAAAACCTTATTTTTTTATTAAGAATATATTGAACACAATAATTAAGAACATATTAATAATATAAATAAATAAATACAGATAAATAGCGATACAGCCGTTAAAAATGAACTGCCAGGTCCAACATACTAAAGACTAATTAAAAATGAATTACAGAATAAATATATGAATAATTCCTAACTATGAGACTGTTGCAATTTCAGGGAGAGGCAGAGATCTTTGCGGAGCTGGTAAAATGTGGTTTTGATTACTTGGCAGATGATAGGATCGAGGGAAAGGGTGGGGCTAAACATTATGCCAAGGCACAGGGAGGTTTTTTATAGAAGACAAGGTTGAGGATGTGTCTTTTGGCATGGGTCGGGAATGTGAAGTGTTGGGTGACAGTAAAATTGCAGTGGAGAATTTGAATGACAGCTCGCAGGTGGGTGACTCAATAATAGTCATGTTAAGGTCGTATGGAGGATGAAGCTAGTTTGACGAGTTAAGTCAGAGGAAGGAGGGATGTGGTTTAGGGGGCCGGTAGATGACGATAACTTTGAATGAGGAAGGGGCTTTGAAGACGATGAACTTGAGGGATGATACCTAACAACATACCAAATTAAACCAGGGGGGGATGATACCTAAAACATACCAAATTAAACCAGGGGGGATGTTTGATCCACAGACTGTAGAAGCGCATAATTTGGCACGATGAAACACAAGGTGAAGAAAAAACACAGAATTGATAAATAGATTTGCTAGACGTCTGAAGTTACTCTACCTCAGCAGTTGTGCAAAATAACACAGAATCCCCTCATGATCACTGAAATAGGTGGGCAACACAGTTGATCATCATACTGTGTTGTTTTCACATATACATGGTCAATTAATGTTCGGTAGTGGGTTGTGTGACTTGCTGCACATACCCTTTGCCTGTTACAAATTTGCAAATGGTTGATGTTTTAAAATGTCATCATTGAAATCACCCATCACAGCAATTGTGTCACCTAATAGATCTAACAAATCAAGTAATTTGCCTAAATGTTCTTTAAACAAAGACATGGGATATGATGGTGGTCTATAAATTACCGCAATTAATATGTTGTGAGACAAACAGTTGTACACTATACATTTTAAATTTACATCTGGCACTTGAAGAATACTAAATTCAATACTGTTTGCACTATATATGCCAACACCACCATGTTGTTGGTCTTGCAGAGCAACCAATGCTGGGTTCTCGCTGCTGTAAGATGCACTTCGAGAACAACTAGCAAATGTATAACCACTGATGTTAATGTCGTCAAATGATGAGACAGCAGGCAGCCATGTCTCTGTAACAGCAATACAGTTAGGCTGCAAATGCTGTGTACAAAGGGTCAAATCTTCGACATGACGTGTCAATCTTTGCACATTTGTCAAAAACACAGTAAAATTGTCTGTGTGCAATTTGGGGTGGATCCTATCTTCACGTAGAAACTGAGGCATGCACTGAATTGCTTGTGTAACATTTGTTTTACAATAGATGGCATTAGGTTTAAAATCTTGAATGATTAAGCCTGATACATTTGTAACACGACTTAATGCAACATATGCCTGTCCAGCAGCAAATATTTGTTTAAGTGACACCACAGCTCTATCTACAGTTATCCCTTGCACCTCATGTACTGTACAAGCCCAAGCCAGTTTAAAGAGCAACTTGCAGGGTTTTTTTCTTTCTACATTTATGCTTAAACTTGCTTGAAAATTACAATTATAAAAGTGAATGCAGGATTTGATATGTTTTACGAGACATAAGGGGAGCCATTTTGAGCTCTGCTCTTAAAAACGGCTTTTTTTAAGGTCATACGTCAAACGCGTCATATTACATCACAAAGGGGACACATCTCCGCTCTCTGACAACGGGAATAGTTAGTAGTTGAGTTGAGCGGTTGTGTTTTAGTGAGCTGGTATTTTTCGGTAGTTTTACATTGCATTTCACCATTTGTAAGCATGGTGCAGTATTGTGTTTGTGCAGGTTGCACAAATACCAGCCTGTCAGGACATCGAGTCCACAGTTTCCCTAACAGGAAAAGGACCGTAGCTAGCTTTCGTTCCTGGGTGCGTTTATCAGGAAACCGTATTACATCTCTCTCCCCCCCTTCGCTGCTCTCTCTCTCCCCTCCGGTACACGGCACCGTAAGACTTAGTGTGGATTTGCATTAGGTAACGCGAGATACGGCTGATACTTGCGCATTAGTTTCTGTTATGGATCAGTATCAACAGTCCTGCCAGTAACGTTACTATATTATCAATGCTACTTTAGTTATAGCCTGATATATGATAGCTAACTTTACAATGTTGTGATGTGACTGACGTTAGCTAACATTAACTGTAGCTAACGCCGCTCACTCACCAAGACAGCTGTCCTGTTCTCCACTGGTTCTCCTCACACCACAGCTCCATTTCTCTCCGATGGCCGTTATTTCTTCTAATCCTTGGCTGCTCCTGGTCTCTTGGACGCCTAGCAGGCTCATAATTATAAGGTTGTGGTCCGTCATATGCATTTGAATATACATGTTCAACTTCTTCTGTGTCGAAACTAGCATTCGGATCCATGTTTATTAATACGTTACACCGGCCGCTCTCCCCCTTGTTACGTCACACGCGGGAGGTCACGTGCCGAGGCTTTTTTATGCGGAAGTAAAAATGTCTTACAAAAACGACGCCAGATGTCACTGTAGTGTATATTTATGTATATTTTTTTGAAAATCTAGTGTATATGTAACCGATGTATAACTTCACTTGTTTATATTTCAGTAAAATCCTTTTTGTCCATACTTTATTTTTTAGATGCTTTTATTTTGAAGAGTACGTTTTATTTTGGTACTCTTGGCACCGGCACATTTCTGCAAACTCACGCTACTTTCCTCAGTTAGCTTCAGGCCCCACTGAGGAGAAGTAAGTGGAACGAGTGGTGTCATGGGTGTTGTATTTTATATGTTAATGGTATGTTTGGTGTTACACTTCACACAAGCCAAACTTGCTAGCAGTTAATGTCTATATTTTGCCGTGTGCAGCTGTAGTTTGTATAATGTGCAGTGCTTCAAATTGTTTGTGAGCTTTCTAAAGTTTAGCTATGCTAACCTAACATGTGGGTGTTCTCTTCCACTGAAGGTGTTAATTTAGAAAGCTGATGAAGCCATTTCCTGATTTAATTATATTCTGTTTTGCACAGGTATGTGGGTATTCTTTTTTGTGTTTTGTAACTGTAAATTGTATTGTTTGTTTTGTGAATGTAAATTAATGGTTATATTATATTAATTTACAAAGAAAAACCGGTTTGCCACCATGGATAAATGTATATCTGTTAATTGTATTGTTTAGAACTCTGTATACTTTCCTGAGTTAGCTTCAGGCCCCACTGAGGAGAAGTGTTAATTTAGAAAGCTGATGAAGCCATTTCCTGATTTAATTATATTCTGTTTTGCACAGATAATAAATCCTGGTTGGCAAGAAAGTCGTCGTTCTCATTCACAACACAACACAACGCAGAACACATGTGGCGTCAAACCAGACCGGTTACATATACATCATTTCCCTACACATTTATTCACAGGTGTCTTTAACCTGGAAGTTGCTCTTTAACCCTCTGGAGTCGGTGGACGCGCCGGCGCGTCCAAGTGCACTTTTATTTACGTATTTAATTCCAGATTTTCGATTGTAAGGATTAGAAATATGATTCAGATATCTGCGTAATCACTGGAAGAGTAGCTTTCCAAGAGTATCTCCTGTGAGACTGTACCCAGGGCACAGCAGCCAATATTGCCGCTCAAAGCAGCTTGACTTTACACTGTGTGGGATTGGTGGATTCGTGTGTCCGTCAAGGAAATCTCGGCCGGCAGCCATCATGGTCTGAAATGACCAATGGACATCGAGAAATCACTAAGGACCTACCCACCAAGTAAAAAAAAACATAAACTCCGTGTCTCCCATCAGTTTACGTCTGTGAGGAGAGAGAGAGACAGAGAAAATGGCTTAAAAAAAACAGTTGCCGATTTCGCGAGAGATTTTTTTCGCTAGCAGCAGTGAAGATAGAGCCTCAAAACCTCTCTTCTGAAGAAGAAGAATACAAAGACAACAACAAGGATCCATTTGGACATGGGTAAGTGTAAATATTATAGTAATAGTGTACTGGCAATGTGTGGGGAATACCGCGAGAATGAACAATAGGTTTATTGATATATATTTTGTATCGATAGTCATGAACTTTTTCTTGGGGCAAAATAGACTCCATTAGCAAACGTTTACTCTGTGCTAACGTTATTTTGGTGTGTAAAAGTGAGATTACATGTGTAGATGATTAAATTAATCATTTATTCGTCCCGCAACGGAGACATTTACAGTGGCTATAGACATGTTTTTGCCATCGATGATTTTATCATACTGTTCTGTACAGATAAGGCTGTATACATATAAAGATGTATTTATATGTGTGCCTGTGATTATTTTACCGTCCTGTACAGATGAGACCTTGTAAGTCTGTGATTTTATACTGAATGTAAAGTAAGTGTGTGTGTGTGTGTGTGTGTGTGTGTGTGTGGGGGTGTGTGTGTGGGGGTGTGTGTGTGTGTGTGGTGGCCCACAGGCGGCGTTTATCCAGCCAGCGGCCAGAACATCCATCTGTGCCGGCCCCCAGGTCAAGATCTACTGTGGCTCAAGGGCCTTCACCAGAGCCATCACCACCAAGGACCAGCAGACCAGCATCACTACAGCTGCCTCCACCTCCATCTGCGGCTGCCACCAGGTCAAGATACACCTCAGCACAAAGGCTCCACCACAGCCATCAACCCAGCCAGCAAGAAGGTCTCGTGGAGGTCTCGTAGAGCACTTGTACCCCCCACCTACACAGCACCATGCACCATCACCCCCACCTACACAGCAGCCAGACCTACTGTCTTGGAAGACAGACAAAGACCTTGACACTGTCTTGACATTTATAATGAATAGTTGGTTGAAAGTTCTGATGTTCAATATTGTAAATAGTGAGATTTTCCAGTTTCTTATATTTATATAAATAGTTTGTTGAAAAAACATATTTATAATAAATTGTTGGTTGAAAAAAAAAGTTGGAATGCTCAATTTGTATGTGTACACATCACATGAACCTTGGTATGTAATATTAAGTCATTATTCAGTCCTAATGTATCTCAGTCCCTGCTGTGGTGAGAGTAGAGTGATAAACACCTATTTTCCTCAAAATTCGAATTGAATTTTTTTCATTTTAGACATGAATAACACATTTATATACAGTGTAATTCAAATATTTCACTGCTTCTGTGATCCTAAGACTTTGGTAAACAAATCTAAAACACCAAAACAATTCGATCACATGAGTACATTTGTGTTTTCACAAGAGTTTTGAAGATTTTCCGAAAATCGGATGTCAAATTTTAAGCTTTTGAGCTACTTATCTCATCAAACAGTGCTCTAAGGTGAGTAATTTGCATATATAGCAATACCAGAGATTGTCCTGAACATTTTGATATGTAACACATGGGTGCCATGTTAGAAGAAATACATTTAAAAGGTGATTTAAGAAAACATCTAAAAATCGAGAAAATACCCTTAGACTCCAGAGGGTTAAGGGGAAATTGGCGACGCAACCCACCTTTTAATGGTGACTCTATCCTCTTCTGGAAAAATTGGTGTACAGTTCACTAATTGACTTGATGCATTTGCAGAGTCTTTCCTGCGCTGTGCCCCAACTCTGTCATCGTCAAAATGGACGTACACAGTTTGTGGAAATCTTTCAACTTGTGAAATAACTATGTGTTTCACCGTGCCACATACCCCGTTTACAAGCCCATCCGTCACATCTATATTTTTTGTCAACCGAGCATTTTCCCCAAGAACCAAACGTTCCGCTAAACATGTTTGATAGATGTTGGTGTGATGTCCATGTTTCAACTCAAGTTTCCCAATTTTTCTGTTATGGCCAGTATCCTGAGCTTCTATTTCTACATGTTCCGGGCATGTTTTCAACAGTTGCACAAGATTATGATCATTAACTAACCTGAGCGTTTGTGGGGAAAATGTGTAATGCTGAACATTCTTCCCCTGTTTCACAGCTCTTCAACAAATCAATGTCACTAGCTGACAATTCCGTTTCTTTTGAGCGTGTTCTATTTAGCAGTTCCGCAAAAACAATATCTTTCTGCCTGACTATTGTTTTAAGCTCTACAATGCTAAATAGGTTGTGCCACAGGTTAAATCCTACTTTCTCTACATACAAGGCATTTCCTTTCACTGGTGGCAGCTGGAAAAAATCTCCAACAACTACCACACTAACTTTACCAAATGGGGAATAATCAATACATTGTTTAATTTGACGCAATCTGCCATGAATATATGCCATGAGTTTGTGATCAACCATGGATATTTCATTGACAATTAAAATGTGCACATTTCTATATTTGGCACGCAGACTATTTATTTTGTCCTCGCCCTTGATGGGGACTCGGTGGGGGTAACGGTCGGTGATCCTCAGCATTTCATCGTATTTCATCCAACCGTAGAAATCATCCATGATGACGGTCTTTTGGCCACTGTATCCATCCCACCATTCGCCCCGGGTCTTATAGTACACGTCTTCACCAGCTGGAAAGGCTTCTGCGCATGCGCGACTTTTCCCGCATCCAGGGGGTCCCTCATAGACTGTCACGTGGGTCTTCCAAGCCCGCGGCTTTTGAATCCGGGCGGTGTCCACCCATTGGCTGAAGCCCCGCCCATATCGAACGAAGACACTCGGCAGTTGATTGGCCAGTTCGAACATGTTCCCGCCGTTTACTTTCAAAATCTCAACGGCTCGATCAATGTCAGTTCGTTTTCCCTGACTGCTAGGCTTTCCAATGGCAAGGTATATATCACCGTCTTTTGAGCAATATTTCTCGTTATCCGCGTCGGTCCCCTTTGCCTGTTCCAGATGGGCACGGGGGGTGACAAGGCCTTTCACTTGTGAAAGGCGTTGTTTGGTCTTCAGGTTCATAAAACCAATGCTAAACGTGTTATGGATAGTTGCTGCGTCTAAATTGTATGCAGCAATTCCAGTTGGGGCAGTCTTTTGTTCGCGTTCTTTTAATAATAAACCCGAACTGATTTTGGAGTTCGATGGCATTTTTGGAACTTTCACTCTGTGACATAATCCTGTATTCGGATGCGAATGTTGCCAAACACATATGTTACGGCTGCTGCCTTCCTGATCATCTTATGTGTCTGAGTGTTTTCAGCTGTGTGTGTTTTATGTAAATGAGCTGTGCGATTGCCCTGTCGTCATTGGCTGCCCATCCTCTGGTCCGCCTCTGAAGATTGGATTGCAGCCATCCAATCGCAGCGCACAGCCGGCGCACACCTGATGCAGATGACTACAAAGCCTGAGGACAATCACCACTCAGGAGGCTCTGTTGAGGAACAGAGGCCTCTCGCTACTTGCTCTTCGTTCTATGGTTAAACTTGTGTGGTCTGTGTTTGGTAGTGTTGATATGATTAGATGTGACTATGTGATTAGAGTATCTTAGCTTCTACGTGGACAGTAGTTGTTTACATTTAGCTGTGTTTTCTTACAGTCTCCTTTTCGTTAGTTTGTACCACTTTTAAAGTTAGGTTTTGTTTAGTTTCTTATTTAGTGTAAACAGTGTTTATTCCCTTGTATGCACTTAGACTCCTTTTTGTTAGTCCTCCTTTTGTTCGGTTAGTTATCCACCTGTGCTCCTTTGGCCTACTTTGTGGCTGCTTGCCTGCCATTTTGTTTTACCTTGCTTTATAATAAAGCCACTTATAATTATTACCAATTCCATTCTGGTTGTGTTTCTTCCCTTTGGATCCCCTAGACCCAAAAGGGAACGTAACACATGGGGGCTCGTCCGGGATAAATAACTAATTCCTGGGGTTATAGGTGGTTCTTTATAGCTAAAAACAATTTGGTACGGTTGTGTGCAGCGTTAGCTGAGTATGGCACCTTTCGATTTTGGGTCTTTTTTAGTCTGTCCTTCATGTGAGCAGTTGGATTGGTGTTGTAAGGACGAATTATTCGAGATAGCGCAACATTTAAAATACACACTCCCTAACTTTTTTAATGCATCCTTGGCATCTAGATTGCCCTGCTGTGATGCTTCTTTATGTGCATTACCCAATAATAATCCCATTTCCTTTTCTGCCTTGGAGATGTAGGAAATTATATAGACAACACATGCATAGGCATTGACCACATACTGAATGTCCATATTGGCATTCCAGCATTTTAAGAGTGGTTTGTTGTATTGATTAATCCAGACTTCGCCAATTTGTCTTCTCAATACAACGTGTGTCTTTCTACCAACCAATTTGTAAGCAGCCTCGAAGATCGCTTGATTAATCCCCACACTTTCAAATAATTGTTCCAGGCTTTCAAATATTACATTTTCGTCTGAAAGAGCCTTTTTGACGGAGTTCAGAATTTTAACTGCAAACTCCTTCTTCTCCTTTTTTTCGGCCAAAGACTCTACTTTTACACACTCGCATGGTGTCAAGTTACATCTACATTCTGCTAAGCATTCATCTTCACTGCTCATACTGAGTATAAAAAATGTATTCTATATTTGGTGCAAACCTAACATCAGCATTTAAAACATGCGTATTCAAATAGCGTGCTAATGTTATCTTGCGGGGCCTCGAATCATGGTAGGTGTTAATGCCCACTGGGAACAATACAGGAAAGCATTTTGCTTCGTTGGAAATGTCTGCTAACAGCCTCACAGGACTATTACCCTCTGCTGGAGGGTACTGATCCAACACTTCCTGTCCAATATCAACAGGCATCAGACATGTGTCCTGAAACATGCAATGCTGTTGCCTGTCGTGTAAAAGCTCATCATCAGCATTAGCATCAGACGTTTCGTTAGTTGGCAAATCCATCAAGGTCGAATTGTCTACAAAGTCATCATCCTGTTCCCTCCAAAACTCATAAAGCAGAGCGTCATCAAGTTCCTCAACCTCGGGAACCCTTACAGGAATGCAACTTTCTTTTGCAGGACTATTGCCTTCTGCCGGGGCCATGTTCAGTTCTCTATCTGAAACCTGATCCGCAATTTCCAGATCAGTATCCACAGCCATCAAATCCATGTCCTGAAACAAACATGGCTGTTCCTCAGCAGCCTCTGATGATGTTTCCTTGGTGTGGGTTTGTTTATTCTCATCTTCCTCCCTACGAAACTCGTTATACCAAGTTTTATTAAATTCAATATCCCTATAGTGCTTATTCCTTCTTTTAAAATATTTCAACAAACGCTTTATGCGCATTGGGTCAGCAAATTGATATTCATAATGACCTTTGAAGGTCAACCTACGCTCTAACTTTATTCGTAAGATGGAACCTTCCATCCTTGAGCGGGGGAGCAAATTGGTAGTTTGGACGATATTGTCTGGAACACACGTCACCGGTCCGTGTACTCCATTTTGCCCGCCTTTGGGCAATGCCACCATCTTCATAAATGGCATATTTTTGCTCTATGCTGTTCAAACAAGCCAATTCTGGGGGAATGGGGTCTACTGCCAAATGATTTAGAGCACATTCAGGTGGCATCACACCTCTCTTAAGTTTCTTATCACAGTTGCTGCAGATCCAAAGCTGCCCTCTCCCAATTTCAATCCAAACACAGGGTACTTCACAGTCATCAGTACATGTGTGTACAAATCTTTCTCTGATGCATTTATTAGCTACTTTTTGATCCTTATATTTCTCTTTTTTACAATGCAAGGCCTGCGATTCAAATAACAACCTCTCGCAGCAGCTACATACAAAAACTGGTCCATTCTTAACTTTAGCCAAAAACTGCTGCATTACAATGTCAAATACCTCTCTTTCTACATATTTGGCCCAATGTCCTACATACTTCATCTGAGACTTCTCAATGTAGTCTGGAATTGAAGCAGATCCCCCAACTACTTTAGTTTGTTCTGCGTGATTCATCATATGCTTTACAACAGTCGTTCTAATCTTTCGATGGCTCTTCTGAGAACCACTGAGAACATGAGCTACCGCTCCGAAGAAACTCTTTTATTTTTTCGGTATTAAATTCAAGAGTGATTTTACTTACATCACTCTTTTCCACACAATCTGTGTCCCCAGCAGACGATGTACCATGCGTTTGTTCCGTAACCCTCCTTTTGCCTCTAGTTGTCTGTCTGACATTATACAGTCTTGGACAAGAAGTGTCCACTTTGCAATACCCATAACAACTCTGTAAATTAGGTTGTTTTACACACACAACAGTCTCATAATGGTTACCATTGCGGTTTTCCAAATAAATCCCCTGATCAGACAACTGCCCGTTCTCGCAACTATATTTTAGCCAGCGTGGATCACAATATATTAACTCCCAACCAATCTGCTGCTGCTTGAATTTCTAATTCTGTTGCCCAATGTTGGAGCAAACCCAGCTGTGGTGGGCCTCACCCCACCTGTGCTCCGCGCCGTTCGTTGGATGAGTCTGGTCAGATTCAATAAAGAAGGAGTTGGAACACCGGAATAAAAGTTATAACAATAATCTGATTTAATGGTAAAAAACACCAATACAAATGGCAGAGTACTCCCAGTTCTACTGCCGTGCGATACAGATATCGAAACAGGGGGGCATTTTGCATGAATAAACATCAGTATACATAGACAGGTTGGGGGCGGAATTGTGTCGGCTGTTCCGCCCCATTTTACTCCTAAGCGAATCAGAGAGCCCGATGGGGAGGAGGTGTGTCGGATGCTCACTCCCCTAAGTGTTCTTACTGGTTGGATTCACTTCTGGTCGGGCCCAATACAGCGAATCAGAGTTCTGGGAAAAAGCATTCTTCTTCTGAACAGAGCGTGAGATCTTCGGAAACAACCAAGGACAGAGTCACTTTTTATCTTGCACCTTTATTCACTCCTTTACTTTCCCAAGGAATATTTCACACAGATATATTGGTACACAGATATATGGGTGCTTGCGATTATATGGGCCCCAAAAAGAACCTTGAAAGGAATATGTGTGTGTGTGCTGATTATCATAAGTGTGTGTGTGCTGATTTCTGAGTCAGTGAGTGAAAGTAAGAGGGTTATATATATATGATTACTTGAAAACAGTTCAAAATAATACATGATTACTTTAATACAGTTCAGAATAATACATGTTCACTTTAATACAGTTCAGAACAATATCTGTTGACTTTACCAACTGCCAACCTCACGCATTTTGGATGTGCTGAGGTATTCTGACATGGAGGAGGTCAAAATACGCTCATAAGGCACAGCATTGCTCTGCATTTGATGAACCACACACAGCTTGACTCACTGCTCTAAAGAAACAGTTTCCGTCACCCTCTATTTTTTCATTGACACATGGAGCTACAAACCAATTTGTGTAGACACAACATCTACTTTCTCTGACTGCACATGTAACTGGTCACAAAGAGCTTGTACAAGTTGATTGCTAAGAGGATTAAACTGCAGTCGTCCACTTCTTACTTCTTTGACAAAAGCAACGTCTGAATTAACTGCGGTAACATCACACTTTTTTGTTTTTTTGCAAGCAGAATATCCCTCTTACGCTTTGCACCCATCTGAATGTTGGTGCAGCCAAGTGTGGACTGAATAGCTGAACTACAACCCAAATCAGTCTCTGTCGTTTTGGGAGTCACTCGTGGATCCAAAGACAGATTACTGCTTTCAATTGGGCCTATGTGAATGACTCGGACACCAGCGATCTCAAACTGATCTGCGTGTGGCATTGTTGGAGCCCATCCTCGGTGCATCACACAGGGTTGGAGTAGCTTCACCCGTGGACTCTGCGATTGGTGTGCGTGATGGTCTTCCTATCTTGTAGTTGAAGTAGAGGGACCCAGAATTTGCCGGAGCCTGGATCACCACGTGCTTCCCATCAATGGCACCAACACAATTGGGAAAGTCCCAACGCTCCTGGAACCCAGCAGCGATGGCTCCAGTCCTCCATCTGTGGTACCGGCATGGTCTCCTCAACCAGGGCGGTCCAGATGGCACCCGCAACCTCCTTCACGATGACAGTCACTGTTGCATGGCCGACCCGATAGCTGAATGCTATGGTCCTGTACGAGTCACCGGGAGTGGAGTACACCAGGTGGGCGTAAACTGGTCGTAACTCTACGTCCGACGTAGAACCGAAGGTTAAGACCAAACGAAAGTTATGACTAGTGCACCACTTAGACTTAACCTGTTCCACCCCGAGCCTGTTTTTCATGTTTCAGGCTCGAAAATGACATTCCCAGAACAAATGACCATATCTTCCCTTCTAAAAGGGTTAAATTAATAATCTTTTTTCTCAAAGTAATGATAAACCTGTGAGTTGGAGGTAGAAAAGTCAGAATCAATATAGATGTTTTTTTATTTTAAAGAAAATTCAGATTGAACATAGTAAAAAACTGTAAATTATAGTGTCCGTCCAAAAAATATTTTGTACTTATAGTGAAAACTAACCTTGGATGATGGGTTAGTAGACTAAAAGCTTTAGGAATCCAAAGTACAACATATAATAAGTACCCTGTATCAAGATTGATGCAAAACAAGTGATATTTGACCTTTTTAGAGACATTTAGAAAAAAAAACCTCTTTTGGGGTCATTGCATACATTTTATTTTAGTAAACACGGGTCCCACAGACTCAAACAGCACACGAAGGTTAAAGGTCAGCATATAATAATGTTAAAATGTGCTAAATATATACACTGCAAAAAAGAGGAGTAAAAGTAGCTCACGACTTTTATTTTTTGAAAGTAGCTCTCATCCTAAAAAAGGTTGGAGACCCCTGTTATAGAACGATACATTTGACAATTTTAAGCTTGGCCTACCATTTTATTGGAGCGATGAGGAACAGGTGGGGCTTGAAAAGGCCCACCTGTTCAAAGTGGCGAATGACAGAAAAAGTTTGAGAACCACTGGTGTATGGTATGTGTGTTTTTTTTGCAGAAATTTTTTTTTTTTCCTGTTATATGGATATAAAATATTCATAGTTTATTAAATATTAAGGTTCCTTGAGACACAGTGTCGTGAGAAAAGCCAACAGGTTAAGCCCTGTATGCGTTGCGCCCGGGTGCAACTGTTACGCCTAGTATGGAGCAGGCGTAAATCGGAAAGACAGACTAGTATCCATAGTAACGTAAAACAGGCAAGAAGGATATTAACGATGGCAGGGCGTCTTGTTTACAGGTTTAACAATGAAAGGGCATTAAGAAGAGAAAGAGTCGTCCGTGATCGAACAAACCCACTGGACATCTATTCAGACAGTGAACTGATAGAGAGGTTTTGTTTCGGCAGACAAGCCCTTTTTGATTTAATCGAGGAGATCTCCCCTCAACTCCAGCACGGATCAGACCAAAACGCTGCGCTCTCCCCAACCTTGCAGGTGCTGATTGCGCTCAGATTCTACGCGAACGGGGCCTTTCAAAATACTGTGGGAGACATGATTAATGTTCATCGCACAACTGCATGTCGGGCTATTCGAAAAGTTTCCTTGGCTCTCCAGCGCCGCCTTAGGAATTATATTCACCTAATCACACAAGAAGAAGCAGCGAAATCCAGGCAAGATTTTTTGTTAAAATCAGGTATACCTGGTATTGTCAGATGCATCGACGGTACTCATGTTCGCATTCAGGCCCCCTCTGAACATGAGTATTTGTATGTTAATAGAAAGGGTTACCATTCTATAAATGTTCAAATTGTGTGCAACTCGGACATGGGCATTGTCGCCCTTGTTGCAAGATGGCCTGGGTCGACCCCTGCTAATGACACCTGTCATCGCAGAGAGAACTGCACAAGAGCGCCGCTATAACGAGAAGCATACACAAACGAGGAACATTGTAGAGCGCTGCATTGGAGTGCTCAAACGTAGGTTAGTAGCCCAAGTCATTTTTATAATATATAAAAGGCCAGCCTTTTAATGTAGCCTAGATATAGGCTAAATTGTTTTTTGCTTTTTTTTGTAGGTTTCACTGCCTCCACAGTGAAATGCGAATGCACCCTAAGCGCATCTGCGTGATCATTGCTGCCACTGCGGTGCTGCACAACATCTGTGTGAAAAAGAGAATCCCCCTTCCGATGCAAGGAGAATTGGTACTGGAGGCGGATGAGAACCCTGTGGCTCCTGCTGGCATCCGTGAAGATATCGGTGGACGACTTACCCGCAATCATATAATAAACAACCTATAATAGACCTATATATTTGTAATATGAACGCTGTTTTTTTGCAATTGCATTTCAATAAGCTCCCATTGTGACCACATATTTTCATTAGGCCTATTTTATTCATAGAACACACACAAGAACATTAAATAACAACATTTTGGAGAACTATTAACATGAAATTGAGATAAAAAAACAAGTACAACATGATTACAGAATGGTGAACAGATTGTCTTCTTCAGTGATTAGTAGCTGATTGTTAAGAATTATTATTTGGAGTCTCAATTTCTCCTTCTCCAGCTAAATTTTCTCGTGTTCCGCTCTCAATTTTACGGTCTCCACCTCCACACGAACGATCTCTTTCTCCGTCAGTTCCCGCTGTAGCTCTGACAAATCCCTCTTCCTCTTTCGGGGTGTGGCCATTTGGGATTCCCCTTGAGTCATCGCTGACGCTGTGGGTGTGGGAATACCCTCTTCTCTGCGGTCCTCTGAGTCTGTAAAATGGCAAGTTACTGTCAGTTACTGTCAGTTGCTATCAACTGCCGCGATTGCTAATTGTTATCTTGCTAGCCGTGATGTCTCACGGGGGTAATGTTTATATAGATAATGTAGGGTGATGTTACTCTATTAATGACTTGCCACTAGTGACAGCTGACACGTCTGCGTCAACCTCTTCACATGTTGAGGTTGACGGCTCTGAGCTGTCGATCCCATTCAACCCGGTGAAAGTGGGGGAATCCTCTCCAAAAATAGCTATTATGATGTCGCTGTATGGAGAGGTTTTTGGAGCAGGGCCTCCGACGGTCGGAGGGTTTTTGAGAGCCGATGCATCCTTTTTGGCTCTGGATTTTTGGCTCCTTCCACTTTTTCCTACACTCTTCCACCGTCCGTATCCCTCCATCACCCAAGTCATTTATCGCACCAGTGATTGAATTCCAGGCTGCGAGTTTGTGTTTGTTAGTCATGGGCCGTGTCCCAATTCAGCGGCCGCATCCTCAGGAGGACCCAGCCTTTGAATTCCGCGGAGGAATGCGAAATGAGACGGTCTACGGAGCATTTCCTGGTACGTCACCGGCAGTTATCCCTACCTTTTGCCGCCCCCATCGCCTAGCAACCAGCTGCAGTCACAAGTGCCGGTAATAATTTCTGACATTAGGCAAAAATATTTTCAAACGTTAAATATGGAGTCAGTTAAGATTGTGCTTTTATTGGTGATTTTCAACATGCTAAAATCTATTTCCCGAGGTCAAACCAGGCGCACAATCTATTTCAGATTAATGGAAGACCATGTCCAGGTAATGATACTTATATATATCATCATATGATAATAGATATTATATAAAATATATATGTATGTACTGTATTTTTAGCTAACAGTAATGTTATTAGCATATAATACTGATACAAATTTAATTTCAGGTTGAGTATAGCTTGAGTATATATATAAATATATATACATATATGTATATATATAAATATATATACATATATGTATGTGTGTATATATCAATAAACATATATATATAAGCATGTCAATAGATATATGTATACACATAAACATAGGAAAAAAATGCTCTTCACTTATTTAACCCTTTTTTCTCAACCTTTCCCTCTACCAGCCAAGGCCCCTGTATGTCAGGATTAATTTAAGCGTCCCTGTCCTGGACAGGTTTTTTAATGACCCAGGACACACGCCCTGATTTCAGGCTGAGCAGGGAGTCCCTGAAGGTGCTGCTGGAACTCCTGGGTCAGGACAGGAGACATGGATGGGGGGCCACAATTGAGACCCTGGTGTTCCTGTTCTGGCTGGCAAGTGGGGCATCATACAGGGTGGTCTCCAGAGTTTTTGGGATGCCTAGATCCACGGTACATCGGATTGTCCACAGAGTGACTAAGGAGGTGGTGGCCATTCGCCACCAGGTCATCCACCTCCCCAGGACAGCAGAAGACCTGGAGGCTGTGTTGCGTGGGTTCGCAGGGCTGGCCGGACACAGAGCCTTCAGATAAGCTGCTGGAGCAATAGACGGCTGCCATGTCCGCATCGTGCCACCAAGCGGCCCTGATGGTCACTGTTATAGAAACAGAAAACTGTTCAGCTCCATTTTGCTGCAGGCTGTTTGTGACCATCAGGGCCGCTTCATCGACACGTACGTGGGCTGGCCTGGGTCAGTCCATGACTCTAGAGTGCTCCGCCACAGCCCACTCTATCGGCGGGCACTCTACCCTCCTCCAGGGCACTATATCCTCGCAGACGGAGGGTACCCCTGCCTCCAACATCCACTCCCCCTCATCACGCCCTACAAACGGCCGCTGCAAGGTGTGGGGACCCCAGCGCTTCAACAGCCATCACTCCCGGGCACGCTCCATCATCGAGCGTGCCTTCGGGGTGATGAAGACGAGATTCAGGAGTATCTTCCTGCAAGCGCTGGAGGTGCACCACACCTTTTGTTCCTCAAGTAAGTAATCACTCATTAGGACATTTTGATAATACTGAAGAGTAGATCTAACATGAGGTATAACATATATATATATATATATATATATATATATATATATATATATATTTCTGCCAATTTTAAAATTTCAGATCATAACAGCATGTGCCGTCCTCCACAACATCTGCATTGGGGCCGGCGACATCATGGCCCCAGAAGAGGACATTGTGGAGGATGTAGCGGAGGATGAGGGGGAGAATGTATTGGAGGCAGTCAGTGGTGCTCCTTGGCGGGACCAACTGTCTGCGGAGGTGTCTGCCCTGGAGGAGGTTCCTGGTGATCACGATTATGTGTAAAGGTATGTAAAACAATTGACGAGCTGTGATAAAATAACCTTGTGCAATATTTATATACATCTTTTGTTCTTATCTGCTGCTGAAAACATCTTAGTGACATGGCAGCCGTCGATTGCGTCCGCCCTGCGAACCCTAGCCCTAATGGACAATCCGATGTACTGTGGAGAGAAGCATCCCCAACAGCTCTGGAGACCACCCCAAATAAAGCCCCACCCACCGTCAGAGGACACCAGGATCTTAATTGTGGCAGCCAGGTCCAGCAGCACCACCTGGGACTCCCTGCTCAGCCTGAATGTGTATATAGTTTAAATGTTGTTTGTATGTTGTTCCATCAAATAAATGATAAGTTTCATATTGCTCATTATTATATTTATTTGTCGATTAATTTTTCTAGGAGAGAAAAAAGCCTGTTCAGGTTCTCCCTGCTCTCCTCCCTCTGCTGCTTCATGTCCTCTCTGATGAGGTCAAGAAGCCCATCCTTTTTAGGACGGGATGGCCCTGCCTCAACCTCAACCTCGTCCTCGTCCTCCTCTTGGTCCCCCACTGCTGAACTTGGCCGCGGCGTGTCCTCTGGAATAGAGGATATTAGGACAGGCGGGCAGATGGAGGGCCTCTGTTCTAATATCTCATCCATTAGGACAAACCACGGCCAAGTTGCAGCAGTGGGTTTCCCACCGACTCCCTCTCCTGACCCTGGGTATTTGCAATCCTAAAAGGCAGAGTAAAACAATCAAGGCAGTACAAAAAAAAACACCAGCAGATAAACAAATGTCAGCAAATGTGTTTATTAACTTGTAAAACTCACATACTTTATATCGTTTTTTGAGGTTATCCCACTTCTTCTTAGCTTGCAGGGGAGTTACACTTCCCTGCAGGCCCATATCTTCCAAAACCGTCCTAATCACAGAGAGAATAGAATAACATCTAGTATTATGAATAAAACAATAACAATGTCACAACTAAGGATACACACTTAGGAAGAAACTTCTCTCTTTTTTTTAAATGGTGGCATGGAGACATCCCCAGTGCTTGAATTGGTATAATAAAGGTGCCAGTACTCTAAATCAGCAACTGTTTCAAGTACATTTTATGTATACAGCCCAAAAACAAGAATTTGGCTCAAAGGTCTTTACAATCTGTACAACATACGACTCCCTCTATTCTTATCCTCATATCTTTGATTCAGTAATTAAAAAGAAACACAACAAAACTTTAACAGACAAGGAAAAGTTTTTTTAAAACAGAATATTTACTGTAACGTTCAGAAATTGCATGTTTTTCTTTTCGCACTATTAAGCCCGTACTGAGTACCGGCGAGTACCGGCCCAATTCAAGCACTGGTCACATCACATAAGGCATTGACCCATATACTAGTTGTCTTATTAGAATGGAGTGTATGAAATGAGGGATGATTCATAAAATATGAACGATACAAACTGGATATTGTGCCTTACCTCCAAGCGATGCTGGCGGAGAATTTGGCCCCGGTGAAGAGGGCTTCATTCTCCCCCCGCATTTTTATAAATTGAGCCGTCTGCTCCTTGCTCCCTATCAAAACAAATTGTTGCAGTAAGATTTGTATAACAAAAGCAGTTAAATAAATAAATTAGCTTTATAATGAATCCCAACTATATGAAAACCAAACAGGGTTTACAACATGTGGAAATATTTTCACTTCATATTATTTTATGTATGTAATATAAAGAAGACATCTCCAAATCGCCCGTATCTTTAAATAAAACAGTTAAATCGGTTTACTGTTTCATGTTGTTTACTATTTGGGTGAGTTGAAACCCTATACTTACATTTAAAAACAAATCCAGCTGCTGAAGCTTCAGCTGTTGCTGGTGCCGGGACGTTGGAAGCCATTTTCTTTAAAAAAAAACTCATTCGTCACGTCGCCCATTGCATCCTGGGATATGGTACACCGCGGAGTGTACATCAGATGTATCCTCAAAATCTGGGAATAGAAGGCTGCTTTTGTGGGCAGCATTCGGAGTAATCTTGTCTTTTTTTGAATTGGGACAGTACTCGTTCGGCAGAAGTGACGTATGCGGTCTTCGAATGCATCCTCAGGAGGATGCGGCCGCTGAATTGGGACACAGCTATGGTATTATTACATTTGGCAGTTAGCGAGTTGTTATGCTCTGCATATATTTCAATTAAGGTTCTAATCTCTCTATCAGTAAAATTGTTTTTTCTCTTCTTTCCGTTATCCATATTCGTTATTTAGGCCTAATTCTTAGCTTGCTCTGAATGGAGGAGTTTGAGTGTTCAATTATACAGACGTGTGTTGCTTGGCAACAATTACTGTTTCGCGTGTATTCACGTGGACGCGCATCTTAAGACCAGGCGCAGCTACGCCCGAGACTAGTCAGGCTTGGTGCACTCGGTGTAAATTCGAATCACTAAGTCGGACATAGCTAAGCCCGACGTTAGAGTTAAGCCCTACTTTGTTACGCCCAGCTGGTGCACTCCACTCCGGTTGCCAGGTACCTGAGAAAAAATATATATACACGATTACAAAATATATTTATTCAGACCCCACACACACACAGACCCCCCCCCCCACATACTGTGTTTACCTAACTATCTTAATTAATGTTATCCATCTGAACTAAATCACAGACTTCATTCATGCATTCTCTCTCCTTCTATACAGAGTCAGATGAAAGAAGTAGAAATACACAAAACGTACCGTAGGCATATGGCGAGTCGCTCGGCGCAGATGGGTGTCAGCCTTTGTAATCAGTGGACCCACTTTTCCGAGCAACTCGTCTAACACGTCTTTGCTCATCCTGAAGTACTTCTGAAAGAGGTTGTCATCCAGACGGAGCTCTTGGACCAGAACGTGGTATTCCCCCCCGTTGCAAACGTTTTCGGAGTATAGGATGTACCCACATGGCTTCCTGCGAGACAATGTATACACTTTATGCAACCATGCACACACACGTGTTACCCTTCTTGCCCTTGCTACAACACCGGCATCCATTTTAGCAATAGTGGAGAAGAACCAGGTTTTTTTGCTTTGTATGTCCGGGGCGGGACATTCATGTGATTGGTTGTTGGTCGCGGTGCTCGAATAAAATCCCCAAGCTTCAGACACGCCCAGCTCCAAGCTTTTTTTGAAGCTGTAGTGTGGACGGGCCGTAAGTACACATCCTTTCCAGTCCGCATTTTAGAGTGGTGTGCACACCCTCATCAATGAGATCCCCGTCAACCACATCCACATCTCCAGACACAAAGTCACTGTATTGAAACAGAAATGTTTGTCCGTCGATAATGGTCTCCTTGGGCAGATCTGGAACCGAAAGTAGTTTGTACCCGCCACTGATACCTTGTTGGTCACGCAGGGAGGTGTACAGATCGTCACCAAGAACAACAACTTTATGCAGGTTGTCGGTCTGCCATGTGAACACGCTGTCAACTGTGTGTTTTGCTATGCCTACCAAACTTACAGCCATGCACTGAAGTTCTGCATATTTAAACCTTTGGTCACCCTGACTGAATGTTCCCCTGATACACCCCATATCCCCATCACTGTCTGAAATTACTCTAGCTGTCTCCGAATTAACTTGAGCTGCTTTCACAGAAAGGCTTGTAATAATAAACTTCTGTGCATTCAATGAATTATTGAGACTCCTGATGTAAAGCATCAGGTCATTAGGGCATGTGTTGAACACGGCTACAGATGTGCCAAAACTGGATGCTAACCCAGACGCGTGTGCCACTATCAACGACTACAATACAGTCATTGTGTTTAATAATGGCACTGGCTGCGGAATTTAGGTTAAACAGATACATGCCATCCCTGGATAAGTGTTCAAGCAGCTTCTCCGACAATACCTTATCCCCTTCAGACAAATTAAATTCGCCGTACACTGGCAGACCCATATTGACTTTCCACTTACGTCCAACCAACCTGCACAAGTTCTTTGGCTTTACATTCATTTTTATGGGCTTCCCCTAATACAAACGAGTTAAGCTTTGACCCTGCAACACGTATGGCATCAATATCTGTACTGCTCCACGTACACACAGGCGCAATCAAATGTTTGATCGCAGCCGCTATAGAACATGCAACAGATATTCTCACATCAGTCCCTGCGACAACAGCCAACTGCACTTTTTCTGAACACATGTAAGCATAGCCCTTACCTGTTCTCCATCTGTTGTCATCATCAACATCCACTATCACGCTGGGTGATGGCTCCACGCTCAGTGATGGCTCCACCTAGAAGAAAATGTATATATAAAAAAACTGCTAAAAAGACTGTGTCTTAAATTGTTTCACAAACGTTTAACTAAATAATAGAAAGCTATACAATTATTAATACAAAATTATTATTGTTATATATTAAGTTTTGTTTTTCTACTTACTCACACACATATTGAATGGAACTCAAAAGAGAGGTTTCTTGTCATTCATTGTGTACACTTGAAACAACGTTGACTGCATGCAGGCTAACAACTGAAATTATTTTAACAATGAGCAAAAGTAACAATGTCAATAAATTAGCATGATTCATTAAAATGTCACTCTGAAAGCACATCCTTCACACAAAGAGTACAGACCTGCTGCTCCACAGCAACTGTCCCTCTACTGGTAGGTGGCCGTAAAATCACCTCCACAACCATGGGAGCTGCCTCCCCCTAAAAAAACAAAACAATTAAGTAAACTTCAGAATAAATAACACCACCAATATTTGTGTAACTTCTTAAGTCCTATATTGCCTTTAAAAAATAAGAAAACAAGATCAACCTGTTGCTTTGCCAGGGTCCTCTTGGAGGCAGGAGCCCTCTGCTTCAGCTCCATCTTTGCTTTCTAACGTAAGAAAAACAAAATCATTAATCCTCCACTAATAACTCCTTATGGACAGTATAAGTTGTTCTCACTGTAATACATTTAAAGTTTGTCAGGAAGGATACATGTTATAATAGAGCATCAACCAACATACAAAGCAACAAACAAATTACCTTTTGCCGTTTTGGAACCGGCGGTGTGCACTCATCAGGGCCAGGAAGATGGGATGGACTAATTTTGTCCATCTCCACCAACATTGCACTGCTGAAACCACACAGGTGTCAGTGGAAGATAACTCTCCTCCAATTCCTGTGAAATAAAAATGAAGAAACACTGTTTTAGAAAAAGGAAAAAAAATGCACATATAAACTGCAATAAACATACCCCAATGATTTCAAAGCATAATACAAAGTTGACCTACCTCCTGCTGAACAGTCCCTGCTTGTTTAAGTGCATCAATGGACTGCTCAGGTTCATCGTGTTGGCTCCTCTGTAAAGATAAATAGCATAGCTTGTGTTAATCAAATGGGTACTCTTCCACCATTATCAAGGCAAACTGCTCAGGGAATATCACTCTTATTGAAAGATGTCAACCACACAATTACCTTCCTGCTGGCCGATAACGGTCCACTTGGAAGGATCCAGTTGCGGTGATTTGGCAACCTCTCCTTTGACAATCACCCTTGGAGTGACTCTCCTCGCAGACTTCTGTGGACAACAGGAGATGGCTTCGGCTCGGCTGGAACAAGTTGCATATATGCTGCGTTCCAGATCGAATCGACCAGGATTGGCATTCCCGCACTGTCACTCAAGTGCACCTGCAAAAACCAGCAAATAAAAATACATTTACAAATAGCACATAACATTCAATATGTTTTTTCAAGAACGGAACTTGGAATTTCAACTACAAAGAAGTATACAGAGAAAACGTTTCCAGTTGCCATGTCACTCACGCCATCTCTGCTCCACAGGTCTATTTCTTTCCAAGGGAAGTACTCTGCAATTGGTGTGTACTTCACGCCTAAACAAACAACAACATCAATTACTAACATATCCACACAGATATTATATTTTGCTCTTTAAAAAAAGAATAATGAAAAATAGGAAAATGATAAAAATGATTTACGGTACTTGAACCTAAATATTTGTTAAACATACCCATACGTGCCGCAACACGACGAAATTCCTGACGCATCATGTCTTGGTAGTCAGGGTCAACGGTAAGGCGCGGGGGGAAATCCAAGGCAAAAACCTAATCAACAGTTGTCAAACTACAAAGGTACGCTATTTTTCACTATTTGTTGATAAAAATATACATTTCTCAGAAATACATAAACTAACAACCACATCAATAAGAATACAAAATGTAATATTATAAGAACTATAATAAATACAATAACAATAACAATGCAGGCAGTCGCAAGGAGCTTTCCAAAATCCTCTCCTGCTTCAATGATGGTCCTGCTGGATGTCAGGTTGTTGCTGGGAGCCATCACACAGACTGCATCTGGTGTCCTAGGCAGCACAGCATTGGCTGCCTCGGTTCGCAGCTGGGTTGCGCATGCCCCCGGTGTGGACATGGCACCAAAGGAAAACCTTCCCTCTGGCATCTTCACAATTTCATCGACGATGGAACGGAGATGTGAAGCTCCAACAAGGAGGACAAACTGTAACAACAGAAGACATTATTTCAAATGAAAATCACTAATGATTACCCAGACTTTGTTGACAAAATCTGAAAACAATTCATACTTCCTTGTCTGGAGACTCGGCTGGTATGACCAATTTTTGTTGTTTTTCCTGTCAGGGACGAAATTGGCCATTTCTGCACTTTATGGCGGTCACCTGTACCGCCGGCGGCTATTTAAAAACAGAGAAAATGACACCGAGATTGAATTTTAAAATGTATATATTTAAAACAAATCCATGTTTCAAACACTGCTTCATGACAGTTATCTAAAAATGAATGCAAATAAATGAAGTGTATTTCAGTAAATTCTCCTCATCATAACTAGCTTGCTTGCCCACAGAGGGGTGTATCTGTGCACGCGCACATGCAAACACATTTTACAATGATACAAAAAAATGGACACCCTAAACATATACAACATTTAATGACAAAATCCTCGACTCCTTACGTGCAAAACTGGCATTGCCAGGCCGCTGATGTCCCACACGCCTCCCAGCCACGCGTAGCTTTGCAGCCTGGGAACGGCGGGTCGATTTACAACGTGGCATCTGAAAGTATGTAGGCATTGTTATAATTAATAAAGACATTAGCAGACCCCTTAAATAGTACAAATAATTACACAATTACTTCTTTCAACTGCAACAAAAGCGTACAAGTCCATTAATAGTTGATGCATCCTGTTCAACCAAAATGTACTTAATGTAACTGGTCACGAGATAAAGCTGGGTGGTGAAGGTAGATGAGTAGGGGAATAAGATAGATGAGTAGGTGGTGAAGAAGGCAGATGAGTAGGTGGTGAAGAAGGCAGATGAGTAGCTGGTCAAGGTAGATGGGTAGCTGGTCAAGCCGGTAGGTTGTTTAACTAGAACAGAGAAGAAACTAATCAGCATCACAGACATGTAAATATAATTACTTGACACAATGTACAATAGAATCGCATATAGCTTAGCATACAATAGAGTTATAAACAAAACAATTAGCAATTGTATTAGAAGCTGCTAATCACTTAGGCTCTCTACTGACAGTGTCTTGGACCACAAC
Organism: Gobionotothen gibberifrons; assembly: GCA_943591055.1. Classification (NCBI taxonomy): domain Eukaryota; kingdom Metazoa; phylum Chordata; class Actinopteri; order Perciformes; family Nototheniidae; genus Gobionotothen; species Gobionotothen gibberifrons. The sequence goes on along the minus strand of CALSBZ010046904.1, from coordinate 52,290 downwards.
TCACCGGTAGAGAACTGCTCAAAGCTGTCAATCTGTGGGGAAAACACAGCATTAAACCCTGCAAAGAAAAGACTGGAAAGTTCCACATATTGTCATGGTATATGTTACTACAAACACTGTCTTTGACCAACACTCACCAGTAATGAACTGCTCAATAGTCGTCACTCTGTGAAAATAAAATTGTAATTAAACCTTGCACACAATGCTTGTTTAAATAGCCAAGTGTGGACCTAGCTAACACACACATTCCCATATTAATGCACACATGGTCCACATAGTATTTGATTAAACAGTTGGTCCACGTTGTAAATGCTTAAATGCTCTTGCATTTATAAAAACAGGATAATACAATTACCTTAATATAATTCTGTGAAAATATGAATTCTGCATAAAGAGTAGCCTACTTTTACTTTTGATATTTGGAGTACATTTAGCTAAGAATTGTGCTAATGAGTACTAGGGATGGGAACGATTAATCGAATATTCTAAATTATTCAGGTATTCGAATATGAGTTATGAATATATTTTTTTATTTTTGGGATTAATTATTAATCTAAGTTGATTACATATTATCAAGTGGAATAATTCAATGTATACGACAGTGCCATAGCTAAGTGCGTTAGGTCTAAATGTGTGTTTTTTCTTCGCTCACCGGTCCCTCACAGCGGGTAGAGCTGCAGGTGCTGATCTCTCTAAAACTCCAAATCCATCAGATCTAGCTAGTTCTAGCCAGAGCCATATATGTGGCGCTGGTTCTAGCTAATGATATGGCTGCTGCCCCTCCCTACACGCAGATCACACAGACTCAAACCTCATATTATGCTTATAACCGTTCATGAGCGTGCTCCCCCGCCCCCGTCAACACTCGAGACACATGAGTGACCAGTTTAAACAACAATAAGCGCTGCTTGCAGGGTTCAAGTTATGTTGGAGCCAATAGGAGCTGAGCTCCCATGGACACAGTGAAATCATACATCTGTGGGGGTCGTGTGAGCGATTTCAAACCCTGAAGGCAGGAGAGACTGAAAAGAGTCAAAGGAAGCTTATAGAAGTTAACAGCATTTAATTAAACAAAAGATGCAGTGGTGTACAAATGAAATTGCATGGAGACACTCTCCCCATCTGTCTGCCCAGTCCAGTCGGGGGTCCCAAGAGAGCTGCTCCCTGGCTTGGCCTCCCTGTTGTCTTCTGAGGTCTTCTCCTATTGGCCGGCGTCATCGGGGGGCGGGTCCAATGCATGTGGTGCCTTTTCTGTTGCTAAATTACTTAATTCTGGTGTCTGTGGTATTTAAACATTCCTGCTACACATTATTCAGCGTCAATAAATGAGTGCTAATCCCAGTGTGCTCAGTTTAGAACATCACATGTCATTTCACCTTCTATCATGGTTTTAAACCGTAGCATTTGTCAGATGCTAATGCTAACGGGAAATCGAACTTCCGGTTTTTCAGAATAAAACTGATTTAAATCAAATATTGTATTTAATTCAAATTACACCTTATCACCATTGATTTTAAATTTACTAACAGTCGCTAATACATTACCAACAACCATTTTTTTAATAAAAAATAATGCATGAGTATTATTTACGTTAACGAGGTAAATAGGCTAAAAGAAAAACATGTTTTCCAAATGAACTACGCATCTGTTGAATGACGATACGCCTGCACTGCACCTCCAAGGTGCGTTAAAGGGCTGCTGCTGTGTGTGTGTGTGGAAGTTCCCTCAGAAAAATAACAAACGTGTTAAACCAGCTCTGCAACATTTATTACTCAACGCACCTCGAAGCAGCATAAGTAACTTTTGATTTATTAAAAGGAAATAGGCCTACATGACGTGGTAAAGTGGGCACACACAGTTTAATGCTTCAGAAACTCAAACAAACGTAACTCACTTATGTTTTTTGTTTATGGCGGTGGGATTTCATCAATAAAATGTATTGATAGAGCGCATTTGAAAAGACAGAGTGAGTGTGCGTGCGTGTCTTTAGTTTTAAAGACCCCCATAGAGCTCAGTTTATAAATCGAACCCTGGCTGCTTGGCAACCGTGTGTGGCGGCAAGTCCAAAAACATTTTGACAGGAGAGATTTCGTTTTTCCGCTATTCAACACTATATATTTTACCGGTCATAGTGATATATATATATAGTGATTATTTACACACGGGGCTACACAACAGACATGGTGTCAAAAAGAAGTAATTTATGGAAATATTTCGACCAGGTTAGTGAGTGCGGTGTAGAGTGCAAACTATGCAAAGTTAAACTTGTGTATTGTTAGTAATTTAAATCAATGTTTTATGGCATAATTTAGTCTAGACATGCCATCAGTTTAAAATGCTGACTTATACTGAAAAAACAGAAGTTTTCGCACAATCTCTGATGTCAAGCTTTTATTGTGAAAATACTTCCGGTTTGGCTCCAGTCTGTGTTTATTTTGAAAAGCTTTCCGGAAGTAATGTCCGAAATACTAACAGTAACTTGACCTCAGTTGAACCATGAGCAACGTAACGTTTTCTAGCCGTTAAATTAGATAAATAGAAAGTGAGGAAAGAGAATAAGTGTAGAAGAGGCGTGTTTAGATATGTATTGAATGTACAATGTCAAAATCCTCTGTTTTGTACGATATCGGACAGTAGTGCAAGACGGGCAGAAGATCACGTCACAGCCGCCATTGAAGAGGAGCAGCGATATGAGATATATATGCAGGTGACGGAATGCTGTGGGGTCTCTCTCCTCGGCCGAACATCTCCGGAGGAACAAACAGCTGTGTTCCTCCCTCTGAACGATTCCTGTTTGTAACATTACCGTGCCTTTTACTACATTAAAGTAACCTATTTTAAACTTTTAGTCGAGACTCATTGTTCTCATTATTTTAACCAGTTCTCTCCTGGACGCGAGAAAAACGAATAAGCTATTAGTATCATAAGTCAACTAGCTCAATGCTCAACCACTTAAAATTAAAACATAAAACATTGAGTTTGGAGCCCGAGAGTGAAAGACAGGAGCAGCCACTCATCACCTCCTTCACCAGCGCAAGACGGCACTGTGACCCCGCAAGAAGAGAGAGAATTACAGCCCTCATTACACGAATGATAACCAAGGACATGCTACCACTGAGCTTCGTTGAGGGAGAGGGGTTCCGAGAACTCATGAACTTTGTTGAACCGGAGTATAGGGTGCCCACCCGTAAGACTATCGTTTCCAGGGTTGAACTAAAATACGAAGAGGGTGTGGAAAATCGGAAAAGGGACATTAGTCAATCAGAAAAAGTAGCCATCACCACCGATTCGTGGACCGCTCTCACAACAGAATCATACACGACCATCACCTGCCACTACATCACTGATGACTGGGAAATGAAAAGTGCTGTGTTACAGACACGCAGTTCAGACGAACAACACACAGCACAGAACATAGCAGCTCAGCTACAAGCTGCTGCTGAAGAGTGGGGTTTAACGGATAAAATCACCGCATGTGTCCATGATAATGCCAGTAACATGGTGCTTGCTAATCGCACAATTGCGGACTGGGAGTCGGTACCCTGCTACGCTCATACGCTTCAGCTAGCCATCAACGATGGATTTAAAGTGGGCAGTGTGCATCGGGTTGTGGCAGCTTGTGGGAGACTGGTGTCACATTTTCATCACAGCACTGTAGCCACCGCTGGCCTGAAGGAAAAACAAGACGCGCAAAATCTCCCCAAACTTAAACTCATTCAGTACTCTTGTACGAGATGGAACTCGATTTGTGATATGTTTGAAAGGCTACACGAGCAGAGATGGGCAGTGTCTGCCACCCTTTCAGACAGGACCATTACAAAACTGAACGACGCAAGGACCCTGGAACTCACTCTCGCTCGACACACGGGCCGTGTCGTTAAACACCCTGTTTGGGGAGGACTACTTCACTCAAGACCCAGACCAGAATGAAGTGGAACTCTATTTCAATGAGCCGTGCATCCCACCACAAGAAAACCCACTACAGTGGTGGAGGAAAAATGAAGGACGGTTCAGAAAACTCAGTGTCCTGGCGAAGGTATACCTTGCTATACACTGCAAAAAACAGCCCCTCCAAAAAGAAGCAAAATATCCTTGAATCAAGACAGATTTCCCTGTATCAAGCAAAAAAACTGCCAATGGGGTAAGCCAAATTTGCTTGGCTAGAATTCTGAAAACTAGAATTAAAATCTAGCTACTGAAAGACCGTAATGGGCCTTGAAACTAGACAAAAATGCTTATTACAAGCAATGATTCCTGCATTATTTAAGAAAGAATAACTTAAAATGAGTCTTTTGGTCGAGGTGACTGTCAGAATGTATTTCTTAAATTAAGATTTATAATTAGCAAAGAAAGCTTACAATAAGAATCATTGGCTTTAATTGACACACTATATAGTGACTTTGTCTTAAACTAAGAATGTTTATCTTAAATTAAGTTTAAAAATCAGCAAACTTACAATAAGAATTACATTCTTGTATTGGCATAAGTGAATTTGTCTTAACCTGTTTTTTCACGACACTGTGTCTCAAGGAACCTTAATATTATAAAACTATGAATATTTTATATCCATACAGTATAACGGGGAAAAACAAAAACAAAAATATATATATTTTTTTTTTCCCAAAAAGAAAACAATGCTAACACTGACCCTTTGAATTAGCCCCGAGCGAAACATCCTAACCTATTACCGCACCGAAAATCACTCCAAGCTCCCTTATTACTTATCCTAGCTCTGCACATCCAGCACATCGTTTATGATCGTAAAGACACAGAATCTAACGGTGCCAGCCTCAACACTGAAAGATACAAACTCACAACAGGGGAAGCAAACACAGACATCACAACACGTACCTTACGGAGCTTTTTACCGGAGATCGTTTCACCGTAGCTGTCAATCTGATCATAAGACTGTTCAATGGCATTCAAACGAGAAAAAACGCTGCTGCAACGGTTAATCCATAGGTTGAGAAATTCATTTTTTTCATTTATAGTCCATAATTCCATATTTATGTCAAAACCGGAGACCAAAAGTTAGCTGCTAATGGTAGCCACCTGCTGCAGCTGCTCCAATGCTTTGACTGACGCGGCAGTCTAACAAACAGACATGACCAAATAAGGACTATGTGGGACTTCCCCTCGATTCTATTAGCTCTGACGGTCAGAAAGAGATGTCACATGTCAAAATCGAGCAAGGGGGGGCCAGAGATAGGTAAAATCCACCCAAATGAGGTTTTTTTTTCATAAATGTCTCTAACAGTGAGTGAGTGTGTGTGTGAGGAAGTCCGTGGATTGGTCAATTTGGACCAATCAGCGGGGGCTTAACGTAACGGCTCCACGGATTTACCCGGAACTAAATGGGAAGAATCAAATGACAATGACGTCATGATGACGTTTCACCAACGAGGCGTTTTGGGGAGGTCTTCTCTGTGTTAGAGTTTTACTCGCTACAGGGTGTACTTTAAGGGTTTTGACTCTGCACACCGTTTACATGCAGAAAAACCTTCATAACACACAAGGGGACGGGTAATAACCGGAAAAGCATGACATGTCACCTTTAAATTAAGACAGCAGAAGTATTCTTATACAAAACTTTTTTTATTTAAACAATTACATATTTAACAACATTCATAAAAATGTCGTTCATGGATGACATCTTTGAGGATTTCTGTTTGGAGCAGTGTGGATATGCACTTTGGGTAGGTAAGGTGCATGGCATAATAATAAGCCATTAGGTAGAGGTAGTCCTTCATCAAACTGCTCTTTTTGGAAGGTGGTCAGAGGCGTGCTTCCTATGGCGATCATGCAGTTCTCCTCAGAGACCAGCACAACTGGACAGACACGACAGGGACCGCTGGCGCAGGAACGTTTCTGGGTTTTCTTCTTCTGAAGTCTGGGTAAAAAAAAGTCAAGGTAGAAGATTAGAAGCATCACAAGAAACAAACACCTTTACCTGAACAAGGATACAAGCGTGAATAACTGCAACATACTATACAACAACAACAAATACTTCAGTACAGTAAGTCTCACCGTCAGGATATGGAAGAGAGCCTCCCTGCTGGTGCCCAGCTTCCTTGGTGGCACAGTGTTCGATGGGAAGAGAAGTGGCAGGGCTGTGAACACAGCTGTGGCATGCTGGTTTGACAGAAAAGGCACAATAAGGCAGTATGAATATCAGTTAATCATGATACGTCAAAATGAAACTTGAAAAATCTATCTAAGTATTGAGACCTTACCTCCATTCAAGGTTTTTGGAGGCTTCATGGCTTTCTTCATCACACCATAAAACTGGACCTTTGAGTAGAAAGTTTTCCATCTGTCCTTCACCTCCAAGATGTAACGGGAGTTTTTGGGTTGAATGATTCTTTGCAGCTCATCCATGACCTGGAAGAAGCATTCAAATACAAATGGAAATGAAAATCATTTCATATAAATCATCTTCAAATGTGCACATGGAAATGCTGAAAATCTTTACTTACATGATCCAATTCCCTGAAACATGGGTAAGCCTCCATAATCTTTGTCGGTTTGTCTTGCTCCTTTAGAACCTCAGAGGTAATGAATCGTCTTCTAGACTCAAACTCCAGGTTCATCAAATGAGCCACCGCAGCTTTATTTGGCCTCTTGGACTTGTACATTTCCTGGAGAGTCCTGTAGTGTCTTGCCTGGGTTTTCTGGCTGTCGAAAAGGTCAACGGAACCAGCTGAAGGCATAAAGAGTGGGGGGTGGGGAATTATTAGCTTTCCAAATTACAGTGGAGGAATATCCAAATTCACAGAATGTGTTAATTGATGCCTGTACTTCTGCTAAACACCTGCCCAAACTTACTTCACCAAGGGGAATAACAGACACAATTCTGATTTAAACAGACCAGAAAAATGCAGGTTTGTACTAAATGCATACTGATTGTATTTAATGAAGGTAGGGCTGCACGATTTTGAAAAAAACTGACATTGCGATTTTTTTCCCCTGCGATATATATTGCGTTTTTTTTAACTATATTTAACGATGAAGGATTTTAGTCACGGACGTCTGGATCTTAACTGGTTCACTCATCATACCCTAAGTCATGATCTAACATGTCATGATAATGCAGGTTGCTTACCCTCAAATAAGGGGGTTCATCTGTGAATGAAGAAGGGTGGTGTCTAGAAGGGATCCAAGAGATTAAACGTATTACATTAAACTATAGGAAGCTTCATTATCACATTAGGGAATTAACATACGTGACCAAATAGGTCATTTAACTTTTTATTCCACAATTAAAACCTTTTTTTGTGCAAATAGCAGCAAAGTAGTGGACATCTTTTAAACAACATTATAAAAATAAAATTAAGAACAGCTATACGCCAGCTCCTTTATGCCGTTTTGAACCTTTCTCATATGGTGTAACACCGGCAAAGGCATCTGAAATAGTTGTTTGCTGTGCATGCAGAGCCTGCATGTCACTCCACTCAAGTACCCCTGACATGAGAGCCGCGCAGGTTTTCCTTTTGTAGCAAGCAGCAAAATAATTGTAACATGACGTGTTTGAGTTAATTTACCTACTTAATATCGAACGCCCTAAAAAAAATAATGTATAAAAAAAATAATTAATAATTGCACGTCCCTGCGATGTGAATATCACGCATGCGCATATCGCGGTTATCGCCATGACACGGTATATCGTTCAGCCCTAAATGAAATACATACATGCTTTGTCACTGCTATCCTGGTCTGGCACTGGGGGGGCATGGATGCTTGCTCTAGCAGGGGGGCTTGCTGCAGGGGGGCTTGCTGCAGGGGACCGCTCCAGAATAATTGTTGATGCGCTGGAATCTCCATCGTAGTCACTTGTTGAAATATCTGCATCCATTTCTTGATCTCTACGTGGTTTCTTTGAAGGAGGAACTTTGGACTTCCTTGGGCTTCTGACATTTGAGAGTCTCTTCTGGAGCTTTTTAGCAACATGCTCCTGGTGGAAACAAATTGTACACTTTAAAATGACAAAACAGACCCACACTTTTGCAGTAAACTTTCAAATCAAGCCATTGTGATTAAAAACCCACTTACCCAGTCGTTTTTTTATCATTGGATAATACTCCACCAATCTCTTTGCCATGGTATTGACCTCATGTTTGCTGGGGTATCTACAGTCCTCAGAGGCTCTTGCGACTGAAATCATGTTTGTCATTGTGTTTCTTATGAGTCTGCAGAAGAGCTCCTTGGATAAGGGTACATGCTCATTACCGAGCCGTTTCTGCTCGAAGTATGAGCGCCGTGCCAGTTCGAGCTCACTGTCTGTGAAGACTATGTATTTTGGGTTGGACATAGTCACAAACACCGAAGTGTTGGGCTCCTCATTTGAAAGGTCACTGTCTCTAGGGGGTGATGGTTGTAGAATTTCGGCAGTAGTCTCCACCTAAAATACATAAACAATTTCACATTTAATGGATAAAGGATAACTATTTTTATTATAGTGTGTGCCTTTACTTGTCAGTTATATGAACATGCACTTTAAGAGGATGCAACATTTGACAACACTGTTTTTTTTTTTTAACAATCATATTTAAATTGTTCTCAAAGCACATACAACTGCTGTTGTATATGGCTCAGCTGTTGCACCTGGTTTGTAAATATTGCCCCTTCATTGTTGCTAAATGGGTAGTTTTTTTTCAAATTAAATAGCTTTAATCCCCTGGGGCTTTGGCTAAAAATAAATTAAATATTATTTAAGTGTGCAGGATTTGTTTCCTTAACATGTTACTGATATACACAGCGTTGTACTCAGTTTAAATACACTTTCATAGACACAGAACTGACCTTTCCTTCGTCATTCACAACAAGCCAGATAGCCGGCGCCTCAAGAAATTTGCAGGACCAGGAAACAGGTCTTTGATGTCATCCCTGGAGAGTGAATGTAGCAAGTCCTCTCCAATATTAGCAGCTTAAATTGATAATTTAGGGTTATTGCCAAGACACTCGGCTTCACACTGAATTTATTTGACCATGTGAACATTAGAAAGTTAACATTTAAATATAGCTCTTTTCAAAAACAGGTTGCAAAGTACTTACAGTATAGTTTGATGATAAAGATGTACAGCATTAAACAAGTACAAATTACATGTGTATATATATATATATATATATATAAACTATTAGTTTTTATCAACAATTCGTTTATTTTACTCAACATATTGTTCCATCATTTTTACATTGCAGCACTTCTTGGCAGTTTCCCCAATCACATTGATCTCATGATTCAAATTCCTTAGCCGCGTTCACACCGAGTACTTTGCTGTACTTAGTGCCGCGGCACTTAATACCCCAGGGCACTAAGTACAGATCGCGTTCACACCGGAATAAATTCCCTGAGGGAAGATTATGCAAATGAGCCACTGACGTCACTTCGTCTTCTTCTGCTTTGGGTTTACTGGCAGGCCGCAAACAACTTCACGGCGTAGACTGCCACCCGGAGTCCCCGGCCGGAAGTCCCCGGAGTTGGGGACTGGCAATAATGCGAGTCTCACCATATCTATGAGTGTCACTGCCCTATCTGCAGTGCGCATGTACGAGATGGTCCGCCTTATTTGACAACTACATACGGCAACCCAAGTAGGACACTTGACAAAAAGAAAACTCGAGAGAGATGAGTTATTGTTATTACAACGTGACTTCACTATTATTTAACAACTCTTTGTATTGGGTTCTTTTATTTGGGGTTAATTACATTGTCAGAATAAGTGAGAAATGAATTTAACTTGTGTTAGACAGCTATCATACTGAATACATATTTACTGTGAATGTATGCAACAATGTATGGCATATAGCTGTAATAAATGAATTTACTAATTAAATGAAGAACTTTATTTTGTTAGTAAGTGAGAGTTGGGTTACTTTGTTTTGATTTGAGTAAACTTATTTGATATAATTTATCAAACCAAAGATAACATTATGTAATCTAAATCTAGAAAAGTGCAGTAAATGTCATAATTCATTTGAATATGCTTCAGTTATTAAAAAAGAATAACGGCCGCTTGTGTTTGTAATTTTTATTGTTTCAGATCATGGCCCTGAAGAACGTGCTTACCAGCAGGATGGAGACACCCTATGCTAGACCCCCACCATTACACATTCATGTGGTGAAACTGGAGGATAGCCCAAAGGTGGTGGCTTGGGACTTCACAGAGACCACCGTGACGGCGGCCACCATCAGAAGGAACAAGGTGGCCATTGTTTCTGACAGCAACAGTGACACTGTACGAGGGGTTGGCCTCAAAAGTCGAAGAGGGGCGTAGTTATGTTATAAGGGGCTACACACTGCGGGGGCAGTCTCCCCCCTATTATCTCAACGTCGACAAGACCACAATATTTTTTCGAAGCAGCATCATCAGCGTGCCGCAAAACCTGCTGGAGGAGGCAGATGCCCTCCTCCATCCTGCCTCGCCCATGACAGACATCAAAGCCTGCACAGAGGTGCAAGGATACATGTCCGTGGAGGGAGAGGTTATTGAGGTAAGTTTGACCTTACTTTCTAGTATTAAGATTGTCAGTACAGTGGCGTGTGCTCTCCAAATATGCCAGGAAGAGATGGTCGTGGCCGTCGTGAAATTGCCCCGCACTTTGGCCATGATGCCCTGTGAAAAAAAATGCAATTCACGGCCAAAGTGGCCTTTGTGCCCCTGTCAAAAGTTCCAGTGTAAACAACGCTAGTGAAGTCATACTAGTGTGCGCAGTAGGATAGTCCCGTGCCTGTGGATCAGAGCGATTGCTCTGC
>CALSBZ010046904.1:20979-31537 GCA_943591055.1 Gobionotothen gibberifrons | reverse complement strand
CGCAGTTTTAATTATTGTTGTTCTTGTTGTTCTATTATTGTTTGTTGTATTAATAAAATAATCAGTTCAAGGATCTCTGAGGGTATTTTTTTTATTTCAATGTTTAAATCAATGTTCTTATTTGGTGGTATTATTGTAGCATTTCTTTGTTGGCTTTAATTTTGTACAATTGCTTTTCATTAGTGTAAGGATGAACTTTATGGACCCCTATGGTAAAATATACAGTAATATAACTAAAATATATTATTAAATATATATTCTTCAGCTATAAAGAAACCTGGGAAAATATGGTTCAACTGAAGAACCCAGCAGAGAAGCTAACCAACTGCCAACCAACTGCCAAAATGACGGTTAGCTAACTGCCAAACTGACGGTTAGCCTAACTGTCCTGCTAGCTAACCGACACTGTTCAACTGAAGAACCCAGCAGAGAATGTAACCAACTGCTAACCAACTGCCAAACTGACGGTTAGCCTAACTGTCCTGCTAGCTAACTAACACCAAGCTAAGAACAGGAATTCATGAGTAACAACAGCCCCATGGCTTCAAACACAGCCTGTACAGAGGCTGTTCCTCTTGTATACCCACAAGAGGTCAAAAATGACAGTGCCAGGAAGGCATACAAATGAAAACTGTTGAAGGATAGACCAGAGACGCTCTTTGCTGACCTGTACAAGAGTGGAGAAGTCAGCAATCTGATCTTCCTCACAGACCAGCCATTAGCATGGCACACCGCCATAAGTGCCCACTACCCTTCTGTGAAGAAAGAGGGGATCTGCAATGGCTGGAAACTACAAATTAAAGAGGTAGAGGACCCAGACACTGTCATGACAACAGTCAACATGTATAAGAACGGGACTGTCATGGTGCAAGGGAATCTCCAACAATTTGAGCTGGTTCCTGCAGCTCAAATTAGGCTGAAGGAGTTAAATATATAAAGATATCAAATGTAAGTAGTAGTGATTGAATGTTTACAAACATCTGTGTAAACCCAGAGACCAAAGGTTACCATGGTGACGAGTTATGACGATTTACCAACTGCAGCACTGAGTCCCATTAAGAATGCATTGAGGAGTATATCTGACAATTTTGCCACCTCTTCAAAAACTATGGCTCCGATCAAAAAAATGACCAGAATGTGAGCATCAGGGAACCCCAATGAACTGATATGTTTTTTTGGGGGGGTTTTGTGTGGTAAATGTGAAGAGGAGAGCAGTTTGTCTAAAGCAGTGGTTCTCAACTGGTGGGTCGCGGACCCGTTTCGAGTGGGTCTCGGATGTGTGAGTGAAGAAAAAAGAATTTGAAAAAAGAATTTGGAATTTGGAATTTTTTTGGGGGGGGGGGGGATGAGTCAAACTTTTATTTTGAAGGCCCAATGTTCTAACACTGTTCATGCAGTCGGCGTTGGACTGGAAGTACCGGAGACCATAAACGGTTTTGAAAACTTCTGTCACGTAGTGATCATCTTCTCAATAAAATATCTTTGCTGATGTTTTTTCGAGTCTTCTGGCCAATCAGAATCAAGATTGTTGCCGGAAGTCCCCACGGAGAATAACTTTGCAGTAGAACTCTTGTTTATACATCCATGGGTACAACTTCAGATACAGAATGAACACATAATGAAATATGACCCCTATCTATCATAGGCTATCTACCATTACCCACAATTTAAAGTAAGTCACACAGACTATCTCCTCTTTACTCTTCTCACAGCAAGATGTCAGAACAAAGTGAAAAACAAACAATGGCAAAAAATAATTACGGATAGTAATAGATTTATTTATTTTCTTCTCAGAGTGTACCAGAATGCATAGTTTATGTTAGTATTTCTAAAAATTTGAAGGGATATATAAGGGATATATGCACTGTACTTCACTTGTATTAATATTGTATACTGAAAAGCGTATATATATATATTACAGCACGTTTTTTTGTTGAATAGATTTGAGTGCTTCAAAATGCTGGGTCGCAATGTATTGACCAAGTAAAAAGTGGGTCCCGAGGCCTGACCAGTTGAGAACCACTGATCTAAAGTGTACTTCTCTCTGTTCTGAAGAAAGATCCGGATGTTTTTAACATGGGAATCAATTGGGAGCAAGGTGGACTTTTTGTCACTTCATGCCCTGAAGAGGCATTTTGTTTAATATTTTTTCTTAATTTTTTTTAATTTTCCAACCTAGGAGAGGTTTTCCTACGTTTTTCTTGAAAAAATATGTCTGAGGAGTGTAGGGTTTGGGAATTATAGCAAGTTTAAAACATTTTTGGGGGAGAATTTCATGCACTGCTCCACTCTGTTTTGAGATCAAAGCACTCTAGACTTAACGAGCTGCTCCATCCACTCTAATGTTAAAATCTGAAAAAGGCCTCTCTACCAAGCTCCAAACTAAATTCAATATCTCAAAAAGTTTAAAAGATATCAAAAATCCTTTATACAAGTTGTATAGCTGAAGGTATTGTGATTATTTGAAAGTTGGAATGAAGTGTCTAGCTGCAATTATGTGGAAGGAGAAGCATTTGGCGCAAAGTGTAGGAAAAGTGAGTATGAAGGCATCTCCCATTGACTTCAATGTTAAAAAAGAGTTTAAAAAGCTGAATATCTCAAAAAGTATGACATTTTTTTTAAAAGTTGAAGGTTTCCCATCGATTCCTGAATAGGCTGAATAGTTTAATATTTGAATGGTTTCTGTAGCTGAAAATAAGCTGAAGTTATGGAGAGCCAAAGTATTGGCTGAAATAATCAGAAGAGGAAGAACTAGAAAATGCATTTCCTGCAGAAAATGTGTGCGAATGCTGTAAACTGTGAACATTTATGGCTGAATTTAGCTGGAAATGCAGAAAAAGCTGAATTTGTTATTAGCTGAATGGTAGCTGCTTTTAGCAAAAAAAAATGCAGAAAAAGCTTAATATTTAAAAGAAAAGGTTCAAAAGAAGGTATAAACAACAACATGTATAGCCTTGATGTCCTGAAATAGCTGAATAATGTAATAGTTGAATGGTTTCTGCAGCTGAAAATAGGCTGAAGGAGTTAAATATCAGATGTAGTGAATGAATTTGTATTAAGATAAGAAAAGAAAGTAAAAAGGCTTGGGAAAGCAGCAGAATATTTTGACTGCAAACTTTTCGACTAAAACCATACGTCACCAATAATGTATAAAACATGTGGAACCTGTTGAAGTCTGTATGAAGTCTCCATCAGACAGAAAAGAATAGGCTGAGACAGTCTGTTAAAGTCCAGTCTGTCAGTGTTTGTTTCTGTTCCTGAGCACCTACTCATAACACCAGAGAGAGAGTGTGTGTGTTTGTCTGAGAGTGTGTCTGTGTTTGAGAGAGAGTGTGTGTGTGTGTGTGCCTGTGTTTGAGAGTGTGTGTGTGTGTGTGTCTGTGTTTGAGAGAGTGTGTGTGTGTGTCTGTCTGTCTGTGTTTGAGAGAGAGAGTGTGTGTGTGTGTGTGTGTGTGCAGCAGCAGCGCAGAGCCCCTTCTCCAAGTAATGACAGAAAGTGGCTCAATTCTGCTTATTGATAGAGCTAGAGCTTTTTTATTTTTATTTTTTTTTATTTTATTTTACTATACTTACTTGTTTGCCTGTCCTTGTTTGTCTACCCTCCCTCACACTGTAAAGCATCTTTGAGTTGTGAAAAGCGCTGTATAAATAAAATGCATTATTATTATTATTATTATATAATCAGAGGCCACACTCTGCGGGGGCAGTCTCCCCCATTCACCTCGAATGTAGGGAGAGAAGCCAAGTTTTTTAAAAGTTCCACAATAATAGTACCGGAACAACTTATTGAAGAGGCAGAGGCCATGATCAATCCTGCCTCACTGCTCAAACAAGTCACTGAGTGTCGAGAGGTCATGGGATTCATGACGGTTGAGGGGGAGGTGGTAGAGGTACGTATTTTCTTGGCTTTTATTAAGATGTATTGTGCGTCGCAACAAATGCTGCACATAAGAATGGAAAAGTTCAGTTTTTGAATGTAGTTATCAAACTAAAGAAAAGAACAATTAACAAAGCACTATTTTTGTTTTTAGATCAATGCAGTACAGCCGATAAGGAGCGGAAAAGACGTCATTCCGATGAGGAGAATGATTCTGGATCAGGTAGGCATGCGCTAAATACTTGTTGAAAAGTAGAAAAATATTTTATCACTTTAAGATGACACTTTTTTTAATAATTTGTTTTTTTCCACTTTGGTATTATTGTGACCCTTATTTTTAAGGACACATCCAGAATCCAGATCAACCTTTGGAGGGAGGCTGCAGTCCTTGAAGTGAACCTTGGGGAGAGAGTGCGAGTCACGCACATGAAATGCAGCAACACAGGCTATGGGCTACAGCTGCAATCGTCAAACTACACACAAATAGAGGTAGCCTACTTTTTGCAAATTCTCGCATTTTTAAACACTATTATAGAATAAAACAGAGGTTTCAGTCTCAGTTTTTAGAATTGTTAGGAAACTATTAATTGAGGACGTTGTAAACCTATTAGCCAGTTTAACTCGATATGATAATTATGTGACCTATACTTAAAATATCTTTACGGAATCATATCTTAATTAACATGATACGAAGCGGCAGCAGCCGCTGCAGCAGCAGCCGCTGCAGCAGCAGCGCAGAGCCCCTTCTCCAAGTAATGACAGAAAGTGGCTCAATTCTGCTTATTGATAGAGCTACATGGCAGCCTTTCGAGGAGAGGTTAGTCATTTCCAAACTGAAGGTGGAAATGTCGGTCGAGGGGAGGAGAATCACTAAAATGAGGCTTGTAAACGAAGCCTAATTGTATGTAAAAAAAGTTCTAGTTCTTGTTGTTTTTATAGTTATTGTTCTTGTTGCTGTTTTATTAAAAGTACAATTCAAATATTAATTTCAAGGATCTCTGTGGGTGTTTTTTTTATTGAAATGTTTAAATCACTGTTCTCATTTGGAGGTTTTATTGTATTATTTATTTCTCATCAATCAAAGTGTTTTGATATAGCACAGTATCACACATTTACAATTAAATGTTTTGGCTTTTGTTTTTAACAGTTGCTTTGTATAAGTATTATGATGGATTTATTGATCCCAGGGTCAAATACATATTAATATAATTAAAAATAAGCAACAATTGCTTCAACACACCAACCCATCACAGACAAGATAGTATACTCTGTTGTCATTCTGGCTGTAAATCAAAATCAGGGTTAGTAATTAGATACTAAGTCAAATTATTTAAACTTTTAAAAAAAAAAAAAGCCAAATGCTTAGTCTTTATTTTGAAAAAGTGTATTTATGTCATTCAATAAGTGATGCCTTCTTTCCCATCACAATGTATATTGCACATACGTGCATAGCCTACTTATGAAGGTTATACATAATAACAGCTGTTTGTGTGGCATGGGGTAAAACATTTGTTTTGGGGTAATAACCAAATGACTTATTACAGCGCCCGCCCGTTATCATTTTACACATTTGTATCATACAGATGCAGTACTTGCGCACGCCTGTTATAACCCACAGGTCCGCACGCATTAATGTATGCAGCGCAGTGCAGAATCGGTAATGAATAAAAAATAAGCATTCATTCACAAACCAAAGCAGGAGACTTTTAAAGTTTTACGTTCACATCAAAGTATCATGTGTATGAAACACATGACTTCAAAAACAGTTAGGCCTATGTGCAGAAACACTGCATGCGATGGTCCACCTTCTCTTCCCTTCCCTCACACATAGCCTACTGCAAGTGCAGCAGCAGTCATCGTCTCTGTAATTAGCTCAGTCCGTCCAAAAGTAACACAGTAGCGAAAGTTTCGTAAAATTATGTTTGACTAAATACTCAAAATCTCCACCCTCCATAACTGCACTTGCTAATGTTGCTACTTGCTAGTGGCAGTGATGACAGTACGAAGTTGATGCGATTTGATTGGAGTGAAGCCAGAGGGCGGGCCGGCGGGGGGCTTCCCTTTGCATGGCCCTGACTAATCACAGGTTGGCAGGGGAATGACGGTAGCCGAATCATAAATCTAATCGATAGATTTATGATTCGAAAATGATATGTGGAGATTATCCGTCTCTCAAATGCGTGTCAACCACAGACCTTATTTCGAGCTATTTTCCAAAATCCTATGGAGAAATGACATGCTTACTTCTACTACTGATTTGTAAAACTGGCAGATTTGAAAAAAGTGATTAAGCTTATTCTTTAGTAGGCTACATGTACAAGTATAAAAAGGTATAGGCTGTGTTAGGGAAATAATTTGCTTAGGTATTCATCCTTTGACACAGTTCATCATTTTCTCCTCTCACTGTCTCCTTTCCCATGGCATTGGTCTACGGCCTTGGGTATAGCTGCTATCTCTCTTAAGGAGGGGCAGCTTGGGCGCATTGTTGTTGCCAGTCTATGGACGAGAGCTCTAGTTAGATTCAGGGTCCATATTGCTTAGTCTCACTGATAAAGAATGTTGATTATTACCCTCCGAACTAGATAAAACATCGAGCTGCAGAAAGAGTTCTTCAGAATTGGTTTGGCAACCGCTGTGTCAACCCGTTACACACCACCTGTCTTGTCAACTCTCCGGCCGAAACTCCAAATAAACCATCAGTGTTTGCCATCAAAGCTCCAGCTCTCCTCGTGTCTCCTTCATGAGTCGGTGACTCCCACTGCATTGCTACACAGAAGTTTCCTCCACAGGCTGTGGCTCAGTGGATAGTGTGCTGGACTTCGAATCAGGGGATAGAAAGTTCGAGTCCCTCTGCAGTCAGCATGTCGTTGTGTCCCTGAGACACTTCACCCCAAATGCTCCTGTGGGGATTGTCCACAGTACTGAATATATGTAAGTCGCTTTGGATAAAAGCATCTAACAAATGATAATGTAAATGTAATGTTTAAACAACGAAATTCATAGACATAATTTCCTTATATAGCTGAATGATTTAGTGGTTGAATTGTTTCAGTAGCTGAAGTAGTTGCTGATGCCACAAAACATTTTAGTATAGCTAGAAGAAGCAACAATAGCAGTAATATGGTACTAGAAGCTATAGTAAGACTTGGAGTGGCACACAAGGGAATATTTGAATGAGACAAAGAGACAGTTCACCCCCAAATAACCTGAAGAGTAGGCTATATATGCAAAACAGTGTACAAACCATTGGTACTGTATAATGTATTTAACAAGTATGAAGCAGACAAGTTACCACATAATAGGTTTTAGCAGATTTTGAGTCAACAATGTTGTGTTAATTAACAGTGAGCCCAACCCACCCTGATAAATGCACAGGCGAAGTTATGCTGGAAATATAGCTTATAAAAGATGTTTACTGAACTGACATTTTAAATGAAAAAAAAATGAAAACAGTATTATTATCTTTCAAAATGCAGCAATTAATTACTAGGAGTCCTATCATATTACTAGTATAACATGCAAACAATGAAATTAAAAGAAATTACCAGAAATGTAGAACATTTAAACAAAAAAGAAACCTTCTCTGCATAAAGCCTAAATGTTTAATTTTGGCCTTAGATCTTACAATATAGGGGAACTTTGACAACCAGAAGGTCTTGTCTTGTGTAACCAGAAACCGGAGTTCAGCCATGTAATGCTCACATTTCGGCACTGAGTCAAAGACCTGAGTGAGAAATACACACTTCCTGACTTTTGCGGTCCTCACTGGACCCATGCCCATCCCCCACCCGCAGCCAACCTTCACGAGCAGCAGGTGCACTTCAGTATAGACTGGCGTGGCACAGAGGGCAGCAGCAAGTACACATAGGGACCGATATATGAAGATAAATGATGGCTAAGGGCAGAGGAAAGGAGAATAAATGGAAACAAGGTAAGAAAATACAAAAAAAAGCAAATTTTGAACTGTTTTACTATTTATTAATTAGACCAAGCACTGAGGCTAACGTGTTTTTAGCCTATAGTGCTAATGCTAGCAAGACGTAGCTTGTCACCAGCGATTGTTTGACAATATTGTTAATCATTTTTAAAGTTATGAACTTCCTTTTTTGCCGCTTACTTTTACTTGACTGATAATACCTCAGATGATGTATTATTGTAATATTCAGGAGTAATGGTGAGCTAAGGAGAGGAAAGAGGAATACATTTTCACATGCTGCATCAGTTAGCTAGACATGCATGAGGTTCCAATGTTTGGTAACTTAACATACTAGAAGTGCAAAAAGTGATCTGAATGTAACAAATGGTCAAATGTTCAGGGGTTAAAACATTTTTTATTTAGTTTGTCCGTTTTTACAAGCTTAATGTAATAGGAATTTCGTTTTTCGTTCTATGAAAAAGCGCCAGAGTGAGCGCTCTGTATTTTGTAAGATCTCAGCGCACGTGTCGCAGTCACAGAGAGCTAGGATAAACAAAATGTCCGGGTATTAAAAACTCAGGCTTTGATGTAGACAGTTGTCTGTGAGTATTTTAATGTACGAAATTACCTTAACCTGTTCCACCCTGAGCCTGTTTTTCAGGTCTCAGGCTCGAAAATGACATTCCCAGAACAAATGACCATATCTTCCCTTCTAAAAGGGTTAAATTAAGAATCTTTTTTCTCAAAGTAATGATAAACCTGTGAGTTGGATGTAGAAAAGTCAGAATCAATAGATGTTTTTTTATTTTAAAGAAAATTCAGATTGAACATGATAAAAAACTGTAAATTATAGTGTCCGTCCAAAAAATATTTTGTACTTATAGTGAAAACTAACCTTGGATGATGGGTTAGTAGACTAAAAGCTTTAGGAATCCAAACTATAACATATAATAAGTACCCTGTATCAAGATTGATGCAAAACAAGTGATATTTGACCTTTTTAGAGACATCTAGAAAAAAAAAACCTCTTTAGGGGTCATTTGGGTGGATTTTCCATATCTCTGGCCCCCCTTGCTCGATTTTGACATTTGACATCTCTTTCTGACCGTCAGAGCCAATAGAATCGAGGGGAAGTCCCACATAGTCCTTATTTGGTCATGTCTGTTTGTTAGAGTGCTGGGTGAGTCAATACATGGGGAATAGCAGCAGCAGGTGGCTACCATTAGCAGCTAACTTTTGGTCTCCGGTTTTGCCATCAATATGGAATTATGGACTATAAATGAAAAAAATTAGATTGCCCATACTTTCTCAACCTATGGATTAACCGTTGCAGCAGCGTTTTTTCTCGTTTGAATGCCATTGAACACTCTAATGATCAGATTGACAGCTACGGTGAGACATCTCCGGTAAAATGCTCCGTGAAGGTACGTGTTGTGATATCTGTGTTTGCTTCCCCTGTTGTGAGTTTGTATCTTTCAGTGTTGAGGCTGGCACCGTTAGATTCTGTGTCTTTATGATCATAAACGATGTTATGGATGTGCAGAGCTAGGATAAGTAATAAGGGAGCTTGGAGTGATTTTCGGTGCGGTAATAGGTTAGCATTTTTCGCTCGGGGCTAATTCAGAGGGTCAGTGTTTTAAAAAAATATATTATTTTTTTTTTTTGAGTTTTTCCCCGTTATATGGATATAAAATATTCATAGTTTATTAAATATTAAGGTTCCTTGAGACACAGTGTCGTGAAAAAAGCCCGAGGTCCCCGTTAACCCTCTGGAGTCGGTGGACGCGCCGGCGCGTCCAAGTGCACATTTATTTACGTATTTAATTCCAGATTTTCGATTGTAAGGATTAGAAATATGATTCAGATATCTGCGGAATCGCTGGAAGAGTAGCTTTCCAAGAGTATCTCCTGTGAGACTGTACCCAGGGCACAGCAGCCAATATTGCCGCTCAAAGCAGCTTGACTTTACACTGTGTGGGATTGGTGGATTCGTGTGTCCGTCAAGGAAATCTCGGCCGGCAGCCATCATGGTCTGAAATGACCAATGGACATCGAGAAATCACTAAGGACCTACCCACCAAGTAAAAAAAAACATAAACTACGTGTCTCCCATCAGTTTACGTCTGTGAGGAGAGAGAGAGACAGAGAAAATGGCTAAAAAAAAAACAGTTGCCGATTTCGCGAGAGATTTTTTTCGCTAGCAGCAGTGAAGATAGAGCCTCAAAACCTCTCTTCTGAAGAAGAAGAATACAAAGACAACAACAAGGATCCATTTGGACATGGGTAAGTGTAAATATTATAGTAATAGTGTACTGGCAATGTGTGGGGAATACCGCGAAAATGAACAATAGGTTTATTGATATATATTTTGTATCGATAGTCATGAACTTTTTCTTGGGGCAAAATAGACTCCATTAGCAAACGTTTACTCTGTGCTAACGTTATTTTGGTGTGTAAAAGTGAGATTACATGTGTAGATGATTAAATTAATCATTTATTCGTCCCGCAACGGAGACATTTACAGTGGCTATAGACATGTTTTTGCCATCGATGATTTTATCATACTGTTCTGTACAGATAAGGCTGTATACATATAAAGATGTATTTATATGTGTGCCTGTGATTATTTTATTTTACCGTCCTGTACAGATGAGACTTTGTAATCAGATGTAGCCTATGTACATGTGTGTCTGTGATTTTATACTGAATGTAAAGTAAGTGTGTGTGTGTGTGTGTGTGTGTGTGTGTGTGTGTGTGTGTGTGTG
>CALSBZ010046904.1:0-20969 GCA_943591055.1 Gobionotothen gibberifrons | reverse complement strand
GTGTGTGTGTGTGTGTGTGTGTGTGTGTGTGTGTGTGTGTGTGTGTGTGGTGGCCCACAGGCGGCGTTTATCCAGCAGCCAGAACATCCATCTGTGCCGGCCCCCAGGTCAAGATCTACTGTGGCTCAAGGGCCTTCACCAGAGCCATCACCACCAAGGACCAGCAGACCAGCATCACTACAGCTGCCTCCACCTCCATCTGCGGCTGCCACCAGGTCAAGATACACCTCAGCACAAAGGCTCCACCACAGCCATCAACCCAGCCAGCAAGAAGGTCTCGTGGAAGTCTCGTAGAGCACTTGTACCCCCCACCTACACAGCACCATGCACCATCACCCCCACCTACACAGCAGCCAGACCAACTGTCTTGGAAGACAGACAAAGACCTTGACACTGTCTTGACATTTATAATGAATAGTTGGTTGAAAGTTCTGATGTTTAATATTGTAAATAGTGAGATTTTCCAGTTTCTTATATTTATATAAATAGTTGGTTGAAAAAACATATTTATAATAAATTGTTGGTTGAAAAAAAAAGTTGGAATGCTCAATTTGTATGTGTACACATCACATGAACCTTGGTATGTAATATTAAGTCATTATTCAGTCCTAATGTATCTCAGTCCCTGCTGTGGTGAGAGTAGAGTGATAAACACCTATTTTCCTCAAAATTCGAATTGAATTTTTTTCATTTTAGACATGAATAACACATTTATATACAGTGTAATTCAAATATTTCACTGCTTCTGTGATCCTAAGACAAATCTAAAACACCAAAACAATTCGATCACATGAGTACATTTGTGTTTTCACAAGAGTTTTGAAGATTTTCCGAAAATCGGATGTCAAATTTTAAGCTTTTGAGCTACTTCTCTCATCAAACAGTGCTCTAAGGTGAGTAATTTGCATATATAGCAATACCAGAGATTGTCCTGAACATTTTGATATGTAACACATGGGTGCCATGTTAGAAGAAATACATTTAAAAGGTGATTTAAGAAAACATCTAAAAATCGAGAAAATACCCTTAGACTCCAGAGGGTTAAACGCGCTTTAAAAATCCCATCTATTATTATAATCTTGTGTTGTACATTTTATTTTGTGGATTCTCTGAAAAGCGTCAGAGTGAGCCCTCTGCATTTTGTAAGATCTCGGTGCACGTTTCACACACAGACAAAATGTCGGGTAATTAAAAAACTAGCATCCTTTGCTCCGGAGACAGTTGTCTGTAAGTGTTTTATGTACAACATTAGCTTGTTTTGCATTTACAAGGGGTGCCCCGTAATTGTTGTGTATGTAATGTGCTCTTTTAGCTATTGGCAGTAGCTAGCTCTGTGGCTCTGGTGGTGGCACATGTGTTTATTTCTACTATAAAGTAGCCTACTGCTTGATGCTTTTAATAGGAGTTTATTTATGTTTATCTACTGTCTATATTAATGTAGACATTTTTGTATTTTGATTTATGTTTGTATTAATGTATTATAGTTTTACATACAAAACAGCAAAAATAACTACAGTTATGTCTTAAAAAAGTTGAGTCTTGTGTTGCTGTCAGTCTAGCTTTGCTCAGGATTAAGCTCTGTAGGTGCAGGACACAGATGTTACATCAACTGTTTTTTATTTAACGCCTACAGTCGGAGAGCACAATCCACCAGACCGGCACGCAGAACACGCCTGAGGGAGCATCACAAGAAATGCTTATCCGGGCACATGGAACACTTAAAACAGGTAAGGATGATGGGTCTGATTTTCAAATGTGATTCAATATTATCACAAGTGGGCTTCTTACATCATATGTTTGAGTTTTCAATAAATAAAATGTGTTTAGGAGTGTGTTAATGCTCTTAGGCTTTTTGTAAACCTCATGTTCTGGAGAAATGGTGATAAATGCTTCCGTCTGTGATGTTTAGCCTACAGGAAGTCCAAACCAAGAGGGGAGACATCCTCAACACCAGAACTACCATGTGAGCTACCGGCAGCTTCCAAGAGATTAGTAAGTGTCAATCAAGTATTAAAACATAACAATACAATATGTCAGTATTTCATTGAAAAAATAAAATGGTGTATTTTTTAAGGTTAATATGAGAAACGTTCAACTTGTCATAAAGCTGTCTCACTTCTGATGTCTGCATATGACCTTCATAATTAAATGAGACCACCTACAAAATATGAGCTATTTACATATGTGGACAATTGGTTTCTTCACACACATATTCACTCACTGTCTGTCTTGGTGCGTTTATCTAGTTATTTAATTTATTTATGTTATCTTACTATCAATCTCCTTAATGCCAACACATCAGTTGATAGCTAAAAGTGAAAGTTATACTCTTAGTAGAGTAAGTAGAGTTAACTCTACACAAAACGTATATTCTGGTGAAATTGTAATACATATCTTGTCCTCTTGTTTTTCACCCTTAGGAAAGAAGCCTGGATTTTGAGTCTTCCTGTCTGTCGGCTGAACTCTGCTGCTCCGCGATGAGGGTCTAACTTCAGCAGCTACATTACCTACGGTGCGTTCGTTAATAGGACTGTCCGGAGTCACTGTGGCACAGACTGGACCGCTGGTGAACAGCTGTTAGAACAGTTCAGAGCGTGATGGGCAGTGAAAAGGTTTTTCTGTCGCAATATTATTTAAGGAATCGTTGAGCTGGCTAACTAGCATACATTGTCACTATCTGCTAACGTTAGCTTTAGCCTTCGTTTTCTAATAGTTTTTTTCATAGGCTATACACAGAGGTGGTAGAACTGAAAGTACTCAGATCTTGTTCTTGAGTAAAAGTAGAAGTACTCAAGATCTTGTACTTGAGTAAGAGTAGAAGTACTCAAGATCTTGTACTTGAGTAAAAGTAGAAGTACTCAGATATTGTACTTGAGTCAAAAAATTAAAATCAAGATGAAATTACAGGCATCATCTGACAGGAGAGAAGTATCTTGAGACTTGGGGAACATTTGTACGCAAAGCATGGACATGACAAGACCAAACATGAGTACATTAGACAAAATATGCGAGAAATCGGAAGATTGATTCGGCAATCACGCAAAAATGGCTGACTTCTTTGTACCTTCCAACTTTAACTTTGTGGTCGAGGCAGTAAATGATGTTGCTGGCTTTGATCAAGAAAAAAACACCTACAAAACTCCATCCTTAGCTCTAAAGCTTGGTCATAGTCTCAAGAAGATTGCAGACATTCTGGCGTGTGAAGCCAAGATGGCAGAATCGGACAATGAGGTGTTTCTCCGGAACCTGGAGAGGAGTCGTAGTCTTTATGACAAGAAGTGGAATGCGTGTGTTTCGTCACGTGCCCTACAGACACTTAAAGAGGCACGATGGAATGCTCCTCAGCTCCTTCCTTTTACGGAAGACGTTAAGAATATGCACATATACCTTGACAAGTGCAGTGAAGAGTACAAACTGCACCTTGACAAAGATCCAAATAAAAATAACTGGGCAAAGTTGGCCAATTTGACCCTTTGTCAAATAATTCTGTTCAATCGCAGAAGACAGGGTGAGGTGTCCAAAATGCATCTGAGTGCATTCACCCTTAGAGACACGTCTAGTGTACATTCAGATCTGGCAGGAGGACTTTCAGAGTTAGAGCAAAAGCTCTGTAAGCATTTCCAACGCATCGAAATAAGGGGGAAAAGAAACAATAAATTACCCATCCTCTTAACGCCGGACATGATGTCATCGATGGAAGCCCTGGTTGCACATCGCCGTGCCGCTGGTGTTCCTGATGAAAATCCCTATTTCTTCTCCAGACCCGAGACAGAGAATCATTTAAAGAGCCTGTGACACCCACCCAACAACTGTTGTGCAATGACATATTGGACTACTAGTAATCTCGAACCATCGATTTAAAAAAGAAGATGGGATACCGTTTAGATAAATATCAATAATTTCGAACATCACGGGGAAATTCCTTAGACTCATTTTGAGGTTTTGGGGGGAGCCGGAAGTGACGTCAATGCGGGAACGCTTCACTGTGCAGTGAGAGATCCAAGCACGGACAAAGTGTGTTGTCATGCGTAGAAATGGTGAATTACTGAGTTTAGGCACGTTAATAACGTTAATAACGTTGTATTGAAGTTGACTACAGTATATTCATATTTGTCAGTGCTTTCATGTCAATTCGGTGAACATAAACATAAATGATCGTGGTGAAGATGATGATTAAATTAGGATTAAAAATCGGTAGTGAGAGCTGCTGAAATTCCTCCCGTCGGATGTGATATAAAAACAAATCGATTAGTTTTGTAGTTGTAAACTCAAGTGGATAAAACTACATTTATTAGTCCTTTCATGTAAATTGGGCGAACATATGATACATTAAATGATCGTGAGGATGATGATTAAAAATCGTTTGTTTGAGCCGTCTGCATTTCCTGATGAGAAAACAAACGGATGCTTTTTGTAGTTGTAGCACACCAACATGGATTAAATGTGTGGTTTTTTTACCACAATGTTGGGATTATTATTATTCCCACTCCGATCGGGACACTAGGTCCACCGTTTCCCCGCAGCGAGGCTCCCCCCGTTGACAGTTTACGTGGGCTGGCTGGGCTGGGTGCAGTGGGGGACTGGCCATCGGGACGAATCCAGATGGGCCGGTACCGAAGTGGGCCGGTCGGATAAGTCACTAGCACATCCCCCACTCCCCCCGTTGACAATTTACTAGCGGTACCGAAGTGGGCCGGTCGAGAGTCCCGGGATGATTTTTAGTTTTTTTACCACAATGTTGGGGAAATTAATGGATAAAATGCACGGAGCTGTTTGGGGGGGGGGGGGGGGTCGTCCACAAAAACTATCAATTAAATCCAATCTGATCGTTCTAGGTCGAAAAAACATCCAAACAATTGTCGCGCGCTGTCAGCCTGTCGCTGTCAGTGTCTGTGGGCCGTTGACAGTTTACGTGGGCTGTCCCCGGCCCATCGGGATTAGTACCGAAGTGGGCCAGTAAAAAAGAAAAATGCCTCTGCGCCTGTTTGGGACTATTTTGGGTTTACTCCCAATGAAAAAGCTGTGTGTACTATTTGCCATAAGAAAGTTGCAGCAAAAGAGAGTAACACGTCAAACCTCCATTCACACCTCAAAGTGCATCACCCAATAACTGCTGGGAAACTGAAGACATTGTCAAAGAGCAACGTTACCGCAGCCAAGTCCACGAGTCAACCAACCATATCGGGTGCTTTTGCTAAATCAACAAAGTACAAAACAGATAGCCAAAAATGGAAAACGTGCACGGAGGCTGCATTTTACACCGAACATATAATATACCGTTCGAAACATCTATTTGCCGCCGTTCGAACGCCACCTCACTCAAGTCGACCCAAGTCATACCGTCATATACCACGGTATGATGTCAGCAAGGTATGAAAAAAATGATACCGCCCAAGCCTAATGGCTTCCCTAAGGACGTAGAGCGAAGGAAGAGATGGATGGCAACAGACAAAACCTGTGTCTGACAGAGGGCAACAACAGCAGAAAACTCTGTCATGTAAGTAATGTTCACAGAGGTGACATGACTTGTTAACATTTTAAAGGGCATCATATTTCCAAGTGTAGAGAATTATGACTCTTCAATGACATTTGACAGACACTTGGACTCAAACGCACGACTCAAAAGAAAGTTTGTTGTTCAAAAGGTCTTTACTTTGGAAAAGTATAAAGTTCAAACAAAAAATCACTCCTGAGAGGCAAAATGTAGCAAAGCAAACTATAAACTAAATAAACTTGACTATAATCAAAAAAGTACAAAAATCTCTGCTGGCTCTCTTAATGGCACAAGGCACAAGACGAACTGGCACAGGACAAAGGGAGACAGGACTATTTATACATGAGGTAAGTGGGAACAGGTGGAAACAATCAGGGGCGGGGCAGACGCTGATGAAGGCGGGAAAACACACAAAGGGAGGAAGTAAGGGGGCCTGAAATGAGACAAGAGGTAAGTACAAAATAAAACAGGAAGTGCAATGACAGGACTAGACAGGTGAACAAAAAGACTAAACATAAATCTAACCTGGGCTATGAACTAAACGTGAAACAATAACATGAACCTGATTGACATGAATAATCTAGCAGACATGACGGGATGTTACAAGATGCTGTTCCAACATTATTTATACATCGGACTAAGCCGAAAAGGAGGAAATCCACGTCAAGGAGTATGCCTCCAGCTGTTAATGTCAGGAATGATGACCACACCTATTATGGCACATCAAACATTGGTATGATATATGAAGCTAACAATGTTTCCCATGTTATATAATTCAAGGATAGACTACACTCCTAATGCAACCTTCAGATTATACAGCTTCAAAACTACCAGGGTTCAGGGATTCTCTGAAGATTCATAGACCACATGTAGATAAACTACAGATCATACTTTAACATTGCTTAGATGAATGTCACTATAGGAGTGTAGTGTACCCTTAAATGACAATAGGAGCACATGTAAAGGCAGCATACACATATAACAGCAAGATTGCCTTGTTATTGTTACAGAGATTCAGGGAGATATTGAGGTGGAGTTCCAAGGGAATGAAAGGGACATAACAGACAGAGAGAGTGAGACAGATGTCAGCAGACTGCCAGGGGCCAGTATGTCAGGGGCCGACAATCAAGAGACCTTCGCTGTGAGGAAAGGTATGCTGCTTTAATATTGTTTGCAATACAATTTCAATTTCTTTTTTTAATGTTTCGTGCAAAGTCTCTGCCGGTAATTACTCAAAAATAATTTACATGCAGCTCCGCAGCTGTGACGGACTGCGGAGCTTCGCAAAACACACACTAACAGTTAGACCTAACGCACTTAGCTATTCTATCTACCTCCGGAACTAGTTATAAATATATTTATTCTTCACTGTCGGCTCACTCATTACTCTGGATTATGCTAGCTGCATCAGATATTGACGGGCTGTCAGCAGAGAGAGGGGGAGAGAGGAAAACACAGGCTCCGTTTATTATCCAAAGCTCACTGGTTTCGTGTGTACACTATTTAGTAACTGTTGTTCTGTGTTTGTAGGGCTCCCAGTGTACCTGCTCACAGCCTCCATGTGCCGGGGTGTGGAGGAGCACATTCCAAACCTGACGGCGGCATACGTCCACCCCGGCACTTTCCTCGGAGGAGCCTGGAGCAGCACGCATGGAGGTTCGACTGGGTGACCGGGGAGGCTCTGGTGGTCGTGCACATCGGGACAAATGATGTGGCCTCCGGACTGTCCCCAGCAGCCATCGTGGGACAGATGGAGGCCCTCATAGACCGGATCCAGCGCGGCCATGCAGAGCCTCTCTATGTGGCCGTCTGCTCCATCGTCCCCCGGCCAGTGGACAATGAGTGTACCAAACCTACGGTGCGGGAGACGAACCGCGGCTTCCAGCAGTTGTGTCAGCTGAAAAAGGACTGCATTTACCTCACTACAGGGACACTGTTTCTCAGAAACAGACAAATACTGACGCATTATTTTAATCGGGATGGCCTCCAACTAAATGTGGAGGGAAAAAAACTATTATTTAATTATTTAAAGACATTTCTTTGGCATTTTTGTAAGCAAACAAACAAACATGGTGGTCGTTTACATTGGGACAAATGATGTGGCCTCCGGACTGTCCCCAGCAGCCAGAATCCAGCACGGCCATGCAGAGCCTCTCTATGTGGCCGTCTGCGGGAGACGAACCACAGGTTCAGAAATCTGTGTCAGAGGAAGAGGGACACACTTTACCTCCCTACGGAGAAACAGTATTATTTTTGGCTTAATTGTTGTCCCATGTGTGACACACACACACACACACACACACACACACACACACACAGAGGTCAATAGAACAAATAATATAACTGGAGGGTTAATGATTATCTTTGTGCTTGTGTTTTGTAGATGGGTGAAGTATCTCGCCAAAAACGGGATGGTGCTAACGATGCTAATCGTAGCCTCCAAGTTAAAATCATAGACTGTATATATAAAGTATATATAAAGGTTAAAACGAAATAGACAAGTGTTAAGCGTTAAGTGGGATAATACTGTAGAACAAACGGCTTCTGTTTGAGCTTGATAAAATAAGGTCATCCTTGTAACTTAGAGAGATATTTTATTATGTATAGGAACTGTATGCATCGCTAAGGTTAATTTAAATTGGCGATGCTCAAGTATGTAGACAAGCTAATGTCGAAGTAGTGTATGTGAAATCAACCTCACAATAAGATGTGTGTATATTACAATTATTAATGTCATATTTCAAGATGATTACGTTAATGTCACAGTCATCTGAAGAACAAACCGAAACCTTGTTGTTTTTATTAATTGCATTATCAAATTGGTATCAAATAAACAGTAAGCATTGGTAACACAACTTCCAAAGTTACAGTAAAATAAAAAGGACCCTGACTCGGACAATACACAATCCAACATGTTCAACAGAAGAGAATCAGTTATATTGTTTGTGCACATGGTACTTTACATATATATATCTGTTTGTTTAAGGTGTCCAGGTGATGCAGACAGGCTGGACCACAGAGTGAGAGACAGAACTGGACTCCTCACAGCAGTAAACTTCAGCACAGGTACAAAGACTCTTTCTTCATACTGTACAAAGAATCAATAAAGATATTGGTTTAAATAAATGAAGTATTGACTTTAATACACTGATATACATTCCATTAAACAATACTAAATACTAGATCACCTACACATCAGTGAGATTGCTGCACTACAAAGCAGTACACCCACAAGGTACCAACATCTTAATAGTGTAACTGAATATAAGCGTTGTGTGTATAAAAACATTTTAGTCACCAGAGACTACAGTATGCATTTCAAAAGAAATAATTCAGTAATAGAAACCTCAAATTGCTTTGGTATGGTAGAGTGCTTGGTTGTTGTACCAAAACCCTGCAACTATGAAAGAGGTGCAAACTGTTGTTGCAGAGAACTTCTTGTTTTCTACTAGCCATTGCAGCAGGAGCACGTACAGCCAGCTAGCTATGATGCAGAGATCCAGACAAACATTGCAACATTTCTTGTAAAAGTAAAGATCTCCAATGAATTGTGTGTATTGACATGTGAGGACATAGTAGCTAAATGTATTGCAATTGAACATGGGGGTAAGCTATATGTGATGAAAATGCCTGTGTTTGAGACAAGTTCAATGTTGAGGGCTAGCACAAACTGTTGAGACTCAATTTGTCTGCACATATGATGATTTAAATGTGTTTTTCTTTATGCTATCATTGTTTTTGTATAACTCACTGTTGGATCATTAACTGTATTTTGTAATGCATGTGTGTTTGTGTCTGACTGGGTAAATCTGTATGGATATTTATAAATATGTGAGTAAAACGCCACATTGAAGCGCTGTATGAACTCAGTTGTCTCATTGAATAACAACATTGAGAACATCTTTATCTAAAGTGTAGTTCTTTGGCTATTTTGTGTGAAGATGTGTTGAAAAATAAGATGAAAATATATGTTACCTAAAGGGAAACCAACTAAAACACTAAACAAGGTATAAGACCTGCATTCACATTTAAAAATAATAATAAATGCATACAATGGGACTCGAGTGATTATCATGATACCATGATAATGTCTGTAGTACCATTGGAATACTCTATGGAGTACCAGTTATCTGAGATACCGCGGCATGTACTATATACTATAGTATCGGAGGTACAATGGTACGTACTAGGGATGCCAGAAACTGACCATGATCAAATTCGAAAATCGGACAGGCCTGGCGAATATTAATCAATTATTCAGACTCAGTATTTACATTCTTATTAGAGATGTCCCGATCCCGATCCCCGGATCGGATCGGCAGATCCAATTAAATGTCATGGCCGATCCATATTTAATATTTCCCATGATTCCATTGTTACGTTGTTAGTCGTTGATTTTGTGCTATTTTGATTCATTAACATGTTTTCTTTCAGGCTTTTGAAAGTAAAACTTTGAAAATACACATTTAGGTGTTTATTTTACTATAGTTTGTCTATTTGCGTCTGTAGATTTCTCCTAAATTCACCAAAAGTTATCATTCTAACGTAACATAAAGTACCGCGACCGCTGTTTGCACCATGTCATCAGAGGTATCGCTGGAAAGCTCCATTTCTCCTGCACAATCTCATCGGATCCAAATATGGTCATTTCCTTTGTATCAGCAACCAATCGTGAAAGTACAAATGGGTCTTGTGACCAAAAAACGAAATCTTATTGGCTGGTGTCAATTTCTGGCAACGTGATTCGTTCAGATGCGTCACGTGGTGTGCTATGACACTTCCTTGTTTAGCTTTTCGCAGAAAATTTAAATCTCAAAATGGCAAAACAACCGCGGAATAAACGTACAAAGAGAAGACAACAACAATTGTTCCTTGCACGAGGCAAGGTACAACACAAAACAAATGTCCCCGAACCTGAAATACCTTC
Organism: Gobionotothen gibberifrons; assembly: GCA_943591055.1. Lineage (NCBI taxonomy): Eukaryota > Metazoa > Chordata > Actinopteri > Perciformes > Nototheniidae > Gobionotothen > Gobionotothen gibberifrons. Next base: position 10,548 of record CALSBZ010046904.1, on the reverse strand, counting down.
AATGAGTGTGTCAATGCGTAAGCTGTCACCCAACGAGCAGGAGGTTTTAGATAGCGCCACACAGCAGTGGCTGATAATTCATGTAGCGCGGCTGAATGAACTGCTCAGTGGGTTGATTTGTCCAAATTGCGCAGGGACAGGGCTCAAAGTCATTATTGATCCGCAAAACCATGGTTTCTGTAGCAGCTTAATTTTAGAGTGTAGTCTGTGTGATGGCGGGTACCGCAAAAGTGTGTACACATCTACGCGTCTTCAAGACGAAACCAGGAAGGATGTTGCTTTTGACGTGAATGTGCGAATGGTGCTCTTAGCGCACGAGTTAGGCTTGGGCTATGCAGCGCTGAAGAAAATCAGCAAAGTGTTGGGAATTCCTGGACTTCATCTCAAAACCTATCAGAGACATGACAAGAGAGTGACAGGTATAGAAACTATAGGTTACTTACGTAACCCCAGTTCTCAGAGTAACATGTAGTGAGATGTCTCACTACATGTTATGAATGAGAACAGGATTGAGACCAAGAAAACTTGAACTATTGAATACAGAGTATAACTTATCAGGACATTCAAGTTGAATTATTTTTTCTCTAATTAGTGGCAGAAATAGAGAGAGGCCTGGAGTCACTTCACAGGACAAGGGAGCAGGTCAGGCAGGCTTATGCAGATGTGGACCCAGATGTTGCAGAGTTGCTGAGGGAGGATGCAGATGCAGTGATAAACATCAGCGTGTCATTTGATGGCACATGGCAAAAGCGAGGCTTCACATCCCATTATGGGATTGGTGTGTGCATTGACATCCTTACTGGATTGGTGATAGACTATGAAATCCTATCATCATATTGCCATGCTTGTGCTCTAAAGGGAAATGCCAAGCAAGCGCAACATATTACAGAGGAGGAGTATGACAGTTGGCGACAGACACACATTGATTGTGCAAGAAACTTTGCAGGTTCAAGTAAGGCAATGGAGCAGGAGTCAGCCAAGAGGATGTGGGCCAGGTCTGTGAATCGCCACCAGGTGCGGTACACTGAGATGTTGTCAGATGGGGATAGCGCAGCATTTAGGGAGGTGGTTGCACTGAATCCATACCCTGGGCATGAAGTGGGGAAATTAGAGTGCATCAATCATGCCCACAAGCGAATGGGTACAGCACTCAAAAAACTGAGTTCACAGGGAAAGTTAGGAGGGAAGGGTGTAGGGAAGCTGACTGCAAATAAATGCAAAACTTTACAAAATTATTACAGGGGGGCAATTCTGAACAACCAGGGTTCAATTGACCAGATGAAGGCCGAAATATGGGCAGGTCTCCTCCACAGCATGTCTACAGATGACAGCCCCTTACACACCAGGTGCAATCCCTCCTGGTGTTGGTATAGGAAAGCAGAGGATAATGGGGAAACACCTGGTAGCCACAAACTACATGCTGCAAACTTTTTAAAGCGAGAGGTGGGGCAGAAGCTTATCCCTGTGTACCACCGCATGTCAAGTGACAGCCTGCTACAGAGAATGCAGCATGGAGGTACTCAAAATGCCAACGAGTGCCTCAACTCAGTGATATGGGCGCGGTGTCAAAAACAGTCTTTGTGGGGAAAAGCAGGGTTGAGGCAGCTGCAAGTATGGCCATCTCTACCTTTAATGAAGGTGCCTCTGCCATGCTGGCTGTTATGGAGAAGTTGTGGCTCCAGAGCACAGCTGTTACTGTCAGCGCAATGAGAGAACATGATTTTCTTAGAATTTCAAAAGCTGAGGCTGTTACATCTGCCAGTTTAAAATATAGGCGCAAGAGTCTAAGCACAGCAAAAAAAGTAAAAAGACATCAGCAGGAGGGGCCTACTTATGGAGCAGGCATGGACTAGGCTGTGTTATGTAGGACAGATGGACATACAACTAGGGTGGCAGTTATTCTGGTCGCAGTGTGTTTGTGTTACTGTGGTTTTGTTCATCAGGTCATATACTGTGTTACTCAGTTTTCATGTTTATTGTGTTTTATATGTTCTATATTGTTGTTGGTAAGTATTAGATTAGATATTGTGTCTGTAAATAGTGTCTTCCAATAAAAAATGTTTTGAATTTGACAATACATATCTTTAAAGGTCGTTTTCTCAAAATGAGTTTTTTCTCCTACTCTGAGTTCGAAATTTCCACTTCAGTAGCACTTACATACACCAAACCTTCCAGTTATATTCCTATCAATATTATGAAGGCTTTTACAGAAGGGTTTGTTCATATATCATTCATAGCCTGAATTATATAACATTTATACCTAAAAACATGGCGAAAATTGATATTTTAGGGCTGTTGATAGTATTTTCTGATTTATGGAGTGATAAAAAGAGATATCCAAAATCCCTTCTGTAAAAGCCTTAGTTTCTAATATGACTACAAAATGAAACAAGAATTTTGAACCTGGCTTTATCCAATGTTCAGAATTGGATTCCTGAAATGTGTTAAAATGTGCGCATATTTAATGAGATAATGGCTCATTTGCATATTTAAACATGCTATATCAGAAAACTTGTAATATAAAAATGAACTGCCTTATTGTAAGTAATTAACAGGATAAATTTCTAAGTGATATCTTTAAGTTAAAAAAATTACCCTATTCACCGGGGTGTCTCGCCTTAATTGTTGATATATTTATGATCCACGTCAAGTATTCAGTTACGAAAACTTAGCGTGAGGAAAGGCAAGTGTGGCGTGAGATATGGGTTAATTGCGTGACTCTCACGCTCAATGCGTGAGTGTTGGCAGCCCTGATTATAGTGAGGGGGAGAGAGTATCAGGCAGTGAATTATAAGGGGCCACCAGAGAGAGTGAACCTGCCACAGAAATGAGAACACGGGGCACTTGCTGAGTCAGGGAAGAAAGGGTTTTTTATTTTATTTAACCTTTATTTAACCAGATAAAAAGCATTGAGATAAAATCTCATTTACAATGCTGACCTGGCCAAGAAGGCAGCAACGTTACACATAACACAAACATATAAAATACAGAGAACATGACTAAGAAAGCTTCCACACGCTGTTTATATAGAGGTGTAGGAGGGGCTTATTTCCCATGTAACTTTCGTGAAACCTCCGTATGTCACGGTGAGCAGGTGAGTATCCATAGTTTTTTCCCAATAAAATGTTCATTCCAAATTGTTATGTTGTCTCTGTATTTATTTACAATTCACGTGTTCTCTAAAGTGGGCCTCCATTTAATTATTTCAGGCATGAAGAGGAGTAAGCATGTGGGCGTCCATTTTAGGTTAAGGCCTGGAAAAGGTGGCGGTTAGGATTAGCGTTCGATTGAGGGCGAGAGAGAGTATTTTGCGAGACACTGGAGGATCCCAGTCTGTGATTGTTGCCACAGCGTTGCCGTTCTCCGATCAGCCTGTGGCTACTGCTCAATATTACGTGGCATTGAGATGGGTTATATCCCACGGCCCGTACACAACATACATGTGCAATCGAAATTAATTACTGGTTTCTTCCCAGTCGCTGTGTGTCCCGCATTACCAATAAAACGTATATTATTTCTGATGGGAAATTATGTTGCGGGTAGTAAGGTGAGGTAAGGTCCCCTCCAGTGGCGGCGCTAGGGGATGGCTACTTGGGCTCAAGCCCCGGATGTTTTCTGAAAAGCCCCGGATGTTTCACTTAAAAATGTCTCGGGAGTAATGTGCAGTACCGGCAGTACTCGAGTTGAGGGGGGATGAGGGGGGACGGCATCCCCCGTGAAATAAAAACGGTCAAAATCATCCCCTTTCTAAAATTGCCATTCCCCCTTTCCATCCCTTATGTTGAGTAAAATACTGTGGGCGAGGGAACACGCACACATGCAATGACATTTTTACTAAGTCACTGACGCTATGCTATGCGAGTGTCCTAGACGGCACCAGGAGGACAACACGGTCTGAGGGACTTCATATTTAAAAAGACTAAAAATAAAATGTCATGTTCAGTTTTTCAGTCAAGAGTCAGTAATCTTAGTCATTACTCATTACTTTAGTCACCAAAGGTGGAATCTATGGACATAAGCAGCAATAACGTGTTTTTACACACACGGAATTTTGAGACACATTTTCCGCCGGTCTCAGCTACTCGTGTCACTCGGTTATTTTCGGAAACCACGTGATGGCCTGCTGACGACGACATTTCCGCATGATTTCAAAGTAAGAGCATGATGGTTTGTTTAATGCTCTGTTTTTTATCATAATGAACAGCGGAACGTTAGATGCATTCTTTATCACCATGATCACCATCATCATCATCATCATCATGTTATAGTGATACAGTTAGTTTGTGTTTATTGGTTCAATACAGCATATATCGAGCACATTCGTATGCATTGATGTTGAAGTACAGGCTATACGCCAGGGTCCCGGGGGGAGCAACTGGCAGCGAAGCAGCCCAGATAAAACTCTTTCTTCATTGTTTGTTGTGTATTCAGTCAAGCGGGTCAAAGTTACAAAGCACTTCACATCTTATTAATCGGCCTAATTTTACTTTACCAGTGCAGTAATAAAGTAATCTGTAGAAAAGCACCGTATTTAGGTCAGCCTTCATAGTAAGGCTACATTAAATGTTATAATATTCATCGTGTCCTTTCTACTGTATATGCATATATTCCTGTCTATTGCGTTCATTTGTATTTAATGTTATTATGTTTATACTTGTTTCCACACATTTCACAATTTGGGATGAATGAAGTATCTATCTATATATGCTATCTGTCTATCTATCCATCAGTCTATCTATCCATCTGTCTATCTATCCATCTGTCTATCTATCCATCCATCCATCTATCTATCTATCTATCGGTTTATAGCATATATCATTTGCAAGTGTTTAAAACAAATGTGGGATACTGATTTCATAAAAAGAAAGACATTCATGATTGTCATATTTTATTATGTAGGATACAGGACTGGACTGTAGTCAAGTAAACTTACTTTACTTATTAGTATTTCCATTTTATGGATTAAGAGGGAATTATTCTTACTTTTTACTCCACTTCATTTATGCAACAAGTTTATTTAATTTTGTAATTAGATTGTTTTGCTTGTATCATCCTTTGCAAATACATAGTCACAATGCTGGAAACAGGGCTGTTTCTCTGAGAAACGTAGATAATCACTTATGAGAATATAATGCATTGGTGTATATTAAACTAGCCAACTACAAAAGTTTCGTCAATATTAACCATAAACATCTACATTAGTGAAATGACACAGACACATTAATGCAGCTATATAATCAAAACACATACAGAGAGGTATGTCTGCCAAGGCCAAGTCGATCAGTGTATCAAAACGGCGCAGCGTTCTAAGCCCCGAGGGCACTACCGCCATCTACTGGCTGCAGTGTTTTTGTGGTATGCATTATTGCATCAGAAAAACAAGAAAGCATTTGGTTAAATCAGATGAAAGAATATAATTATTTATATTTATATTGACTGTGCGTGGGCCTGGCAGTGGCAGATTAATTTCAGGCAAAAGTGTGCAAAATCAACGGGCATGTATTTGAATTGTTTTAATAATTTATATGGTTATAAAATATAACATTGAAACACTGACGCAAAGAACAAGTATTTAGAATGTGTTATTAAGTAAGTTTACTTGACTACAGTCCAGTTCTGTATCCTACATAATAAAATATGACAATCGTGAATTTCTTTGTCAATTACTTTTATTAAATGAATATCATTAAGCACTTTCAAATTATATGTTAGAAACAAATATTATAGGATTGATATAATATGTACAATGTATAAAGTCCTGTACTCTGCAGGTACAGACAGACAGATAGATGGATGTATAGATGGATGGATGGACGGATGGATGGATAGATGGATAGATAGATAGACTGATGGATAGATAGACAGATAGATAGATAGATAGATAGATAGATAGATAGATAGATAGATAGATAGATAGATAGATGGATATCATATATAGATAGATACTTCATTCATCCCAAATTGTGAAATGTGTGGAAACAAGTATAAACATAATAACATTAAATACAAATGAAAACAATAGACAGGAATATATGCATATACAGTAGAAAGTACACGATGAATATTATAACATTTAATGTAGCCTTACTATGAAGGCTGACCTAAATACGGTGCTTTTCTACAGATTACTTTATTACTGCACTGGTAAAGTAAAATTAGGCCGATTAATAAGATGTGAAGTGCTTTGTAACTTTGACCCGCTTGACTGAATACACAACAAACAATGAAGAAAGAGTTTTATCTGGGCTGCTTCGCTGCCAGCTGCTCCCCCGGGACCCTAAGTGGCGTATAGCATGTACTTCAACATCAACGAATGTGCTCGATATATGCTGTATTGAACCAATAAACACAAACTAACTGTATCACTATAACATGATGATGATGATGATGATGATGGTGATAAAGAATGCATCTAACGTTCCGCTGTTCATTGTAATAAAAAACAGAGCATTAAACAAACCATCATGCTCTTACTTTGAAATCATGCGGAAATGTCGTCATCAGCAGGCCATCACGTGGTTTCCGAAAATAACCGAGTGACACAAGTAGATTTTAGCTGAGACCGGCGGAAAATATGTCTCAAAATTCCGTGTGTGTAAAAACACGATCCACAAGCAGAAATGGGAGATCCGCGAGCAGAGATTTGAGATCCGCAAGCGCATTTTTGGTCGACAAATACAAAATGGACTCACAAATGCCTGATCGAAAGTTGTAATTGTTAAAGAGATATTCACAGATCTTTTTTTTATTTGTGAAAATATTTAGCGTATTTGCAGATCCGTTTTACACATGCAAATTTATTTGTGAGTTTGCAAATCTTTTAAATGCATTTGTGGATGGTGTTTTACATTTACAAATCACATATTTACACACAAATGATTTGTATGTTCACACAAATAATTATGAGACATATTTAAGCCCATAACCACGACTCCTTACACCGCAGTGCGTGGTGGAGTCACGAACTCTGCTACATTTACGTGTCTGCACCACGCAAACAACCCCAATGTAAAGTGAGTGAGGCTCCTTTGTCGTGGTGCACACACGCATTTCTACAACGTCCAGCAGTAAGCTTTTATTCTATAAAACGTTTTTTAAATCTACTTTATAGCTTGTAGTAACTCACGGGAGGCTTCTTTTATTTTATTTGTATTCATAATCAGTTGTATTTTGTCAGAATGTATTATGGCAACCCTGTCTCCTAAAAATTACGTTCCCACAGAACTAAACTGCATTCTCAATTACGTTTAGCTAGAAACGTATTTTCTACATATCTTCTAGAAACGTATTTTCTCCCACGTTACGTTTCTTATGAACGTATCTTAAATACGTATCTTAAATACGTTTATTTTCTACATATCTTTGCCATTTATTGTCTTGCTTATAATAATGATAATAGTCATTTATAAATATCATTTTAGAGCACACATTTGAAATCAGTAGGCGAGGCTGTAATTTCGCCAGCTGTTACTCTCATGAGCGAGGCAACCAAACCCTGTGAGGAGCGAACCCCCCTTCGCTCCTCTCTCTCTCTCCCCTCCGGTACACAGCACCGTAAGACGTAGTGTGGAGTTGCATTAGGTAACGCGAGATACGGCTGATTAGTTTCTGTTATGGATCAGTATCAACAGTGATGTGACTGACGTTAGCTAACATTAACTGTAGCTAACGTCGGTCACTCACCGAGACAGCTGCCCTGTTCTCCACTGATTCTCCTCACACCACAGCTCCCGAGAGAGATGTAATACGGTTTCCTGATAAACGTTTTGTTTGATAGGCTTCAGCTGTGGAGAGTATGTGCTGCAGAAAGGTGGATGCACCTCGCACAACGCACCCAGGAACGAAAGCTAGCTCCGGTCCTTTTCCTGTTAGGGAAACTGTGGACTCGATGTCCTGACAGCCTGGAGTTTGTGCAACCTGCACAAACTCCAGCTCACCATGATTACAAATTGTGAAATGCAATGTAAAATGACCGAAAAAATACCAGCTCGCTAAATCACAACCGCTCAAACCAACTACAAACTACTACCGCGGATTGGGCAGAGAAGGAGTCCGAGAAAGTTGCTCCCCCATGTGACATGTCTACTTTTAAGACACTAAAATAACGTATTCCAATTTTTATTTTGTTTTCGCACGTGGAATAGGCTCTGTGCACAAGATGGCGTATCAACTTCCGGCGGGTGGGTGTGAGGCCGAGAACTTCCGGTTTGAGTACAGAGTTTTGACAGCTTGACAGTTTGTTATGACACACCAAGAGCAAGAATGAGCGGAATTTCGGGTAAAGAAAAGCGATTGGCCTTCCAGCGGGTAAGAAAGTCGGCACTATATTGCTGTGTGCCCCTTTGTACAAATTCGTCCCGTTATAAATCGGGAGATAAGTTTCCATTCATTTCGGCAAGCCTGGCAACAATGATTAAAAGATTTCTTGCTCCCAAACCAATTGTGTATTTCATTGTGGTCATTACAAAAAGCAGTTATACCATACTATGTTTAGGTACTAATGAATTATATCCTCAAAACAAACGCACACATAAATAACATAGGAAAATACATAATTTAATAAATCCACAATATGATAACATTTTACAGATTAATTTAATAAACTTTTACAAAACATAGGTTGATGTTATATCGGGGGGAAACATACATATTTAAACATTTCAATTAGTCTCTGCATATTTAAGTAATGCTAGTTTATATAGCAGATGAACAGATGTACAATATCCAGAAAGTAGATGCAAAAAATATATATAATGTGTGCATTTCCAACATTTCCTCTGAAAGAGTGTTATATCAATGCAAGATAAGTTAGTTAGCATCCACAACTTTTGTTAACCTGTTAAGCCCCAAGCCTGTTTTTCATGTTTCAGGCTTGAAAATGACATTCCCAGAACAAATGACCATATCTTCCCTTCTAAAAGGGTTAAATTAATAATCTTTTCTCTCAAAGTAATGATAAACCTGTGAGTTGGATGTAGAAAAGTCAGAATCAATATAGATGTTTTTTTATTTTAAAGAAAATTCAGATGGACCATGGTAAAAAACTGTAAATTATTGTGTCCGTCCAAAAAAAATGTTGTACTTATAGTGAAAACTAACCTTGGATGGTGGGATAGTAAACTAAAAGCTTTAGGAATCCAAAGTACAACATATAATAAGTACCCTGTATCAAGATTGATGCAAAACAAGTGATATTTGACCTTTTTAGACAGATTTAGCAAAAAAAAACTCTTTTGGGGCCATTTGGGTGGATTTTCCATATATCTGGCCCCCCTTGCTCGATTTTGACATGTGACATCTCTTTCTGACCGTTAGAGCCAATAGAATCAAAGGGAAATGGTCCCGCACACACTCATGTTAAAAAAAAAATATGGCGTATTCGCGTTTGTAAACAAGCATTAGAGCAGGGAGATTCCACTGCCTAATGCTTGTTTACAAACGCGAATACGCCATTTTTTTTTGTGGAAAAAACTGGAATTGCAGTTTTATTGCTTTTGGATTATCAGAACATTTCAAAGGGGAAACACTCACATTGGATATTAACCTATGGATTAACTACACTATCGTTTTTATCGTTTTAATGCCATTGAAGACCAGTTTTGACCAGACAAAGACCAAGGTAAGCTATGTTAGCGTTTTTGGCTACCTAGCGCCACATGTTTTGATGTACGTTTTTGTTGATAACGTCGCGAGTTTGTATCTTTCAGTGTTGAGGTGGGCACCGTTAGATTCTGTGTCTTTACGATCATAACCGATGTGTTGGATGTGCAGAGCTAGGATAAGTAATAAGGGAGCTAGGAGTGATTTTCGGTGCGGCAATAGGTTAGCATTTTTCGCTCGGGGCTAATTCAGAGGGTCAGTGTTAGCATTGTGTGTTTTAAAAAAAAAAATCAGTTAAATGAGTTTTTCCCCGTTATATGGATATAAAATATTCATAGTTTATTAAATATTAAGGTTCCTTAGATGTTGTTTCTTGCAAATGACGGGATTTAGGGCCCGGGCTCGGGCCCGTGGGGCTTAAGAGGTTAATGGATAACTATTGAGTAAGTTGAGTAGTGAGCCATTTGTTCTTTTTTCGTGGTGCGATGTCTGCTGAGAAGTCCTTGTATGCCTCGCTGACTTTGAGGACATCTGGGTCTGGCAGCTCCCCCCGCACGGCCTTGTAACGTGTACTCCTTTGAACAACATCCTATGATAATTAGGACTTTAAGAACAATTTTACACTCAGACAACAATCACAAAGTTGTAGCAGGCTACATACAATTACTTAGGACAATAGATATGACCTTACACCGTCAGCAACTGTAAACTGCTTTGGCTTAGTGGAAGTGAACACCATGTCACTCAATCTGCCTGGTTTCACACCCTATTAATTACACACAATAATTGTCAAATGAATTGAAAAGGTCGTTGATGTAACATACTAGATCAGCTCTTGGCACAAAGGAAACAAAGGAAATACTCATTAATCATTATTAATCATCAACTCATTAATCATTGAGTGAGACACACGCATTTCACTCCATTCACACGCTCACACGCCACACC
>CALSBZ010046902.1:1484809-1496562 GCA_943591055.1 Gobionotothen gibberifrons | reverse complement strand
AAAATAAACATTGGGATTTGTGTTTGGTTTTTGATAGAAGCAGTGCTACTCTTGTGTGCTGGGCGGATGCTTGAGGTAGGCAGTGTAGACTTCAAACATTGCATCATGATGATGACTCTTACTTCTTTAGGCAAGAGAGATTTACAGCTCACAATAACCAAGATAATAGATGCCGAAGGGAACTGCTTAATATCGTAGAGTAAGTCAGCTTCTCAGCTAAATTGCTATTGCAATTTTATTATATTTGTTATCAGCCTTTTTAAATGGCTGTCTGGCTTATTTATAGACGTTTTACACCATAAATATATTTCAGATAAGGAACATGGGACAGTAGAAACCATAGCACCAATCAATTACTCTTTAAATCTAGATGTGGAGTTGCAGGTATTGTAGTAAAAACAAACTTGAAGGTATGTCAACTTTTCTTTTAATTTCCAAATAAAATCATACAACATTTGAGAGCAAAAAAAACAGAGAACCAAAGACATAACAAACTTATAGTAAAGTCAACTTATTATAAGAACATGCATAAGAAAACCACAAATTGATTTCAGAGGGCATTACTGTTACTGCTGCTATTTGGATACCATACAATTCTGGAATAATACCAATATGGCATGCCTATACTCAGAATGAAAGTGTGTTCAAATCTAGCTGCCAGTAAACTCACAACAGAATCACATTTAATACAAAGCCAGCATTATTCTCAGTAAGCAAATTGTCGTTTATAGTGATTTGTACAGGGTTAACTCCTTCCATCTGTGTCAATTTCACAAGCTTTAATATGACAAACGGTGATTTGGAAATTAAACATGTACCGGGTTGGTCCTTCTTGGCGACAGAAGTCAATCAGAGAGATGAAAATGACTAACAAGGAACTTTATCTTGTCTGAGTGTGATTAACACTTGAATGGATGCGAAAACAGTACAGCACATCATGAGTTAACATTACCGCTATGAGACATCTTTCCATGTTGAATTTCTTCTCAACATATTTTTATATTTCAAATTCAATGATCAGCTTCACCTTATCATTCTGCTTCGATTCAGCTAACATGGCCTTTCTGCTACAACAGAGTAGTTTCTCAGTCAGCGCTCATCCACACTATGTTAACACTTTACAGACAAAGAACAAGCTGTTAGTGTAGTTAGACCTGATGTTAATGCTTAAACTGCCATCGATCAGTTTGGCCCTTTCTAAAAAGAAGACCTCTCCCTCGCTGATTTCCTTCTTTGTCAGGGTTATGTCATCGTTGTCCAGCTTGTGCATGAGAGTGACCTCTTCCTCGGTGACATCTGAGAACCTCAGCCATACGTAGATTATGTAGGTTGCAGGTTTTTCAACCTCAAAGAAGTTATATCTTCCCTGCCCATCTATGGAGGAAAGGGAAGTATTTTCCATCAGAACACTGAGGAATAAAACTCTGAATAATAATATTAAAAGCAATTTACTTATATAAGTGATGCTTACTTCTTAGTTTAGGGTTAACGTGTATTGTTGCTGTTTCCCCACATGTTTCGGTTTCCTGTAGAAAGACAGATGAATGATCAACAGACATGCATAAATAGAGACAGTACAGGAGATATCATCCTTGCATAAAGAACTTTTAATAAATGCTATGAGGTATTTCTCACCTGGCTGTGTGACAGGAAGAAATGCAGGAAGAAGCCCCCCATCAGAACCAAAGTGACCAATCCCATCACTGATGCCAGAACAAAGGCACATTTGAAGCAGCTTCGGCTGTCAGCAGGTGAACCTCTGGTTTGATGTTCAGCTTCCAAATGCTCAATTGTCCCCCTGACCTCCACCAGTGCTTCCTCCTGTCCTGTTTGGTCTCTCCCCATCATGCAGAAAGACTGTGATACTAGTTGAGGAGATTGCTTCTTTCTCATTAATATAGGCCCTGTCTTCCCACACACAAGAAGAGAAAGTGGGAATCCCGAGCTTAACTCCGCCCCTGAAAAAGGTTACAGGAATACAAGAGGGAATCCCTCACACAACAACACAGCAATATTTGTGTAAAAAAGACACAGGTATATTGCCTTTTATGTCGCTTTATTTAATGATCTACCAGAGCTTAACTGAAAAACATCTAATCTATATCCTGTGGAGCTGGAATATAAAGCGCAATTATGCTAGCAGGTTTTGTTTAAAGACGGGTTGTTCCTATTTAAAAGGGATTTGCCGTATTTGCATTAACACTAGTCTAAACTACCGTTGTTTGTTTTTGGCTTCGCTCCTCCATTCATGCACACTCCACAGAATGCATTACTCAATCATTCATTATCCCCCCTTATACGCCTACATCCATTTTCACACACGTCTGAGTGCGATCGCCTCGACCTGTCAGCTATACTTGCACAGGCAGGCACACTTTCTGATCATGGAGCTAGATCGCATATTTCGTCGAATAAATACTTTAGTTTCCGTTAAAACAGAGAAATGATTGAGCATGAATGAACAACTGAAGCCACTGCCAAGGTATCTCTCTTGCAGCTTTGTCACATAAAGAACATGTATTTTCAGGTGCATTATAAACAGCAGTACTATAAACACGACAGGTAAGGCTGCACTGTATATTTTCATAAGACTTGGCTAGCACATGATGCATATGGTGCAACATTCCCTTCTTTCTTTTGTGCAACATGTTTCACTAAAATGCAGGGGTGGCAAAACCGAGAGGCATTTTAAACAATCTCCTAGTTCCTTCTCTGTGTTTCAGCCTACTCGTTTACATATTAAGTTGGAAACTTTTCCTTGGGAGAAACTGGCTGTTGTTACATCACTGTTATTGTCCCTCCCACACACGGACACCTTTTGCATCATCGTCGTTTCGGTATATCCGGCGTCTTGGCTTCGGTCCTATCGGAGTACAGGTCTGACGACACGTTACTTGACCTGGAAAAAAACACAGCAATGTCTGATCTAGGATATCTCTTATCGTTGCATAGGGTTTTCTTTTTAATCATCTACAGAGTGAGGATTGGTTTGTAGTTTCTCAGTCTATCTAAGGGAGAGTTGAAGAAAATCAGCCTCAAATGAATGCTGTCCCTTTTTAAGACATTACAATAAAATGATTAGTCCTACAGGTTTTAAAAGTAGAATGTAGGTTTCTTCAAGAAGCTGGCCTCAATTATAGTAACATCTTCACCATGGAAAATATGTCAGGGCTTGGCATACTTGTTAGGAAACTTGCTCACGGTAAACAGTTTTTTGAACGACAGGAATCGATTAAAAGACAAGGCTGGCGATGAGCTCAACTTTAAGCACCAAACTTGTTGCTGTAGCCTGGGGCATAGGCAATAAATAAAAAAATAAGCTGATTTAACCACACCTTCGCCTTGTGTTTTGTGCTTTAATATTGAGGGTAGAACATTTCAGACATGCAGAACAAACCAATTGCTACTGCTTAAGGCCTCAGTGCATTTTCTGAAAAACATATGCCCAAAACCCCACGGTTGGTTCTGTCCTAAAACTGTCTATTATTTGTCTAGTATAAAATGCAACAGAATAGTGCATTGAAACACATCTAATATTTATGCACAAGAAATAAAAAGCTTCTTAAATACTGTATTAGGCAACTGTGGATGTGAGGGACTGCGGTCGACTTCTTATCGGAAGGGTGACTGATCCCAGCCCTTTCAGTCAACATGTCGATATGTCCTTGGGCAACTTAATGGCGTGGGATCTTAGTCCTTGAGCAAATAGCACATTGCTCTGTACACTGATACAACTGAAACACTGACGTGTTTCAAATGTATTATGTCAACAGATTTCCCATAATTGTATTAGGTTAGTTGAAAGCAATAATATTACGTTTCAATAAAAAAAGAATAGGTTCAACTTAATACTATTGCTTTTAACTAACCTAATACAATTATGTGGAACCTGTTGACATAATACACTTAATTAAAGTCAATGTTTAATTGTTTCAGTGTGGGTGAATGATGACTTGCAGAAGTGTGAGGACTCCTAAAGTCTGAATGAAGCGCTATATCAATACAGTACGTATTTCCTGGGCAATTATTTCATTACAACTTTCTTCATCTGCTAAAAAATGTACAAAGGTTATAACCAGGTGACTGCGATTGATAAGTAATATGTTACAAGAAACTAAAGCAAATAGACACTGAAAATGACTTTCTAATATTATTGCAGTACTGAGTCATTCTGAGATAATGTAAAGAAAGATTACTATTTTTAAAATAGCTTTAAAAACATTACACATTAAAATAACCAGGGTATAGCCAACGACAATCCCCAGCACGAATACGTAATGAAGATATCAGAACAGAGATGTCGCCCACTAAAGGTCGGCATGTTCGTATTTCATCATTTTGCTATCTGTAGAGAAACCTGTTGTCTTTAAACTGCTGTAAACCTGAAACCACAGTTAAAAAACACAGGGATTTACCCTGAACTCTCACTGAGTTCCCACTTTGACCACACTAACAGATCTGTGAGGAGCCTTCATGAGTTCAGGAGACATCTCCGCATGGATCTTCACTTTTATTGTAAACGGTTCAACGTTCAAGCTTTTAAGAAGGTTTAAAAGACAGTTGAAGAGATAAGGGACACTGTTGATGTCTTGGAGACTTTTCACATTCCTCATTCTCACTCTGAGTATAAGCATTACTGTCCTCATGTAGCTGCTTCAGGTGGGTCATGCTGCCTCGGGATGGTTGGCGGCTGCACACAAAAACACTGAGTCCACAGCCATGCCACTTGAAGAAATAGAGAATCATCGTTTTATCAAAGTAAGTAGGATTCATCCTCTGGGAACCATAAGTGTCTGAACGAAAAGGTGATTTCCAAGTCAGGAAAACATCAATGCCACCACAAAAGTCCCTAAAGCACCAACCCTGTTTAAATAACTGAAAGAAACCTGTTCTTCAGATTTTTTAATCATCTTACAAAAGTTAAAAACAAGTCATGGGAATCAATCAGTTTGCATTGGTTTTTATTTTTGCAAAACTACAGCTGTGGGGGTAATTTTCATTTGGAGCAACTTCCTACAAAAGGCCTGCAACAATTATTAAATATATTAAGCTTATTTAAATGTTTTCAGGATTGGGACCATCACTTGGTATTGCAATACTTCTCACCAGGACAAAATCTGGGTTATTTGGGGGTCACATAAGAGTACAGTTTTGCAAATCATATATTTTTAGAGACCCGAAAATGACAAATGAAATACCAAGCAAAATTTGTCAAATTAAATAAAAACAAAAAAGTACACAGGGGTTGTTCGAAATGTCAAATATCTACACATGTACTCATGCATCTACTTAAACACACTCACGTACATATATATACATGTATATTATACATATACATACATATACCCATATACAAGCACACCGACATACATACATACACATATACACACATATACATATATACATATATATATACACAAGCATGTACGTACACAGACATTCACACACATACACATACAACTATATATGCATATCAACATACATATATACACACATACATGTACACATACATACACAGCTATACATATACATTCAATCGGTGTATAGAAGCACAGTCAAACAAGAGGTGGTCGTCTTTGGTTTATGTCAATTCTCCACTTTTTCCATATTTCCTCAAATGTGTTTTCCTGAAGCCTCATTGAGAAAGTAATTATTTCCATAACATAAATTTCATGGATTTTGTCATATCAGTTGTCAAGGGAAGGGATGTCCGCTTTGAGACAATTTATTGCTTTTTTTGCTGCAACAGTAAGAATTCCAAATAGTTGTTTTATTTTGAGGTTTGTGGGAATTGAATGCATGAGCCCAAATAGAATAATTATTAAAAAAATCAAAATAGAGTAATTACTTTAATTGAGCCTTTTAATTGAGCCTTTACTTTGCATGGTGACTATTGCCTTTATTTTAAATCCATGAAATCCTGCATTTAAATCATTTCTTACATCCCCTGTTGTATATATAACATTAATCAAATCCAAAATTATAACTGAAAAATGTATAACAAAATAATATCCAAAATCATAAGTATCGTTGACTTCCAGATGTAAGGCCTCATATTGGGCCTTGGAGTGTTGGAGTGTGGAGGGAAAGTCTCTTCCTCTTAGTGATGAGATGTATCTTAAGCTGATACATAGGTCCATATTACAGAGAGTAGCAAACCGACCCAAAATGTGGCCCTCATGTGCCCGTGGCATAAGCCATCTATTCAATGTAGTCTCTTCCTTGGATAGGGAGGGAAATAATAATAGTAAAAGCAAAAAAAAACACAAAAACAAAGAAATAGTCTTATTGTTGGTGTGTGTCTTTTTTTAAACAAGATATTCAGAAAGGAGCATCCATCATTTATTTTTAACTTTCATGTGCTGCCCTTTGCACTTTCTGAGGTAACATTGTAATAAACAACTATTAAGAGCGGCAAGCAACATTTTTACAAGAGCAGTATCACCATAAAGGCACAGAGAGTAGCAAAGACTCTACAAATCAAGTATCATCTGTCAGCGGTTCACCAATCTCAACAGAGCTGACTGGTTTCTGGTTTTAGACAGAGGGTGAATAGAGGTGCAGCAGCACCGGCAGTATGAGAAAAGTAAAGCACTTTTGGAACATGTAAACATGTCCCAGTAGAGAGGCACAAAATACAAATATGAAATCTTAAAATTCGCACAATAGTCAGTGACACAGCGCTTTCCACCACCAGAGCTAATGGATGCAAGCTAAAGTTATGGATGAAAATAAAAACTGACAGTTACAAAGTCTTGAATATTGTCACCTATTGTGTTTTGTAAATCAGATGTAGCATGGTGTTTTAATATTACGATTATCACATATGTCAATGATACTATCCTATCATTTCTTCGTGCCTCTCTGCGGGTCAAAGTTCCCTTCCGTTATATTCCCATCGCATGCATGCTTGTTCCCACGTGCCTGTTGGAGCTGACCTTTGAGCTTGTTGTAATACTTGGACTGAGTGAGAGTTAATGATGTGGATCTTGTGGCTGAAAGTGTGTAAACCCAGACATGCTGTGTCATACTAATATAGGCCTGCATCCTTTAATGCCTTTGTTGAGATAGGATATGTTGATTTTCTGCAGTTAAGCTTGCAAATACTCTCTCTCACTTGCAATTGGATATTTGGAGTTAGATTTTCTTCAAATTGAACAAATAGATACTGATTTTTGATAGATAGATACAAAGTTGCGTAATAAGGCCTGATAATCACAACTCCAATGCATTTCAAGGATACTTAACTGGTTTTATTTTAGTAAAGACTTGTTTGTGCAAACATGCACCTACGAGTTGTTGGTGCTAAAGATAGACATTTCATCATAACCCATCCTTCTTGCTGACACCATCACAACTGTCACAGCGTGTAACACTCTCCTACTCTTGAAGGTATTTTCCACTGATGTTGTGAAAAGCTTGCTGAGCCCAAACAGGCTTTCAATGGAAATATTGCTGTTGTTCTATTATTAGAAACGACAGGAGCCAGCCTAAAAAAAAGCCAACTGTCTGATTCAGATCTTCAAACCCAGATGATGAAAATCGTGTGGCTCCTTCAATTCACTTTCACTTTTGGTTAAACACTGTTTTACACACGCCGGGTAATGATGATGAAACTGCTGACAGAGAGTGAGCCAACAGGGAGGTGAATACAAAGAGAGGTAGATTATTGCCAAGGGGAAACTCCATTTTATTAAAGTATCAATCCAACAGGTTATCAGTGTCAAAGCCTAATGATGTATACACAGTTTATCCACTAGATTAGTATACTGTGCAGTAGCATTCTCATATCAAATCATCCGCTCACTTTCATACCAATATATACCGTAACCAATTGAACTATCACTGATATTCAAAATGTGATTGAACAGATGATCACAGAAGACTACAGTGCAATGTTAAAGCGTACTTCAAAAATATCATACATCATAATTACAATATGGCTTTTTATTTAAAATAACATAGCATCACTAATACAGTATACGATCAACACTTGGTACAAGCAAGATTAAAAAGACAAGCATGTCGGAAACATCACAGAGAGCCCTCTGCAGATACAATCAAAAGAGACAAGTTCCCTCTTACGCCTCCTCTTTGGTCTTTACCCTGAGGTTATTACAGCTTTTAAAACCTGCTTGACATGTGTTTGACTACCGAGGAGCACCAGCCCTTCTCCATCCAAATAAAAAAATATCAGTGGGACTGTCGGTGAGAGACTGCGCCCTAGTGGGGAAATGCAGGAGAAGTAAAAACAGTTTGGAGCCCCACAACTTTATGAGATTGGGGCTTCACATGAGAATAAATGCACAAATTGCAAATAAATTACAAACAATACATATTTCAACAATAAATATACTGTATATCGCTATTAAAACTACGGCAACTGCAAAATTGCTTTTTTTTTACATTTCTCTCTGTACAAAACACTTTAACATATGAAGGAGAGCTTAAGGTGCTTCTGTAAATGTGGCTTAGTGCCACTCAAACCTTTTAAAAGAAAACTTAAAGGAGCTTCCTTTAAAAAACAACAACACTTGAATCAGTTATCAGAAGTATAAGCAAGTGTTTTGATAAATGATGAGCATACAGTATAAGTCCTTCATCAGACAAAATACCAACAATGAATGGTTCCACCTGTTAAAACATATTTTATACCACATCTTACATTATAGTAAGTTACCTGAGTATCTTGACACAATTGATCTCACTATTATCTGATAATAATCTATATTTCTATAGAAATAAATAAATCAATACAAATGATTCAAGAGCAGTGGCCCAATGTTGGACAAAAAAAAGTGGTAGCTATTTGCTAAGTTGAGTTGTATATGAGAATAACAAATCCCAACTTGTTTGTTTATTTCTTGCTGACAATCAAACTGCATCGCTGGAGGAGTTCACACAGCTAAAGGGATGCCCTCAGTGTGAGTCCTGCTGAGTGTGTCCGTTCTCACAGCAGCAGATAAACATGTGCAGAGCTCCCTTCATTGTCCCGGTTCATTTTCAATCTTCATGTCTTTGTTGTTCATCTGCGCCCCTTCAGTATTCACACCGGCTCCCCAGCAGATAGCTCAGTCCCACGGTCATGTTCACAAACCTGAACCCCTCCGTGGGGTACAAGTGCAGACTAGCTTCCTCCTTTTCTCTGAGGTAGGTTGTATCGTGGAGCCCCCTGCAGACCACATGTGAAGCATGAAGGGAGAAAGAGCTGACAGCTCTCCCCGACACCTGCAGCTCCATGAGCCCCCCGGCCTCCGTCCCATCCATGCTCTTGTAACACACTACCATGTACAAAACATAGGGTCCAGTGCATTTGATGTAGATCGCATTATTCTTCCCATCAGCGAGACTCATCATGCTGCTGCTTTTAGCTTTACCAAACTGCACTGTCCTATTTCCTGAGCTGACTGAGGGGTGTGAGATAGAGAAGGGGATGATAGAAAAGGAGACAAAGGTTACATCTTGTTTAGCTTTTTGAGAACATGAAAAGTACCCATTTTCCAATATGAGTGTTGAATAAAAAGTCAGAGGAAAACGTTATATTTCTCACCTGTTATTGGGTTAAATTGTATGTGTACATTCTCTTCAGAAGCCTCTTGATTCTGGAAAACACAAAATACTGATGGTTTGATTTGGTGGTTAGGTGATGTGAAAAACAGCAGGCTGACAGAAACTAGGGAAAGTCTCGGATGATTAATAACTGTAGTGAAAGCTGCAATAGACACCAGTGACTAAATGTAGAACAAATGATACAGTCATGATACAGTTACACTGCATATATGTTCATACAGATGATCAGTCATCCAGGTCATATCTGGAGAAACTCCTGTTCCTTTTGACTTTTAAATAGTGACATTTCTGTTGCTCTGTTTAATCAGAAGCACCTCTATTATGGATTACAATTTGACTTTAGTCTTAAGATTCAGAGTGAAACCGACCAGTGTATAGCATTTATGAAGACAGTTTTAGTTTCATATGATCATGGCAAAATGACCAAAGTCATCCTACTTTACTGCACCAGTCCATCTCCAAAATAGTGATGCTAGACAAACAACCGTGTTTCTGTTAGGAAGGTCTTTGACTGAATGTCTTTCATGTTTGTAAAGCACCTTGAATTGCCTTGTGTTGAAAGGTACTATATAAATAAACGTGCCTTGTCTTGCCTTTGATAGAGAAAAGAGCTTTCGGATAAAAATTATATCATATTATATGATAAAAAAGTTCTATACAAAATCTACCTTAGTGAAAGTAGAATGACTGCTCTCAATAAAGGACAAACACAAGAAGAAGAAACTACTTATTACAATACATTTTCAGCGCTGTTCTCAATATGTAATTTTAAAATGTACAAAAGTAAGCCTGTGTTCTACTTTTCACTCTGCCGAAATTCAGGACATTCGTTGTGATCATAGTTGTTTCCCATTATAATAGACTCATGCCCCACCCATATATCTCATCACACTTGTGGCCATGTAGTCTTATTTAACAATGACTTGTATTAACTCCTGCACAACCTGCTGTTACTCACATATAATATAAATTAAAGAGAGTCACACTGTGTGATAAAGTATGGGGGAAAACGTTCACATTAAAAGTCCATGTATTAAATTCACAAAGGCAATGGATTTAGGACAATCAGTAAGATTGGTTTAATTGCATGTTTTAAAAAATATGTGCACAAATAGATGAAGATAAGGTCTGGATTTGTGACAATTATCAAATGAAGAGTTACATTTCCAGCAGCATTTATGTATAGGTGGTTTAAATTCCTATAGGGTTTAGATACAGAAGAATATGAGAATTCAGGTGAGAATACATGTTGGGATGTGATCAAAAGTTTAAAAAAGAAAGAGTTGTTAGAACAAGTCAGAATTCTGAGATTAAAGTCAGATTTTAGACTTTTTCCTCAGAGTTCTGACTTTAATCTCAATATTTTTGTTTTGGTGACTCTTCCGTAGATAATAGCATTACACTGAAGGAATATCTTATATATGTTTATAATAATAAACCACCAACAGCATCATCTACAGTCCACTGACGGCTGACTCACCTGAACGACCCAGAACAGGTAGAGCGTGACCACCAGGCACGCGGTCACCAGCACGTTCTGCACCACGATCACCGCGAGATACCTCGTGCGCTTGTCCCGATGGAGCGCGCGGCCCCCGTCAGCCTGCATCCTCTTCCTCGCGTCGATCTGCTCTGTGAGTTCATGCATGACTTCAAGCGGCTTTTAAACGAGAGTGGGCAAAGTGAGAGGAGGGGAGTGACTGGAAAGAAACCGCTGGTGGACGACAATTAAAAGTTTTTTCCTGTGCGTTTGTGTGTGTGTTTGTGTGTGTGGGTGGGGGGGGGATGCATCGAGGCATAAATCAAGAGGCAGGAGTGAAACCAGCGCACAGGGAGCTGATTGGTTAGCAGCACGGGCGGCTCTCTGTGATACTGACACACTAACCTCCCACATCATTTGTACTTCAATCATGTTCCCATAATATTCATCAGTGTAGGGACGAAGCTGAGCCACGACTTGTTTGTTTTTAAAAAACAAAGACACAAGACCTTCATCTCCCTGTAATAGATCAAGTTGAAAAAAATGAACCTGACAGACAGGCCCGGTTCTACGGGGGTGCATAAGGGTGCATTGCACCCTCAGTTGAGTCGTTATGCACCCTCATTTGAAAAATGTAAAGTGAAAAATATTACATATATAATAACAATAATAATAACAGTAGTAATAATAATAATAATAATAA
>CALSBZ010046902.1:1460841-1474809 GCA_943591055.1 Gobionotothen gibberifrons | reverse complement strand
GCGTGCGTGGAAGTCCGTGGATTGGTCAATTTGGACCAATCAGCGGGGGCTTAACGTAACGGCTCCACGGATTGGTCCATTTGGTTCCGGGTACCGCATGACCGTATCGCGTCATAGCTCTGGGCGCGGCTACTGGCCATTCCTACATCACGATACCCAGGAAGTAAACAATGGACAATGACGTATCTCCAACGAGGCGTTTTGGGGAGGTCTTCTCTGTTTTAGAGTTTTACTCGCTACAGGGTGTACTTTGAGGGTTTTGACTCTGCAGACCGTTTACATGCAGAAAAACCTTCATAACACACAAGGGGACGGGTAATAACCGGAAAAGCATGACATGGGACCTTTAACTGATTTCAGGTAATGCTGTAGGCATATTTAACTCTAAAGTCTTTATTTAATGAGAATACATTTTATATACAATTTTAGACCTCATGGTTAACAATTTCAATTTTAAGGGTTTTGTTTTTTTCACTAAAGTTTTTCTCAATTTTTGGATTAGTTTATCAAGCAACTCTGCAAATGATACGTGCTGACCATGAATGAAAGTTGTGTGCTCTGACATTATGACTCGCCTCTTTGCGTTGTCGAGCAGGATGAGCATGCTGCCGCCGCCGTCGTCCTGGAAACTCTCGTAGTGATGCCGGTCAGCGTTCCCGATCAGGTAATCAAAGATGGCCGTGTCGATGACGTCCAGCAGCCTGGGCCCCGCATCGTACGGAGGCATCTTCTTCACCGCCTCGCAGTAACTCTCATCGTACTCCCACCTGGATGATTACACACAAATCCATACAAATCTTGTTTTATAATTAATGGTATGACATCCAGGCACACGCACAACGCTGAGCGATTGCCACTCACATAAAGATTCAATATATTTTGTCTGTTTTAAAGATCTCCTATTATGCTATTTTTAGGCATAAATGATGGGTCTCAGATATATAAAAATATATTAAAACAATTCTATGATGTGTTTTGCTCGCAATACCAAACAGATCATGTATTTTAGACATCCCTCATATCCCTCTATTCCAGCCCTGTTAGGGAACTGCAGGGTCGGGGTCTTTAGCTTGAACAAAAAATAGTTGGGGGAGCTTGTGCCTGCTCAGACGAGATACAGCTAAAGACTGCCGTGATTAAATGCCATATCATGTTCCAAACCACATTGCGGATTATTTCTGAAACAGTATGGAGCTCAAATGCTTTTTCTCTTGCGGGTTTACCACAAGGTGACTTCCTTTTCTTATTTCCTGCTTTTTTACACATACTCTCTCCAGTACAGGTTAGCTCTGAGTGTTAGCGATGCATGCTAATGTGAACAAAGACCATATTACGACCAAAACATGTCGCTTATTGTTTCTGATAGCAACTTTCTGATAGGGCCGTTGGTCCACATTGCCGATATTACGTCATATCGGACGCAAATCTGGATCAGCTCCGTTATACCCCTGTTTTCAGAGATTTGGGTACGGAGGAAAAGAGAGAGGGTTTTATTTTCTGACACTTTGAGAGTTCCCTGAAACATCGGGGACACATATTTATGTATAAAAGACATCAAAAAGTGCATTTTGCATGATATGTCCCCTTTAAGGTAAAAATGTAGCCACATATTTAAAATGATGTGCGACTGTTTATTATTATTATTACTACTACTTTATTCTCGTGTTCTCTCTTTCACTCTCTCTCCTTGTTTGTGCATAGAGATAACTTCTACACTTGAACAAGATCCCGATACGACACAAATGTACTAACGCTTCCCTGACCACAACAGTGAGGATCTTAACATTTCTGCACTTTGATAGAACATTTCATTTCTTAAATAATGAGAGCTCAGCAGGGAGCATTATCACTGCTCAGTTTTCCAGTAACACAGCTGCTCCGCTCTCTCTATAACTCAGCAGGTTCATTTTACTAAATGACAAGAAGCTGGACCAGATTTAAAAATGCTGTCACAGTCCACGCTTCAGTTTTGCTTTAAGAGTCAGCTTCTGCTTAATATTCATTGACCACAGAGTGCGTTTGAATCGTCTGTGATGTCCATATAACGTTGTGAAACCTAAATTAAAGCATCTCTAAGCAGAATAGCCCCTTTAGCTGTCATTCACAATTGTATTCTGATAATGAGATCCTATATGGAAATTATGTCCAGAAAAAGGCCAGTCTGAACTTTTTATAACCAGAAGAAGACGGCGTCTCCTTGCCTGAAGGAATACAGTAATACATTATATCAGACAACCTGACGCAGACGCATTTATGCTGTGTAGTCCCATAGCATCTGCATGCCAGATGAGCACAATAACCACACAATTCCAAACAGCGGCCGAGCCATTCCCTGTACAATGACACATTGGCATCCACAACTACAGTTGCAATCCTGCTCTGCTAGCTTAACCTAGCGGTGAATCGCTATTTGTCAGCAGTAACAACTACTTGTCAGTTCTAGTTTCTTATTCATATTCACATGGTCAAACGTGTGTTGTTTTAAATAGAAACCGAAATAGTTTCTAGATTATTGAACCACAGGGGAAGTAATAAAACAGGAAGTGTGACGAAATGGATGACGTGAAATTACCCACTGGAAAGAGAGAGATTAAAACCCAATGGAATCAGATAAATGTTTTTTAAAGTTAAAAGGTTCAAGGCTACAAATAGAGCGATAATAATGTTCACACATAGGAGTTGGAAGTCGTTCACAGCAATAATCTCTCTGCAGCCCACACTGAAACCACAACATGGTATGATGGACATCTCTAACTCACTCAAATGATAACATAATTGATGACAACATACCCAACCCCCCTCAAAGCTTTTCTCAGAATAAAAGTGTAGGAGTGACATTGTTTAATAGATCAGGAAAGTACAGGTCAGTCTCTTTATCACCCCATACCCTAAAAACCACCACTGTGGAGAACGTGTTCACGCTGAGCAGCACAACAACATTTCCATTTCCTCCTGATAAACATTAACAAAAAATAGTCATAGGATTTTCCCACTCATTTTTGGATTCGTACCTGGCCAGTTTCCCCTCTCGGTACGTGCGTCCCCAGGGGTGTCTGTGTTTCTGCAGCGGCCAGACGTCCGGCAGCCAAAGGGTTAAAGACCCCTCCATGATCTCCCCCTCTGCACACGCTGGCTCGCTCTCCCGACAGTAGTAACACTTTCCATAGAAACATGTGTTATTACCTGGAGAGAGAGAGACAAACGGTATAAAATAAATCCACTTGACCCCGACGTCTCCTCTCAATGATCAAATAGGAAAGAGGTGCAACATGTAAAGAGGTTCTTTCAGAGAGGTCAATAACAAAGTGAAGAAGGATTTTATTATTGAAATAAACACTTGAGCTTAACGGAAAGTCGCTTTCACATTTTGTTCTACATCAAGAACATTTCCAAGGTCCATTTTCAAGCACTATATCCTTATTTGATACTCATGTTATTATAGCCTTTGTATCAGCACTCTCCCTTTGCAGTAACAAAATACATTTCCCCACTTTGGGTGGAAATAAAGGATTTATGATTCACCTAAAGCTGTGGTGAAATAAGTATTTATATACAGAGTTCCATTTTTTCTTTGAATGAGCACTCAATGGTTTATACAGTAGAAAATGAATTGAATGGAAACTGTGGTAAAGGGTGTGATAGTCTAGAGAGATTGGGGGTTTCAACAGCAGATGTTCACAATCCATCTTGCATTGTGTTTTAAACATCTTAGCGTCATATCCGTCCGATAACCTAGTCGGATAAAACCAATATTTTTTTCCCGCATGATTTGATGCCGGTAATATTTTTTTTGTTAAGTGAACCAACCCTTTGAACTTACTCTTTATTAATCACTTGTGCTGTGGACATATTGACACATTTGTGTAGCTGCCTGTGCCCTGTGAGGGAAGGTGGTGTTCTGTCCCCCCGCTGTACACCACAACCGAAAAGGTCGTTACAGCGGTGAGTCATGTGAAGGTCAACACTTATTGACGGTAACTGAAACCTAGAGAATATAAAACATGTGGATAGAACAGCAGGTCAACCAGTCTGGGAACATTTGTATAGGTTGTGTTGGCAAGTTAAAACCCACAATGCAGAACATGAGCTGCTGACTAAGTGACCACAACGCTGACACTTGAAATACTTTTTAATCATCAAAAACAGTAGACTATATGTCAACTGTGGTTGAGATCCGGTGGTCTGTGTTGAGAGACACAGGTGAGCATACCAGACCTCCGTGGCCTGTTTCTCATTTATTTCTATTAGAATATCACCTGAACCACCAACTGGTCAAGCTGCATTGTGGGTATTGTAGGCAGCAGATTTTTACGAGAATTAACAATACATGGAATAAAAAAATACTATGTCTGGTTTTAATGCAGAGATTTTTTTATTCTTGAATACGACTACTCATCATGAGTCCAAAAATGTTATTAGACTACATCTATGGAGATAATGAATGCTCTAAGTAGGCAGCAATATGGATGGAATCAGGGTAAAGGTAATTTTATATTCAAATATAAATTGGTTTCATGACATAGTACCTTTTCTGGACAATGAATTGAGAAACTTTTTATAGATAAAATCCAATATTCAAGTGCTGAATATTATATAATATAATATAATAGCCAAATACACCCAGAGATATTCAACAGCAGTTACCATGACATGATAGAAAAACATCAACTTGTGTACAAAATAACCCAAATGACATCATCAGGGTTGTCTTCTCACACCTTGAACTGCTTTTTGTGTGTAACATTGCTGGAGTTCCCCTTTAACACATGTAGCATTTACTGAAGTATTAGCTTGCAATACATGTTATCCATGTATCTTTGAAAGGATCAGTTATGGTTTTATACTCAATATCAACTGTATGATGCAAAACCCTCACTAAACAGGATTAGGCCAATTAGTCCTGGTTTAATTTGCTGAGAAAAGTGAAGTGGACAGAGAGAAAACTGAAATCAGATTGTGTGGGAAAGTGGAGCGCTGAGTCAAAAGAAAAGGAAATGACCCCTACAATAACACACCTCCCTCACTTTGGAACTTCTGAAAACAGTCACTTATCAACTATAATGTTGAGGGGAGTAGAAAACAGGTGCTCACCCTGCATGAGGAAGGTGCTCAGCAGCTGGTCCGTGGCAACCGGCTTAATCTCTGTTCGCAAGTTGACGTATCTCCCAACCACTAGAGGAGCTCTCCTGAAGCCCAGGACCCTGCAGAGAGGACGGATGGAACGGAACATTATTACACAGCAGCTCTAATGATAGATCAACAAAGATGTCACTGATAATTATTTGTACACACCTGTCCAAGTGAAAAGCAGCCACCTCTGCGTTGTGTCGGTCATACCCTGCGTATGGCTCGCCTTCCACCACGTAGTCTCTGCTATATCTATGGAATGGTAGAAAGGACACAAATAAGAAAGCTCTATCACACTTAACCTTATAATGGTTGTTTGTTTAATACTTGCTGACTCTGTTTTGTGCTGAATTTCTTGAAGAAAGCTTGTTTTTTTCACAAGCATCCACAGTGAAGAAATCATTTTAAAACTAGGAATATTCTTGAAGAGTTTTAGTAAAAGGTGGCCGTTTTCACCTAAACTTCTGTTTTAAATCCCTCCACACATCTTAAGTGTGCAAAGGCCTGCTACTTGTCCGTGTGAGTACTGTTTATGCAGGAGTGTGTTTATGGTAAGGTTTCAGTGAAAATGCATGTGTTGAGAATAGTGATAATTCAACTGGATCTATGACACTTATATATTATTATACACTTTCCACTTCTTATACTGGGAGTTTGTAAATGTATGTTTTTGATGTCAACTTTTGCTGTTCTTAAATGCAACCCCTATTTGATTCAATTCCTCTACACTTTCTATATTTAAATTATTTATTTCTCATGGAGGCATGCAAAACAACAAGTTTTCATCAATAATTCAAGGTGAGTAGATGACATCCAAATGGTCCTTTTACATTTCTTTAAACATAAAATATTAGTGTGTTATTCCGTTATCAATAAATCTGACCTCTTGGGCTTGAAGACCACTTTCTGCCCCCCGTCCAGCACCAGCAGGGCTTTGAGCTGCGTGCCCTTATAGCCCACGTCTGCTCGCTCTACCCTGGCACTGCTGAGGGCCATGAGCACAGCAGCCAGCTCCGGGGTCTCTTCGGGGTAAACCTCTCTGGGGCCCACCCACTGGCTCGCTATCTCCCACGGAGACTGGAGGGTGTGGGTGAGGCGGGCCGCCCGAGACAGCGTGAGGCCAGCTTCCATCTGTTAAGGGTGGGTGATAATAACACTTTATGTACAATATGTGTAGTAGAAGTGAATATATATGCATATTATTTACACTACATCTGTTTTCTTGTCTATTTTATTCCTTTTTTCATTCCAATGTAAATACTGTTATATTTTACTATATTTTTAATATTTGTTCTAGTTCCCTACCTGTGTTTTAATTCATGTTTTATTTGTATGTACGCACCATGACGTTAAGTCAAATTCCTCGTATGTGTAAACCTACTTGGTAATAAACCTGTTTCTGATTCTGATTTCTTTGTCGTTCGGAGTTTGAATCTTTATGGTTTTTGCACTAACTGTAAGTCGCTTTGGATAAAAGCATCAGACAAATGAAATGTAATATTGCAAAAGTTTTGTCGCTACAATACTGATATGTAGATGTCTGCCAAATGCCCATAAGCACTGTTGAGTATGGTTACTAGCCTTAGTCTATAACTATCATGTGCATCCTATTTAATTTTTCTCCTAAATGACAGCCCAGGGGCCTCATTTATAAAGCGATATACGCTAAAAAAATGGCGTACGCCAGTTTCTACGCAATGTTTGCGATTTATAAAATACTAACTTGACGGGAAAACGTGCGGTCCTCCACGCAAACTCTAACCCATGCGTACGCACTAAGCACAACAACGGGAGAGACGAGAAACTGCGACACCGTTGGCAGAAGGAAGAATGGAGAGAAATATGTGGAAATAATACCATAAATAAAATGTTACCTCTCATTTATCATATATGAAGATTTCATTTTCAAACATTGATTAAAGCCAATCTTAAAATGATTAAACAAACGCCTGTTTGAGACTCCTCAGTGCACACAAAAACATAACTTGGAGAAATAAATAAATAAATACGGATATGTTATTTAAAACCACCTCGAATATGTTGTGTTAATGTTATGAAATGTTTTCTCATAAATGATGCGGTAAGCAGGAGGACAGAATTACGTCTAAACTGACGCCGTGTTGCATTTCTATATGTTGTAGATACGAGCATGGTTTTATATACTATCATGTTTAATCATGTTTTATGCCGTTCGCTGCCTACTTGATAAGTCGCTCGTAAAACACAGGAGGTATGGAAACTAAGAACACCATATGTGGTAAATTGTACAGCTAATATAACACAACACATTAGTTGTATTTCCTTTAACTCGTGGATATAGAGTTTCTGCGGAGGGCGGGGGGTTGAGATGCACAGGCTGCAGTGGAGACGCTGCGCACAGCTGATCGACAGCTGGGACACAAACCACCAAATACAAAAACATAATTCAGATCCAGTCGTCATGACTCCACTCCGGAGGGATTCCCCGATCATTTCTTACAGTTTCTCATCAAGGGGGGGTCTCCTGTCCCCGGTACAAACACACTGCCTGAGGAAGGTTAGGCTATGTGTATTTTTTTTGTCATTAACCTTTTTCGGGCCACTTATTTATTTATTTTGGTGACGATCCGACCTCCATGCTGCTACTCTGGTTCAAACTGCATCCACCAAACAATATGATTTATCTCGACCTCCCCAAAATAACCAAAATCTGACACGGTGTGAGATGTCTTTTTGTAGCTGTTCTGTCGTCATTTCCTGCGATCTTCTTCATGCAGTCAGTCAAAATGAATGAATGAATGGGCGTTTCTTTGACTATTTATAGGCAAATATGGGCGTTACGTGAAGCCCGCAAAAGCTGCACCGCATTTCGAGTCGGTTGTGATTTATAAAGGGGAACCGGCGTAAGAAGTGCCATACGCACTTTCCTCGCCGGTACGCAATGTTTGGTGATTCGGAAGTGGCGGAACATTTATGGACCTATTTTTCGGATTTTTACTACGTAAGCAACCTTCCCACGTCAATCCTACGCACGGCGTTATACATGAGGCCCCTGATGTTTGCAATAGATGTTTTAAACTACGCTGAAAATGAAAACAGCTGACTGGCACTCTGACCTTGCGAAACGCTCTCAGGTCTCGTCGGCTAGCCACAGATCCCTCGCCTCCATCCAGCAGGAAGATCTTGGCCAGGCCCAGCAGGAGGAGCACGGCACACAGCACCACCACGCGCTGTTTGAGCTTCATCTCCTCACCCCTCCTCACCCGACGCTGTGTGTGTCCCCCGCAGCGAAGCCCCCTCACCCCTGATGCATGTCCTCTGTAACTCCAATTCGCCGCCAAGCCTGTGACGTCAGAGGGACTCTTCTGAAGGACAGGAGCTGCTGTTCTCTTGTAGAATCGGAGCAAACTGGCACCTGGAGGGAGAGAACGAGACAAAGTTAAGGCAGTGGAGACAGAGGAGAGCTAGAAAAGGGAACAGAGGGAGATGAAAAATGTACTGTCAATAATGTGCAGAGAGAACCGATTGATCTTGCTTGTTTCCCCTCCGGGCAGAGGATAACCCAGTACTGCAGCACAGCTGAAGCCTGTCCAGGATATGCAACTACATCAGGACGACACAGTCTGCTCGGAGTGTGCAAAGCTTGAACTGTGTGCATAATCAACAGCAAAGTGTACTTTGGCTGTAAACTGAACGCATTGTTATCACCTGGGCTGTTTACCAGCTGTGGGGCAACATTTACGGCACTCAAACCTTCATATTTCATATCATCCCTCCCTCTATAACATTGGATTTGGAAGAAGGAGGAACTCTGTCTCTCTGTAGACCCTGCCTGTTTCTAGGGAGCAGATGATGGACAGGTAGTGCTGTGGTGCAGGTAGTGGTCCCAGCACAGCCCCTCTGCCTTGATGGTCTAACATTGCAAAACAAAAATTAACCCAAGTCATGTTCCTCTAGTTAGAAAGCCTCATGTTGGATTCACCTGCTGAAACATGTCTGCTTTGCATGTTGTGAGCTTTCCTTCAGCCAGTTAAACTACTACAACTGCCACATTTAACTGGCAGGTAACCAACTCTGCTGTGGTTAATTAACACCAACAAACACAGGTTAATACTATCTTAACTGTGACGGAACGACACCAAGTGAACCATTAACAGAAGTGGGAGAAGTACTCAGATCTTGTGGGTGAATAGGAATACTGTAGGATTATTCTGTTACAAGTAAAAGTCCTGCAATCAAAATGTTACTCAAGTAAAAGCACAAAAAAGTATTAGCATCAAAATATACTTCAAGTACTCATTATGCAAATCGGCCCATATCAGAATAATATATTTTATGTTTGGATTATAATTATTGATACATTAATGTGTTTATCAAAGCTGGTAAAGAAGTAGCTAATTGTAATGACATTGTAGCTTGTGGATTTACTCCAGGTGTGTCCTTTTTAGGTGCTGAACTATTTCACATCATTAACCCAAATCTGCAAAGTAAACAAAGGTAGTACATACATGTAATGGAGTAAAAGTACACGTTTAACCTCTGGTTTGTAGTGGGGAAGAAGTACAAAGTAGCTCAAAATGGAAATTCTCTGGTAAAGTACAAGCACCTCAAAATTGTGCTTGAGTACAGTACTGGAGTAAATGTACTTAATTACTTTACACCACTGGCCAGACTCTAAATAGTAAATTCCAGTTTCGCTGGTGTTGACACAGCTCTGCCAAAACAGGTTTGGCCACGCAGGCAATCTCCTCACAGTCGCTCTTTCATTATGCACTGCCCTGTTTAACACCAGGGAGGAAACGGTTGCCCAAACTGACTACACACAAGCACCTAAAACCTCTCAAACATGGCTCCACTGAGATGCTTTCTACGAGGATAGTTCCGGTGCATTTTTGTGTCACCATATCTGCAATAAACAAACACATATATGAAGCCAATGCTAGCTGCTTAGCAAGCTTATGCACACCTTTCTGTAGGTTAGCTAACGCTGGCAGCTAGCTAACGTTACAGTACGTCGTCTGTTGTTTTCTCTGCTGCAGACCAAGCGGGCTTACCTTATGGCCATATGACGTTCACCGGAGAGATTCAAATGGCCTGTCAAGCCTGCAATACTGACTTAATTTTGGTCTAAATGTTGCTTCCGCTAAAAGTCACGGTGGTTTATCATTTACTCAATGCCCCGGTTGCTGCCTCTCCTCCGCCCTTTTCCTTCGATTCCTTCTCCGGCCTGCATGTCCACTTCCGAAACATTTCCTCCCGCTGCAGGAGCTGCAGGCCGCCAGCAGCCGGCAGTGCTGCCCTGTTTACATCCACTGCTGGGGGAAGGCATTGCGATACATGCAAGATTCATTATGCCCAATTAGAGGATGAGCATATACCCTTAGCTACCCAACATAGCACTTAGATGTGTATGATGTGCAATTTGTATGTCTCAAAAATAATTTATTTATGTGACCTTTTCAGCATGCTTGCTTTAGTATTATTTTATATCGGATCAGTTTATTTCTGTCATTGTGCTTGTGTTTAATTGTAAGGCTAAGTCTATTACTATTTAATGTCTCTCATTTGTTAAGTCTGCCAATTTTTATACGATGCCTGTTTTTTTAATGCATCTCAGTATTGTATTTTTACGTTTTAATTAAAATGACAGGAACCCAGTATTCTCTTCCTTGGGTCTTTGTGTTGAGAAACTCTGTAACAGTGGCCTAAACATTTACTATTTATTTACTTTTTTCTTTTATCTACTAGAAAAATAATAAAAATCCTGCTTTTCCTTTTTTATATCACAAAGATAAACCTTGCATCCCCTTTGATAAACCCACAGCGGCTCAGTTAGTTAGCAATAAAAAGGAAAACATAGGTACTGTGATTTATGTGATTGTAACTACAGGCTTATGCGTCATTAATAAAATATTACAAAAACACTGGCCGAATAAATTGCCAACAAGTCCAGTAACTTAAGTTTGTTATGAATCGTTATAGAAGGAGTAAGACTAACAAAGAAATGAGACCGACTCTGCAGGAGAAATTCCTTCAGGCGACTTCCCTCACAGCTCCAGTAGTTCCGTCATCCATACTGCTCTGCAACAACTCAAACAGCAGCTTGGACAAATGCTGGAACTGATTGTATTTAAAAAAGCATTTAACCTTGTAATACAACTCTGATCAAATACACACTCAATACCACACTCTACTCAAAGATAAACAGTCACACAATCTTCAACAGAACAATGAGCATGGAGCAGATGTGTGGAGTAAAAAAGGGCAGAGTGTTTATTGGTTCTCAGTCTTCACAGCAGGCAGCGCATCACTCAGCGAGGAGGTCACAGCGCCGCCACAGTCATGACATGGGCAGACAGAGACAGACACACACAGAGCCAGGTAAAGGTCAAAGGTCATTACACATCACCCTTTTTGATGACGTCCTTGGTAAACAGTGAATGATGCCTGTCCAAATTCACATTGACTCCACTACTCCACCAAGTCGGAGGACAAACGTATAGCATAACCACTCTGAACACACTTCCTGTCGGAAATCTTCATGTCAACTGTTAAACATTTTTCATGAATATTAAAAGAATGAATTCAAAAGGCAGATTCACTCAAAAACAGTTAATACAGGGAATATTGTGCATTTGTTGACAGTATGATCAATTTAAGGGAAACAACAAAAACTCACCACAGAAAGTGGATTTCTTTTCAAGCATCAAGTTTCTCTAATAACCACAAATTGAATTTTCCACTCGCATCCCAAGATAGACCATCCCGGGGTCATTATGTTAGCAGTGATTGGCCATGAAATCTAAGAAGTGAGTCAGCTAAAACCGCAAAACATCCCAAAATGAAACATGTGTTTCCATTATTTTGACCATAGACCGTACATAAATGATAATAAAAAAAGAAAACTGTGTAAACTCAGGTTACAGTGAGGAAAACATCTCACAGAAGCGCTCAACATGATCTGGGTCATTCTTGCAGGAAAGATTGTTTAACCCAAACTGATTGAAATAAGCCTTCCAAGATGCTCCCCCCCAACATCTGGTTATGTATGTAACTCTGGAATTCACACCATCTCAATTAACATCAGATAAAGCAAATATATATGAAGGGAAGTGTGATGAGATGTTGACTGTCTACATCTGGTTTGGTTTTAACGAGCTCCTCCTGCTTTTTTTGAGCCTCAATTGGTGTTTAACTGCACTAATCTGCCAATAGTTCGCAAATGGCAGCAGGTTAAGCTCCACCATCTATATATATATATATATATATATATATACACACACAGGTAAACCATCTCTCAATCCTCTAAACTCTGCTTCACCCATTTCATTGACAGACTCTTTGTGTCCTCCATGGTGCTTCAGCTCTGTGATTTTGTCACGTATGCAGCTCAAAGCTCTCTCCCAGGCCACAGTGGACACAAGTACCATTTTCCACTTCTTTCAGAACACAAACCAGCGTGGAGTTGTGGCACTCAAGAGGATTAGGTCGCTGGTAACGCCCCAGCAGTGAACGACAGAATTATTATGTCTTAGAAAAATAGAGAAGAGTACACAGGCACACAAACGCATACACATATTAAATATGCCCGTCTTTGGCTTACTCATCCATCCTCGGCCATCTTTTCTTTACTTAATTTACAAAGGACTTAACATCTCTTTATGGGCATTAAGCTGTCTTTGATTCAGCTTGTTTTTGTCAGTCCGACCGTAAAGAGTGAATTGTTGACTTGTATAACAATTAGTTAAACTAAGGACAGTTTTAATGCATCCGCGTGCCTCTATTGACTGAAGAAGACTAACCAATGTTCATTAGGGTGCTGCGAGTATGTTCACCTCTCCATCCTGTAACCCCTTCTCAACGACCTGAAACACTGAGCTAAATATACCCCATGATAGGTGGGACATTTGTTTTTTCTACATACTGTAATACTACTGTTTGTACAGTTCACGTGGAGCATTGAAGGGATTGTGATTTTGGGCAAAGGATTGTGTAAACATACATTGTAAACAGCCATTTAAAAAAAAAAAAAGGTTAGAATTTGATGAATTTTAGAGGGCGATAAGCTTCCCATCATTGTCATATCCGTCCTACCGATCATGTCTGTATGTCCATCGAAAAACAGACGGCAACAGTCTCTCATCACTTGGCACTAATCATAACCATGGTGCATATTCCAAATCAGATGTAACACAGTAAGGGCATAACATTGAGCCGGGTTATAAGACTAAGGGGCAAAAAAAAGAAGACATCAAATAAAATTCACATGTACATAAAATATATGTTCAAAATGGCGGATCCGAAAGGGGAGAAAAACACAAAGAAATGTAACATTCAAATGTAACAGACAAAGCTAAATTGCTGTGCGGTCATCTACTACACGGTAATACTGTGAACTGCACAATCCCTCCCAAAAAACAAAACAAAACAATATTAACAAACAAGACTTAAAGTAGACTCTGTATGGCTCCAGGTAGCTTTGAATGTCTGCTCCAGACCGGAGGCTCGGACCATGCCAAGTAACAAGAAGATGATCAGAGGGGATACAATTATGAGTCTTTAGTTGCCTTCTCTCTCTCTCTCTCTCTTGGGTTCTTTCACAGTTTCAAGTCTTTAGTGTTTAGTATGTGTGTGAGTCTGGTCAACCAAGCGTCGCAGACAACACTGGAGAACATGAAATACATGTTTGTAAAAGGGTTAACTCACCAACACGTCTTAGCTTAGATTCTGGGCTCATCGTACCTTTGTGGAACATAGACAAGATTCCTGTAACTTATGCAAATTTGCCCATTTATACCCAACCCTGCAGAATATACAGAACACTTAACGAGTATATGAGAAAAAGGGGGGGGGGGGGGGGGG
>CALSBZ010046902.1:1434187-1460441 GCA_943591055.1 Gobionotothen gibberifrons | reverse complement strand
TCTTCCTCCTCTTCCTCCTCTTCCTCCTCTTCCTCCTCTTCCTCCTCCTACTACTCCTTTCTTCATCCTTCCCTCACTTTGCTCAGTCACACTCCTCAGGATCCGTCACTCGAAGGACATCAGATTGGCTGGAACCTGGGAAGAAGGCGAGGTGGGTAAAAATATAGCCAATATACGTTTTTTTATTATTATTTGATTTGCAACAACAAAGACACAGGAATTACACAGATAGGAAGAGGGGGGTGGACACAAATATATAATCTTGAGATGGAGGGATACATTTTGGTTGTGTAAATAAATAAAAATGAATGAATGAGGAGAGACAGAAATGTCAATAAATCACTATGTATGATTGTTTCCACTTGTCGGCTATTAATGACTGTTTAGTTTGCAAGTGATTTTAAACGTTTGTAATACTTTTTAGTAAGTGGTTTGAGTGTATTTCTTTGTGTGAGCATCTCCATACCTGTTGCCTGTTACTCTGACAGGCAGCACTCAGATGTTTGAACCACAGCAAAGCGTTCATTCGGTTCCCTGCTTGGTACTTGTAGGTGTTACCTTGGCAACGGAGAAAAAACAGTGTGAGATGCCAGGACTTTTGTCTCCACCTGGAAAGATGGCTGAAGCCTCACTTTGACTCGCCCGCCTGGTACAGTTTAAACAAAGTCACACAGTGGAAAAGTGCAGGATAGCGGCAACTGGAGTGTGTGTGTGTGTGTGTGTGTGTGTGTGTGTCTCACCATGCTCAGAGTCTGTCAGCAAGAAGACATCAGGATGCTCTGGATCGTCCGCCATCATGGCCATTAGACCCACGATACACACACTCTTACTGGACGTCGACTTGAACTGAAAAAAACAAACACAATTCATTGTTTTTCTCTCGTGAACACTGAGATCACCTGAGAGCATGTTCTTAGGTAAATCACACAAAACACAGGTGTGAGTGAAGCGTCTGGATCTCGCCTGTGAGCCTGCGTGTGCGCTCCACAAGGTTCTCATTAGCCTGTGAGTGACACGCGGGACCGCAGTGATGTCATTGGTTTCATTATTCAATGAGTGCTACCATGTGTCTGTCCCCTCGTTGTGCCAGACCCCCGCCCAGACCACTCATTTAGGCTCTCTTCCAGGTCTTATCGTCCGGTTCTGAATCCATTCTTTCCCATGCCCTCCTCTGAGCTTCTGTTCAGTTTCACTTTATGTTCCTGCTTAACTGATGCAGTCCAAACACACACAGCCAGATCTGACTTTCTTTACAATGAGTAAGTGATGGCTATCATGTGTGTTTTGGGGACATTGGGTACACTCTCACTTAACTTAACAACTGCAGTAGTGTTTGGTTATTGTCCTCACCTCTACAAATACTTTTTTTTTTTATCCCCTGCAGAAATGAATGGCAAGAATGTGCCATACGGATGGATTTGTGTGAATCAGGGTTGCAACTGATGAATTATTTTTCATTAATTCCACAATGATTTTCTAGATGAAGTGATAATTATCTTTTGGTCTCTAAAATGTTGGGTTTTAACAGTCCAAAACCCAAAATATTCAGATTTTTGGCTACAAAAGAGAGAAAGAAATATACATAATTGAGAGGCTGAAAACCACTTATTATAATTTTTTCAGGAAAAGTCACACTGTCATGCAATTCATCTTAGCGTTGCAGCTCTAGTGTGAATACTTACATGTTTTCTTTCTGTGGCCTTCAGGGACTTGGCAGTGTAGTAGTAGAGCTGGGTCCCACAGAGAGCGACCCAGTATTTGGTCCATGACGCCACCTGGAGGTACAAAAGGGACGTGAAGTCAGCCAATGAAATGTAAACAGTATGGACTGAATGTGCCATCAGATTCTTATAAAGACTAAACTGTATTGTATGTTATTTTGGGGGAATTTCAATATGGTTCTGTGCTGAATCACTTCCTCACAAAACCTTTACCGGGACTGAAAAAAAGACGACATAGTAAATAATCACTGAGGAAGATTGTAGGGTTTAGGGAACTAGCATTATTTATTGCCTATGCTTAGTTGGATGACCGGAGAATAAGTGTGCAAAAGTACACCTTGTTCCATAAACACTGAAAGCTTTAAAAACTATTACAAAAATAATATAGGGGGGAGTCATGATATGAGGGAAAAGCATTTGAAAAATAAAAAAGAGACTTAGTGAACCTGCAAAGGAATACTCCCCGAATCCAGAGCCAGATTTGAAATGTAGACATCATGAAATGAGCCGTAATTTATTAACTATACGTTGGACAGTTTGAAACAGCGTAAAGGGCTACAGATTTGATTCCAGTCAAAACAGAATAGGATAATCTCAGTGCAAATATAAAAATGGCTTCTGAGACACAAAGCAAACAAAATCAGTGGTGTAAAAGATCCAGCACGCTCAGAGAGAGGGAGCCGTACAGAGTGTGTGAGGAGCAGAAACAGAGATGTTGAGCAGGTTAAAGAGTCTCCGAGGTCCTATCTGCAGACAGCTGTTCCTGCCCATCTGCTCCTGTGTAGTCGCTGCGTAGGTGTATTCACAGTACACATGTGTGTATGCATGTATGAACGTGTGTGTGGGATCTCACTGTTGGTTTCTTGCCCTCCTTGAGCACAGTCTTCCGTCTCAACACCCCCTGCACTGTGACTGCTCCGGGGTAAAGGTGAACAGCAAGCTCCTCTGACTCCGCTGAGCTACAACAGAACAAAAGACACGTTACAAGCTACACACACAGGCACACAAAATACTACATGCATGTTTTCATGCACGCACTCACACTGGATCAAAATCAGAGATGAATTACTAGTACAGGCAGACACAATCTGCAAAGCCACCTTAAACTCTGCTTCATGAAAGTACATTTTTAAAACCTACATCAACTGTTTTGTGTTGTTTCCATAAAACTGAATTTCACAGCTATAAATCGTAACGCTATGAGCAGAGAGGAGAGCAGAGGAAGGCAAGGTGGTGTGCAGATTGTGTCCGTCTGGAGGATCAGAGCAGGAAGCCCAGTGAAGCCTGGTGGAAATAGAAACGGAGGCAGAGGGAGACCCATTTCTAACCACATGGGACACTTTTATATGCAACGTCCATGAGAATTGGCTTTAATAATCCTGAAGAGTCTGTTCCTGTCTCTCTGGTGAATGAGGATGTCATGGTTTGTGTCCAGTAACACATGGAGCTCCGTGAGACTGTGGAAACTCATTTTGAGCTCCAGGCTGTGAAATATCTTGTAAACTTATCACAAGAAGAAGTCCAGGTTGACCATAAGCTCTGTGTGTGTGTGTGTGTGTGTGTGTGTGTGTGTGTGTGTGAGGCAGACGTGCAAGAAATGTAAGAAATCAAGAGATGGATTATAGATTGATGGTAAGCAGCAAGAAGATGTAAAATCATGACCCGCACAGATCCTTTGCCCCTCCACCTGATTCATGATTTCACCAACTCACTCACACGTGTCCCACCACCAGATTCTCCCAGCACTACACACACACTCTAAGCACCAGCACACAGCGGGCCCTAGCAGGGGCTGAGGGCCGTGAAGTGAAGATAAGAGAGGGTTTTGCTTGAGCTCAGGTTGGTTCAGGTCGGGATGTGTGTACCTGCTGGGCCTCAGGACTCCTCTGTAGGTGATGCGGGCCACACGGGTCACTGGGCCCAGAGAGTGATAGAACCGAGTCCTGTTCAGAATAGGATAAGACAGGATAGAATAGGGGGCACGGGACACTGTTAGGGCTATGAGGGTCTTTTGTTGTTGTGGTTTTTTGCCTTGATTGCATTGGGTTAGGGCTGGATGGAGGGGCGGTCATTTGGTTAGAGGAGATATTGATGAATATGTGTTTACAGGCTTATTCAACAGTTTTCAGAAATGTTTATTTGGAAAGACGGTTCAGATGATTTTCAGAGCCAGATCATTCTTCAAATAGCGAGTGTGGCTCCAGACATTTGGCACAGAGGGACTATTGTTTAGGGGATTGAACCGTTTAGTTTTTAAAACTTTCAGGCTGCCGCAGAAGCATCTGAGAGCAGCGGTGGAGGGATGAGGCATGAAAGCCCTGGCTGCAAGGCTGAAAGCAAAGGCAGCACGCGGCGAGTTTTTATTGACGATCATTTTGTATAGCTGTGTCTTGAGGGCAGAGCCAGGAAAATTATACAATCACATCAAAGGTGGGCGTATTTTTATGATCCGAACATGTGGATGTGATGAAAAAAACACTGCACACACAGACGTTGTAACCTTACCTCTCAAAAGCCGGCCAAGAAACCTCTTCACTGAGCTCAGAGCCCTCACTGCTCCCTGTGTGCAGATACAAATCATTCAGAAAAATTACACAACATGTCACAGAACATATAAACTGAGCAACATGGTAAAAAGGTTTATATGTGTTTGTCTTACCAAGTGAAATACCACTGGAGAGAGTTGAGCTCTCTGCATGTACTCTGGTGGGACTGTGGCTCTCCATCACACTATCGTCCAACAGGTGGCGAGACCCAGCGTTGGGGAAAGTAGCACTTTTAAACTCTACTGTATTCATCTTATGGATAAAACTATGTGGGTAGAGAACACAGAAGAAAGGAGGAAGTAAATATGAATGCTTTACAACTTCTTTTTGTAAGATCTGTGTGGTTTACAGGGCATCATCTTTCATACTATAGCAGGGGTGTCAAACTCAATTTCACCACGGGCCACATCAGCATTATGGTTGCACTCAAAGGGCCGGTTGTAAATATAAGACTATATAAAAATGCATATATAAATATTGAATATATATAAAATAATGTTATTGCCTCTGTATTGGATTATTATCGGATAGGGTAATAACTTCATAATTAACTAGGTCTGAAAGCCACATTCTGGAAAAAAAGTTAAAAAAAAAGAAAAGTGGCATTTAGAAATAAAAAGTCTAATTCTGCATTGTGGGACATGTAGTTTATGGGCAATGTGCTTCTGTAAATCAGCCTGTAACCGTATAATAAATATCTTTGCAAGCTCTTGTGGGGCCGCATAAAATGAAGTCACGGCCGGATTTGAACCCCGGGCCTTGAGTTTGACACCCCTGTACTATAGGATTGATGCATTATGACTTCAGTTTTTTTAACCTAAAAATAACTTGAAATAAAAACTGACTTGTAGCCCAGGCTGTGGCACTTCCTGTGTCCGTAGGGCAGGAGGTTCCTGGGGGAGGGCGGCGTGGCTGGGACTTTGGTTCCTTCAGCTGCTATCGTGCATTTACGGCCGCAGAGAGGAGATGCTGACGCTTCATGGCCTGTAGGTAGAAGAGGGAGAGAAGGAGAAGTTTATTTACCGTGACGAAAAGAGATGATAAACTGGTTTGATTCTTCATTTACGAGAAACTTACCAACAATATCCTCTTTGGTGGCATTTGCTCGTGGTGTGCTGGTGCCAGGCTCAATCTTTTGTGACAACCTAGATAAGAAACATTGATAAAACCATTAAAATGAATTCATCCTCACTGATGATTGACGGCACATTAGAGATTCCATCTGAGATCTTACTTGTAATTGTCGTCTTCTACAAACTTCTGCAGCTCTTCGATGTACCTGACTGAGTTCAGATACTTCTGTACATGAGTCAACAGTTGTACATCTGTAAGAGGAGAGGAAATGGAAAAACATATACAGAATGTTTTCATGAAGTATTAATGATGTAAAAGTGTATAAATAATTACAGAGTTTTACTTCAAACTACCCCTGTATCCCGAGCACTGCTAAGTTTTACCAACAGTATTTATTTTCCCTTTATAATCTCTTTTTGACCTTCTCCATGTAATAACACTTGAATGTTTACTATTCTACTAACACACAAAACAAAAGCTTGAGGGGTACAGGCATGTCAAGGAATATTAATTGGTTTAATTGGTCAGTGTGTATAGTCCTGTAGAAAGAAAATACTTCCTACATGAACATTTTTACAAAAAGTCAGTGGATTGTTCACGACTAACAGGATCATGATTTCTAGAAAGACACATTGCTGTTATTTTGGCCTTTGAGAACCTCAAGCTGAGCGCAATCAAGCTAAATTATAATCAAGAAAAGGTTAAATCTCTACACTGGATATACCAAACACTCAGCAACTCGGACTAAACAATCTAGATTTATAAATATTACTTTGGATCAGATAAA
Source organism: Gobionotothen gibberifrons (assembly GCA_943591055.1). Classification (NCBI taxonomy): domain Eukaryota; kingdom Metazoa; phylum Chordata; class Actinopteri; order Perciformes; family Nototheniidae; genus Gobionotothen; species Gobionotothen gibberifrons. The sequence continues at coordinate 1,454,313 of CALSBZ010046902.1, read as the reverse complement.
AAATAATTAGATTCTGGGTTGAACTGTCACACTAAACCTGGGCTCTAGTTTTTGCACATTGCACAGTGATTGCGGCGGTGTGTAAAACCTACCGTAGGTAACGGATCTCTGCAGGTCCGATAGGATTCTGAGGACGTTGTTCATCAGGTTTGATCTCTGTTCGTTCTCCAGTATGCTTCCCGTGGAGGGATAGGCGGAGTCTACATACGTCAGATCGGACAGGTACATCCCTGAAATGAAGCAGCAGATAAAAGATGCTAGATGTTAAATCAAACCAGGAGAAACGCACAGCTTTCCTCACATTTCCTCTCATATTTTGGAGAGTCAAGTGCCCCTGTGCAAGCCAAACGAGGACAGCGCCCATCTGTTAAGGGTGTTATTTGAAACACAAGGATTTTCCTCCCTGAACACAGAAACCCTGGCTCATTACAAAGTAAACACATAAACACAAACAAGGATGGACACCGGGGACACACTTTCCTCGATTCATGATGCCTTGCAGCTGTGGATTTCTAGGAATGAACACCAGCTGGTAAGCACAGATTGCTTATTTGAAAACTCACAAGAACTCTTCGCAGCTTTTCTTTTTGCATGGATGTTTTTGTTCTCTATGGATCTAAAGTATTGCCTTGAGTGGATGATTGATCTTCTCTTCAGCCTTTCCATCTCTCATTACATAAATATTAACATTGAGAGACAAACCCAGGAGCGCCTTCCCAACGCTCTGAAGGCGGAGATTAACAAGCTTCAGAAGTGAACTGATGGTGCTATTTTCCTCCTCTCTCTCTCTCTCACGCTAAATGTTTCTTTCACACACCACCGTTGAGATTGACAGCAGATGTAAGAAGAGTTATCTCACAGTAGACTACACAACACCAACACTCCCTCCCTCTCCCTTGGAAAGTGGTGTTAAACTCACAGATGTGCGCACATACACGGGCATTTACAACATTGTGAACGCAGAGCCTAAACACAGATGTACAAATAAACAAAAACAGAACTGCAGACACAGCAGATAAAAAGGGCCAAAGCTTGTCTTCAGGATACCACGCACACTCAAACACAAACACAACACCACCTGATTAGAATCAAAGAGAGAATGAGAATTTGAGAGCAGAAGAAGAAGAAGAGTTTCAGAGACACAGCTGTAAAGGGGGAAGTGAGAAATGTGGAGAAGAGGAGGAAGAGAGGAATCCTGAAGGCTTAGCCACTGGAGCTGCACTTTTGAGAGCATGTCAGGGGTAACAGCAGTTAGTCATGCACAAATCCATACTGACTGGAACACACACGCACACACAGCTGCGTGCTCAGAGGACCAGTTGTTAAGGTGTGTTCACATGTGGTGTACAAAAATCTAAATTAGAAACCTAAAGGGAAGATGTGCGAAATGTGATCACAATGTGAAAGAAAATGTCCTCCTCCATCTGCTTTTTTAAGCTAGTAACCTACAAGATCTTTCAAATATGTGTCCATGTCTCACTAAGCTGAACACATTCAAGTGAATGGCAGCACTGATAAGGACCACCAGACAAACTTAACTGCACCCGGAGCAAGGATTTTGCTCCAATAACATCACAAGTTGTCTTTATCTGCCTTCCTTTTTCTCCTGCTCTCATAAGAGCCATACAGGAAGTTGCTCAAAAACCTGCATTACAATCCGCTCTTCCCACTCAGAAAGGGAAAAGCAAAGAGAAAGAGGGGAATGTGGGTTGTCATTAAAGAAAAACGGTCAAAGCCGTTTACCTGTGCCCCACACTTGGCACAAACACTTCAAGCAGGTCTCATTTCCTTTCACTCAACACACTTTTTTTCCTTCTATATTAGAACCAAGACAGTTATTGTTAAGGATGGCAACTTAATGAGGCAGCTCTGTTATTCTCTTTTTTCCATCAGAGTGACATCAGAGGTGGGCTTGGCCACAAAAAAGAATTGAGAGGGGAAGAAAAAAAAGGCAATCTCAAACTCCCACATCCCCCTTCTCCTCCCCTCTCTTCCTTCTTCCCCTCCCTCTACTGGTCTCCCCCATCCTTTGTGAAAAACTCAAGGCATCAGTCGTCAAGGCTCAGTCTGTGGAAGTGGCCGGCTATTGAACCATGCCCCAGCCCGGGCCCCAGGACAGCTGAGTCCACAGAGAGGAGCGCATCTTTCGGAAGTAGGGCCTTAGCTAAAAGAAAAAAAAGCTTTCACATTGTGATTTCATGCTGCAGGACAGGAGGAGCGACTCAGAAGACTGGGATAAAGAGACAAGAGAGATGAGTCCTAAACACTGCAGCTCGGTGAAGACACAAACAATACACACGTGAAACTATAACTGAAGGAAACACACCCCCACTACTGGTAACAAAACAAGGTAAATGTTGCCTCTGTTAACTCTGTTTCAAGTTTGTTTTGGAGTATGTGCGTGTGTGTGTGTGTGTCAGCATGACAGTATGTGTGTGTGTGACTGGGCAGCTGCGAGAGCTCTGGCTGAGAGGTTAGGACGTTTCGTGACTGGAAGCTCCGGTTGCAGACAGAAGCATTTAGCAACGCTTCTTTGGCTTTTCTCTAGACTCTGAGGCCTGCAATATACTGTGTGTACAGCATGCTGAAATCATCATCATTTTTAATCAATTCAACACATGTGACCTGTAGCTTATGAGGAGTATCGGATGTTAAAAAGGCACGAGAATGCCATTTGTGGAGGCAGAATACAGGAACCGATTTGTTAAGTACTTTTAGAGTTTCCATTGTGTAGAAAATAGTAATGTAAATATTGAAAATGATGTTGTCATTGTCACTGCTTTCCTTTGGAACAAGTAGAGGTGTTATAATGCAACTAACATTTACAAAATGCCGGATCTGACAAATAACAGAAAGTTAAAGGGGAACAAAGTACAGAGAAATGAAAGTAGGGCATTCCAGCAAAACACACGAGTGAGACCGATCTGATGGAGAGATTTGAGCTCTGGAGCCAGGCTTGTTTATTTTTTCTCAGCTTTTGGTTTCCTAATACAGCACCATCTGAGCCGGTCTACTGGTGGGGTGCAGGGATGGAGGCGAGTCAGCCTGGTGGAATCAGGGTTAGATCAATAATGTTACGCCTAATGGGGTGATGACATATCTCTCAGCACATGCTTCCCGTCGCCTGGGGGTCGAGAGATCACCGAGATGCACAGAAAACAAATTGCGGTTTCCTTATCAAGATGTTTCTTTGAGAAGTCTGTTGAAGGGATGGGGGGGGGGGGGGGGGTGCAACGGCAAGTGATGATACAATGTAATCCAACCCTGACCACATCCTCCATCTCATACACCCCATGGACATAAGAGGCAGCCATTGAAATGCCATGATCTCAAAAGCTTTGAACCTTAATGGCATCAATCTGGAGCACTTCCATATCAGCAACTCGCAATTATCTTCAAATGTTTTCACTTACATTCATGGCCTGTTGGTGGGATCCGTGGAAAATATTCTGTTTTGCTACAAAGCCACATCTGTGAATGCTGTAAACGACCATGAGCGAGGACACAAGTATAAGAACACACACGCACACACACTTTGAGCTTCAAAAAGCTTGGAGAAAAAGGTATTAAATGAGAGATGGCAAAAGGCTAAGAAAACATTTCATGAGCTTGCTGGCTTTTCCCTTACAGTAATAAATCAGAATAGCAATACCTATAATAACTCAGCCTGGAAAAGAAAAACGGAAAAGATAAAGAAAAGAGGGAGCAGCTGTCTGAGAAATATCCAGAACATTCTGTGCTGGGGGACAGAGTCTGGGAGAAAGCTTTCAAATGGGTCATTACAACCAACCCAAACATAAACTAACCATTCTCTTAACCCTCAACCGTGGCTATAAATCACATCAGACTTTCCGTTTGATGTCCTTCCTATGTTACGTTTTTAAAACTCCCAGGACATGGCAATAAATAGCGGTCAGGTAGTGTGTGGGTCAGCTGTCGGAGCCCACTAACCGCTGCCCTCCCCCGGCCGTCCCGTCACACACTATGTTGTTACGCAACAGGAGATTGATAGCTCAATCAGCCAGCAACAGTCATTTTGTGTTTTTTAGGTGATGGGCCAATCGTATCTCACTATGTGACCTGAGGCTGCACAGAAACAGCCTCAGATGATCTTATCAGTAGAACACATATAGAAGCAGACACAGATAACACACTCTCTGGATACAGACATGGGCTTGTCTGAAAACACTTCTGACCACATGCGGTTAAACCGACCACAGCAAAACAAGCCAGACACAGTCTACCTCTTAAAACTCAAACCTACATCATACACCACAGTGCTGCCTGTAGCGCTGGTGGATTTGGTAAAGAGAAAAAAGAAAAAATGAGCCAAGGCTGTAGCAAACATTCAAAGAAAGACAAGTCTGTAGCTGCACTGTGAAGCTTAATTAGGATCTCCCTAATGAGAGCTTGGACACAGTTGAACAGACAGGTCACAGTAGGGAGGAAGAGGTCAGGCTGGACGTCAGGACAAACAAGAGAAGTGGAGGTATGTAACTAAGTAGAGCCAGTGGGCAATGAGCGTGTATTTGTTTGAATTGATGTGTTCTTCTTTGCCAATTCAACTAATATAAAGCATGTGCAGTCAGAGGTATGAGCTTAAGGTGAGGTGCCACAAAAACAAAGAAAGAGTTTGAATGGTTACGAGTGATCTCCTAAATCTGAAAATATTCATCATCCAGGCAAACAAACATCTGTATAAATGCTGTAACGTGTTAATAGTCCCTCCTCCCGGCTCTCCTCTCTGCCCTGACCCTCCTCCAGCTCTTTTCCAATGCGTGAAACATTAGCCGCAGCGTGTGTTTGTTTGAAGCCAAGTGTCCCCTTACGAGTATAATTCAATCAGAGAGAAAAGCCACCTGAGCTGGCAAGGTACCAGCTAACCTATTAGCCTGTGCAATACATTACTGCGGTAAACTGTGGCAGATTTTAGGCACAAATTAAGATTTCGCCTGCACATATTATTGTGAGTTTGTGCACAATGAGAGTTGTGTTTGTGTTGATGGACAGGCTGTGTGTTTGTTCTGCGATGGGGTGGAGGTGAGAGGATGTCACGGCGTGATGGAGGAGGGTGTTGGAGAGCCCTTATCTTGACAAAGTGTGACAGAGCGAGACGGCCTTATATGAACTCTGGATAGCTCGAACATAAGAGGTGTGTGTTTGTGCGTTTATGTTTGTGCTGAGGAAGAGGGGGAACCCGTGTTTCACAAAGAGCGATTGATTGCAGGGGGTTGTGGAGCGGACGAGTGGGAGGGTTGAGGCAGAGGAAGGGTGGAGCTGCACCCTAATCCTGCATATAGACCTCTGACCCTCAACATCAGCCCACATGTTTAGAGTTTCACTACAGAGGAAAGAAAACAGATGGGGGGGCCGTGGGGCCTCAGGGGTGTTTGGGGTCTCCCCAGTAAGTAATACAGCATCATGAAGGAAGACAACTCCGTAGCTAGAAAGCAGGAGGCAGAAACTACTTCTTTATTGTATTGGGTTGGTTGGCTCTAACCACAGGCTAATGTCTTTTTAAGTCAAAACAATTAGTCTTACAAAAACATCTTTGTTTTTCCACCTCATTTTTCATTGTTTAAATCTACCCAAGGACTCCAGTCTCAAATACTAGTTCAAGTGATCAAACAGAGAAAACCCCCATTATATCTTTGTATCCACCTTTCCCCATTAATATTTCCAACATGCAATGTTCAATATAAATGTCCTATTCCACCGTAGTAGCAGGATGTAATCACACTTAGCTTTCTTCCATTTCGCTGATGAGGATTTTATGACTTTTTCTTGTTAGAGCTGCTTTTAAGAGTGAAGTGTTGTTCTCTTTAATTGTTTCATAATGTCAGTACTTGAACTACTTCCACTCTCATGCTGTGCTCACAGCCTCTGTCCTCAATAACCTCACGTAGCTATTTCTTTGCTCTCCTTTTAATCCGTCCTTTATTACAAATTAGTCAGATGGTTTCTCAGCTGTCAGATTTTCTTCTTTTTCCCACCCGTGGCTCTGTAACCAATTGTTTTAGCAAGCACAAAACAAGCAGTCACTTTGTGCTTCTGAGGGAAAAATAATATGAATGGTCATGAAACTCTAAAACAGTGGTTGCCGGTGACATCATGCGTGGATAAAAGACTGGCTGCACTCCATGTTGTCATGTAAAGCGGTGCTGCAGTTTATTTAACTCTCTTTTCTTTCACCCCCCCCAGATTGTTTTTACTTTTCTCTCTTTCTTCTGACCAGTGATGTGTTGTGTGTTTTAGGGCATTTTGGACATGTTGTGGGAAAGTCTGAGGGCCAGATGTAGGAGTGGAAGCTAGGGATTTTGAGGCTGGAAAATACATCGGCTATAAAAATATAAATAATTTGTCTCCAGCAAGAGACGGGTGAAAACTGCAGGAGACCGGGAGCTTTGAAACCCACGCAACAGTCAAACAGAACTTCTGGTATGATGACAGCCTGAATATAAATGTGACACTCTTGTGGGCTTCATGCTTCTCACCTGAAACATGCATGAACGGTCCAGTGCACAATATGTCACATGGCACATCATCACAACATATCCTACCCGATTGTGTTCATTTTATGCCAGTTCAAAGCATCAAGAAAGACAAAATATGGCATTGGATTTTCGGACTTTCCTTTTCTTACGACTGTAATATATATTGTACATATATAAACTGTGCCAGTTTATTAGGTAGACCTAGCTAATACAAATTCACACAACAGTTGGGCAGCAGTCCTACCTTCTTCAATGTTATATTGATCATTTATTTGCTGAAACTGCTTAAGAGAGATCTAAATGTGCCTGTATGGTCATGTTACAAGTATGTACAAGTATAGTAAAAATAGTGACAGACAGCACAAACCTGCATTGAGCGAATTTCCCATAGAAGCCGTTTATAAAGGTTGTTCATCAATTAGTTAATTAGGCAGTTTGCTCTGGCTCAGATCACGTATGTGCACTTCATACCGAGTAACCTGAAGCCACCAGTGAGCCATATGGCTGTCTTTCTGAGATAACAACCAACATCCATTACACTGTTTAACCAATGTGGCAAAACACATTTCTCCCGTGCAGCAGTAATGTAAGCAGACGTCCAGCTTAATGACTTCTCTGCTCAAGCAGAAGAAAATAACTTGGGGGGCAAAGCTAATGATCATTAAAGTGAAAACATCCACGAAAAAAATATAGTGTCCTCACTATATGCACACTTCTAGTGTGAGTTTGGGGTGAACATAATTCAAGCAAGACAAACCCATTAAGAAATAGTTGTGGGCTTTATCGAGTGTAAAAAAAAAGGGCAAAAGTATGCCACAAATAAAACACAGCCTTTTCTTAAACTGTGCCACAGCCATGACGATAATTGAAACCACAGTCAAGACAGACAGAGAGAGAGATAGAGGGAAATGAGAACAATTAAAAAGACACCATTATATGTCTGCTGGCTATTTATAACTATTAGTGTGGCGAGGACCCAGCAGTGCACTTGGGAAGCTCATACTGATGACAACATATAGGCAAAGTAAAGGGCCCAGTGCAAGTGTTTTATTCCACGTTTCACATGGATGTTACAGAATTTAACAGCTGTTTGTCAGTAGGGCTGAGAAAACAAGACATGTAATAAATCCTACTCAAATTGAAGAGATAATCCGTTTAAATATCCATTACTTGCTCTACTTTTTACAGCCTGTGACTTTCAAATGTATGTTCAGCCTGCTGCTGAAGTGATTTGGCTGTAACAAAAATACCTGGTGAGAGAATAGAGGACACAAAACAGAAAAGGAAAGAGAAAGGAAAGTATTCGAAAGCGAAGGGAAAGTAAACAAAGAGGAAAAGTAATTTAGTAGACAAAAATATGAAAGAGGAAAAATATTTTAGGAAAGAGTGCAAATCTTTCAAGGCTTAGGAGGGATAAGAGTATTTCAATCTATGATAGAAGCTGCCTTAAGTTCATACCTGGCCAGGAAGTGGAAAATGACACTGTCTATCACTATAAGTATCTTCCATCTTCAATCCAGTGTCGTCTGTGCTTTCTTTTTAAATCCGAGTGCTTTGTGTCAGCCTTAAATACTGTCGTTTCTCATCTCCTTCCCTTGTTCTGTCTCTGTACTTTCTGCGCTCATAGATCAGTGATCCTCTTGATTCTGTTGAAGAGTTACGTTTCTCGAGTACCTTACAATTCATTTCAAGCTAAACAAACACCCGAGTCACAAAATGTTAGGGAAGATTGCTTATTCATGCCAAGGCGCACACCACAGACATGTAGTATTAGTAAATGATAGCTTAAAGAAAACCGTAGTCTTTTTACAGAACATGGAAATAAATCAAAGCATATAGTAAATCCTCTCTACTTGGATTAACGTGTCATAGAAAAAGCACAGAAACATAAATACAGGAATTGAAAAGTACTTCTATTGTAACCTAAATGAGATTCAGTAACAGACGGGTCCAAGTGCAGCCTGCTGAGAAACATCCAAGTGGTTTCTCGTCAGCCATGCGTGGACTTTTAGTATTTGTGCTGAATCTGAAAAGTTGCTGATGCTAGTATTCATAGAATAATCAGATTCAGATTCAACTTTATTGTCATTACGTAATACATGTACTAGTGACTAAATGTAAGTTTAGGCATCGGACCAGAATAATGGCCCATTCCAACTCTGACAACCCAATATAGTTGGTCAAGTAGGGCAGCTGCACAGATCTGTACAAGCATCACCCTTAAGCTATGAGATTGCAGAGGGAAATCAACATTTCCAATCTCAGCAAAAACAACGTACTGACTGCAAGCAAGGTATGCGAAGGCCCATACATTTGCATGAATCTTTATTCCCATAGGTGACCACTTTACATTTTCCACTCAAATGCTTTCCCAGTCCCCAAGCACTTCAACAGGGTTCAGTTTTGGTTTGATGGGGTAGAAAAAATAAGCCGCTCTGCTTGTTCTGAGGAAGCGCCGTAAACTTAAAAGACACACTGGTGACCTCTCCATGTTCCCTGGAATGTCTTTGATATGTTGTGGTTCCATGAAAGGGACTAGGCCCCTTCGTACTCAGAACCACCTACCAAGAGGAAAACAGACTCCAGACGACAGGAAAGAGAGAACAGAGTGGAGGAGACAGAAAATAAAAGTATAACAAGAAATAGATGAAGGAGGTGATAGCTGATGGATGAGCTGTAATGTTGCCTGTCCAGTTCATACTCGATGTGGATGATGCTGGATATAAACACTTATGGAGCTCCAAGCGACAGTAGAAAGCCAGTCTGGAAGAGAAGAGGTAGTTGAGAGAACCGATACTGGTAACGCTGCTGTTAAAGACATTAGCATCTCTCACCGAGGTCAGCAAGGATACAGTACCTGGTTACGCTGTCAGACACATCGGCTGCTGGAAAAACACATGGTGCTGAAAAAGAATAACGTCTCTGGATAGTCATGCACGCACGGTATTTAATCATACCGATGGACACACAAGCTTATGCATACCAGCGAGATTTCCAGTACGAGCTGTAATTCTGTCCCTTTTCGAATATTGTTCCAAGTGACAGAATTGCCAGAATTCCTAAAGAACCACAATGGCGTCATATGGGACACAAAGGGCCTGAGTTTCAGGGTGGAGGTAGGACTTAATGACGTGGCACCAAGTAAAGATTGGATGAAGAGTGACAGGGTGGATAAGGAGGACTAAAGAGTGTTGTGCATGCCCAAGACAGGGTGTTAAATGGAGCACTGTGCACTGATGAGAAACAGAGCTAACATCAGCAAGGATAGGAGGCGAGGGAGTGCCGGCAGTCACCCTTCAGATTAGAAAACAATTCTACACAAACTGTGTTCCTTGCATTGACTCTTGCCCTTGTAGCGACGCCTAATTATGTGTCTTGTGAAACACAAATAACAACTCCTACCATAAATGATGGGTTAATGTATGGAGCAGTGGGTGCTCAGTAGTTAGAACATTTAACTGCTCTCACAGGAAACGGCAAATCAGAAGAAGGGGTCAATTGATGTCAGATATCTATGCAGGAAAGGAGGGCTTGATCCCTTTAGAGGCCTTTTCAACCAAATGCTTGGAACTTAAGGACATGAGTCAGAAGCTTAAAGTTCAGGGCCTTTGATAGGGGGGAGCCAACGGGACCTCAACAAAATGTGGGTGTCTGTCAGCCGGAGAACGACCAGAGACAGAAAGCAGACCTCGTCCCGTGGGCAAATGTGTTCTCTCTTTGGTTCTTTAACATAAACAACTATATGTGAAACAATGACCTGACAGCTCTGGTTAAACACCGAGTGAGCACTTCTCCAAAGAATAACTGATTGTCAGTGAATATTTTTTTAAAAGTGTCAGATACCTTTTCATTAAAATCGTAAAGCATCCGACAGCTAGTTCCTCGACTCTGGGACAGCATACATCCAACACCCCTGCTTTTAACATTCCTTTTGTAAAATGTTGTAAACAAAAGAAATGTCTGCTCAGGGTCCTGACTCTTAAGATCTTGTTTTCTTGCAGGGAGGCCTGGGGGGACTTGGAGGGAGCACCAGTAGCTGTCCATCTATCCATCTAACCAGCCAGAAGCATGCAGGGGCTGGTGTGGAGCCTGTGTGCCCTGCTCTGCCTCTCCCTCTGGGAGGAAGGTTTCTGCAGGAGCTCCAGTAATGCACGCAGGACCAAAGAGCCTACTCTCCGTAGGAGTAAAAGAGCCCCCATCGATCCTAATGGAAAAAAGTGTTCCTACACCTTCCTTGTGCCCGAGGAGAGAATCACAGGTTCAAAGGATAACTTATTTTATGTCATATACCTTAGTTTTTTCCTAATATATTTCATGTAACAAATCCTTGCTTTTCAAAACTCCAAATTGCTTCCTGGTAATATCCTATGTATTTCACATCTGTCAACAGGTCCAATCTGTGCCAGCACCACAGGCCCAGAGCCAGACAAGGACCGAGTGACCCGTATGGACATTTCAGATGTGCGGGAGGTGCTTAATAAACAGAGGCGTGAGATTGAGACGCTGCACCTGGTGGTGGATGTGGATGGTAACTTGGTAAATGAGATGAAGCTGCTGCGGAAGGAAAGCAGGAACATGAACTCCAGGGTGACCCAACTCTACATGCAGCTGCTACATGAGATCATCAGGAAAAGAGACAACTCTCTGGAGCTGGCCCAGCTGGAAAACCGCGTCCTCAATGTGACCTCTGAAATGATGCGACTGGCTTCAAGGTATAAGGAGCTGGAGTCCAGGTTTGCAACAATGGCAGGAGTGGTCAACAACCAGTCCATTCTCATCTCTGCACTGGAGGAGCAGTGTATGAGGACTGCGGGACGCGGTGAGCTGCCTGTTGTCCCCCCCCTGGTACAGGTGGTACCGCTGCATCTACCAGTTAACAGCCGTTTCACCAATGAGATACAGAGGGACCATAACAACCGGGCCTTTCCTAGAGGATCACGCATGGAATCCCCTACTGCAAGTCCTTTTGGGATTGACCCACCACCACCACAGGGAACACTTACCTCTGATGGTAAGTACCAATTTGAACTTGGAATGGGATGCGGAAAGAAATAATTGTCTGAACACAAGGCAATTGTTCTTTGTAAGTTGTGTGTGAGATTAATTAGGACAATTACTAAGTGCTATTAAGAACGTAATGTTTGGCAGAAGTTGGTATTGCTGAGGCACTGTTGGCTAATCCTTGGCATGATGTAAAGGCAGTGAAATCATACATTCCTATGATTCCTACTTGGCTGTTTGTATTGGCTGTACAGTACTGAGCATGTGTACTTAATTGGTGGGATACAGATAAGACTTCTTTGAACTGCATTAAAAATATATCAGAGAACAGTAATATAAAGCTTCTTCATAGGATTTAGTCAGATTTACAGTAAGTCTATGCGAGACATAAAAAGGAGCCAAGTTTAGACTAACGGAGCACACTTCAGACGGACAGCAAAAGGTCAAATCAGATAGGAGAGACTGCTGTACTTTTGATCTCACAGAGATTGAAAAATTCTGACTTTGAAGCAAGATTATCTCCAATTTAAAATTCACTGCGTTCACTCACAAAATATTTTAGGTTAAAAATACAAATAAATGTCCATGTACTTTGGTGTTGGTTGGGTACCATGGAAACAACCACAACAACGGAGCAATAGCACCCATGGGAGATATTAATATTTGAAATGGTCTCTAACTGAGAGGGAGGTCTTCAGAGAAGCTGAAGTATCAGTGCACCAATGACTTAAACAAAGCTTTCAATCTGGATCCCGTTAATGTATTTACAACCAAAAGAAGCAACGGAAAGCCAGAGAAGGATCATATCGGATTTGTTGGCTGACGCATCATCCATCATGTGTAAAGTTTTAGGGGGAAAACAAATATTTCTACATCTTGTGTCCATACAACATATTTATCCAATTCCTTCTGATACGGATGTAATGTATACTTGTCCTTTCTGTTAAATGTATAAGACTGAGAGTGAATGGAATCAAGGGATCTAAATCATAAATGAAAAAATGGAAAAGTTCATCCCCCCAAAATACAAGCCACCAAATACCACTATTAGGCTTTCGACCATAGAGTTTTACTTTAACTGTAAAATACACAGTACCTGACCACAGTTTGGTCCAGGCAAGCCCTTTCTCAACCATTATGGCTTGTTTACCAGATTTATTTTTAACCCCAAGCCGTAAAAGCTCTGTTCGGAGAACCCAACAAGAAAGTGAAAGGAAAGGAGAAAGAGGGAATACATTAGAGAACCCCCTCACTGACACGTGTGATGAAGACATATCATTACAAGAAAAATACAAGCTTGTGCTGGGGAGTTTTAGGTATCTGTGCTGGGGCAATACACTGGGTCCCTATGTGCTCCTACACTCAGCTGAGAAAACCATCTTCCATGGACCTTTAGGCCCCGGAGGCCCCCACACAATGCCGGTGTTCATGCTGGTTTAATACACATTCACACAGGGGAAAACAGAGGAAATATGGTGGGTTGGGGTTCAGCTGCTTCAGCTCTGGGTGCAGTGCTACCATATTGCCTAATTTGAAGGCTAAACCCAAGTGAATATTCATTCAATAAGGAAAATGTACACGTGTATGTTTGTGTGCATTTGTAACTAACATTTCTTTGTATAACTTTGTAATAGAAAAAGGTATTTTGAAAAGAATACATCCAGTCAAACCTTACTTTCGCTCCCTTTTCCTCTTGTCTGCTGTCTCGACCTGCTAGACTTGATGATGATGAGTTTTGCATATGCAATAAAACCAGACATCTTGTTCAACTCAAGGAACTGTACAGTATATTTGTTCAGTGAGCTCAAACTGAATACAATCTTTCAATGGAGGATTTTAGTAGGAATCATAACTAGAGTTACACAAAATATAGATATACAACCTATACAATATTTTAAGTTATTAGTTCAAAACTGTCTTTTTACAAGTTGAGCAAAGAATCATGAACTACTAATCCCCAAATACTTAGGAAACAGAGGAATAATTGGAATGTAATGATAATGCAAGTTGCCCTATAACAATAGATTGTGAGAAAATTGTGATTTTACAATAGGGATTCCCTTAAATGCAAACGTTGTCAAATCGTGTCTGTATTCAACCTTCTTTCTGTCCACAGGTCCGTTCAAAGACTGTTTCCAGGTGCGGCAGGCAGGCCACACCACCAGTGGGATGTACCTGCTTAAGACCAATGGCAGTGACCGGTTAATACAAGCCTGGTGTGAACATGGCCTTGACAATGGAGGATGGACTGTGCTGCAAAGGAGGAGAGATGGCTCTGTAAACTTCTTTCGGAACTGGGACAGCTACAAGGTAGGGCTGACATCGACGAGATTTGAGATATCATAACATTGTATCGCCTAAGTGTTGACTCTTCCTGGTTTAAATGGCTGGAATAAATATATTTAAGCAGGAGCGAGAACTGATTTCACAGCTTTTCTTTTCCCATTTGCTAAGCGACCCACTTTTAGCAGTTCAAATCGGGGCCACTAAGCAAGCACTATCTCCATCAATGTAAACAGCTTAGCAGGGGATTTCCTCACACTGAAATCCCAGCCAAGAGCTAGAGCCAGGGATCTGCATAGGAATATAAGAAACAGTGGGCTGACAAGGAAACACAGTTCAACATCACTGGGGAGGATCTCTTCAACCTCTTCTTGTAATGGTTCTAATGTTGTGATTGAGATGTGATACAGGAACTAACAAAGCAGGGGACAGACAAATACGTTTTAAAAAACAGTCACAGCCTGACGAGTCTCCAAGGTTCCTCTTAAAAAAATATGGAAATGGCAAGAGTTTTCTTTCCTGCCATAAAATTGGTTCAAGAAATCAATACTAACATGTTGTTTAAATCAGGAACATAAATGTTTTTCTGCATTTAGCTTTAGTCAACTCTCCATCCAGCTGCGGCCAAAGAGTGAGAACCACGGTTCATGACCTTAACACATTATCGTCTCAACAATAAGCAGATCTGATTTCATTTGACTTGATTGCAGACTCCTTTAAACTCAGCACCCTGCTAGAAATTCTTATTAATCTCACTCAGCTTTAATGTTTATGTTTTTTGGACATGGTAGGCGCTCTGTAACCACAGAAAAAAAAGAAAACGGTTCTTTCACCACTTGGCTCACTCAGTGTTGACTCGTATTAACACAGAACTTTATTGGTTTACGCTACGTTGCAATGCCATTTTTAAATGAAACCACAACTGACAATAGAATGAGAAAGAACATGCTGTTGGTGCTTGTCCCCTACAGAAAGGCTTTGGAAACATAGATGGTGAACACTGGCTTGGGCTGGAAAATATTTACAACCTGGGGAAGCAGGGCGACTATAAGCTGATGATAGAGATGGAGGACTGGACGGGGAAGAAGGTGTACGCCGAGTACAGCAGCTTTCACCTGGAGCCAGAGAGCGGGGGCTATCGGCTGAGGCTCGGCACCTACCAGGGCAATGCCGGGGACTCCTTCAGCAGCCACAACGGCAAACAGTTCACCACGCTGGATCGCGACAAGGACGCATTTTCAGGTAAGGGGGAGTAGTAAGCTGAATTCCAAATGCTTTTAAAAAAAAATAACTGGTAGTAAAGTGACACATCAAAGGGTTTTACACTCATCTTTTTTGTCATGTTGTGTCTCTCTCTATTAGGTAATTGCGCCCATTTCCATAAGGGTGGCTGGTGGTACAATTCATGTGGCCAGACTAACCTGAATGGCGTGTGGTACAGCGGGGGAGTTTACCGAAGCAAATTTCAGGATGGGATCTTCTGGGCAGACTATGGAGGAGGGTTCTACTCCCTTAAGTCAGTCCGCCTTATGATCCGACCGATTGACTGAAACACAGCACTTCAGTTCCCTTTGAATGCAACTCGGTGTCCCTCCTTATCTTTATCCACCCATAAACAAAGCCTGTAAAGGCAGAACCAGGAATCCATGACATCGTACAACAGTGCCTTGTAAAATACGAAGGAGGAAGAGACGCCGGGGAATTAAGACTCTAAAAGTGTTGCTCCAAAGTTGACTTTGAAATGAAAACTGATGCCAGTGCCTTTCCTAAGTCACTGCTCCATCTTCCATCTTCCAGTCTGGAAAGTTATAGTCCATCAAGCTTTCTCGGACCATCAAGTATTATTCTCAAATGTCCTATTTTACTCAATCTTGATGATAATCAGCATCTTATAAAAAAAGGGAAATGGTCATTTACTAGAGACATGAGATTTCTTCTGAGCAGCTAATGATGACTTAATGAAAGTAGTGTCGCGCATACAAGAGGGGATTGGATTTAATGGGATGTTTAACAAATGTATGTAAAAACGCTAAAATGTAAAGTTGTGTCGCCGGTTAGACTCCCTGTGGATCAAACGGTTAGGGAACAGGACTTGCTTAACCTTCGGTCTACGGTTTTTCTTTTGGACTTCTGGGGTTTCTATAAAACCCCCCAGAAAATGATCTTGTGCAACAGTGTGCTTTTCCAATGTACATATGGCTGAGCTGGCTATGGTATGTAAATATATTTGGTTTAATTTGTGAATGGTAATTTAAGCGGTGTGATTCTGCTCAGGCCGATTGTTCACAATGTTGTCACTGCCATTCGTTGTTATTTATCAGTGTATTTATAGTAAGTATAGTCGTGGTTGTTTTATATCAAGCCCTGTAATAAAACAATTATTTGAAAAAAGTTTTCTCATGTACTGCTACATTAATGACAGTTGAACAGAGGCACACACACACACACAAACACAGTTAGTTTATCTTCTAGTTCATAAAGGTGAGACTGATGAATGGTAAAATACAGGTTTTAAAAGTATTTCCACTGTTATTGTCACACTTTAAGTATGTAAAATATGAGCTAAGGCTTTATCGGTATAAAGGATGATACAATCACCTAAAAACCAACACCTTTAGAATTCTTTGATCTGATTTAAGTGCAATATAAGCTGCCAATACCTGACTGAAGGAGGTCAGAAGGATAACGATTAATTTAATAATCAACGTAGGCAAGTGGGCAAGATAAAGAAGAACTGTGACTGTAAGTAAGAGAAGATTCAATATCACATTATTCTGAAAGAAAGAAGGCCAAAGAAAAGGAGAGTTTGAAAGAAATATCTAAGGGGAAAAAGAAAGCCTTGAAGAAGCAGATTCAAATGCATCAAGGTGAGGACATGGAGGATATTAAATGATGCCATAATGGAAGAATTTAGACTAAAATAAGAACCTGGGAGACAGTAAAGATGATAAAAGGCAAGAGATGGAGAGACGGGGAAGAGAAGGATGGAACATTCCTTCCACTTAAACCGTTGAGCTTTTCTTTCCGTAAATTACAAACGTATATCTTGAAAATTGTGGCTCCCCTGTGTACCTTTCCCTCTGAGGAGCTGTAAGTCAGAACAGATAGGAGACGTCTGATGCAAACACTGCAGAAGGAGAGACTCAGACACAGTCAACTCTTTTTTTAGCTTAAGTTCTTACACACACACAGTGAGCCAGCAGAACTGACAGGTAGGCTTGCTGTCAGCCATCTAAAACATTGTATATCCAACAGCCCAGGCTTGGCTGTACTAACTTCTCGTGTTAGTTACTTTTTACACAAAAAGCTGAAGGTCAAAGGAACCAGTATTGTTTGAGTTTGCTGCATTCCTGATCACATATGACACCTTACCCCTGGTGTTTTTCCTTGTATCGATTATTCCCGCATTGCTTGTGTCCCATAGCTACTCCAACAGATACAGCAACAGCATGCTGGAGCAGGAGGCAGTCAAGGGGCCTTGTGCCGCTTTCTGGCCCTCTTTAGTCTTTTTCCACTGACAAAGACCAACAAGCAAATGGCTATTATTCCAGTGATAATGTGCTTCAAGGAAAGGCTTAGGGAAATCATTAAAGATACCAACTACCTGAAAGGCTTAGGAAAATACCAACTACCTGCATAGCGACCTGTCTCACTGTTTCTGATGCACACATTCAAGAAACTGCAGGATTATTTTTCAACATAATGAGCTCTTGCTCAATAAGACACTTTCAGAATTAAAAAGGTAAAAACCTATGTTTACAAAAGGTCATGTTTCGGATTCTCCCTCATCTGTGTAACAAAACTGTTAGATTGGCTTTAAAGCACTGTTTTTTTCCTGAAACAAATGTCACTGCGTGATTGTGTTTTGGGGCTGTGTGGACTGTAAAAACACTTGATGCACTGCAGTACGTCCAATTTGCTGCTGCTGCTGTTGCGTGGCTTTCACTACGTGGCTGGTGAATTTTAAAGTGTGTGTGTTTTTGTAACAGTGGAGCCATACGTTTCTTTGGGCTCTTTGTCTTTGCATGATTGGCCAGAGAACAGGAACAAGCTCATCTGAGCATTTAACAGGCTGGCCCTGTGGTGAGCGCAGACAGGAGGGGGGCTGTGTCTGCCAAGCCTAATAGCAGGTCAGGGTTCACACAGTTGCACACACACACACGCAGTAAGGCACAAGTGTAGCACTGTGGGGGAAAAAGCCTGGTGACCACACAACAGACACAAGGCTCTTTCTTCAGCATCGTTATCACTGAAGATAAGCATCAGACCTAAAAAAAGGTGCAAATGGAGCAAAGACAGAAACATGATAGGAAGTCTCAAAACTACACAGATACACTTTGTAGAACTCAACCCACCTGAGGTGTATTAAGTACTTAGAAAAGCACAGGGTCATTTTAGACTTCTGCTGTGGGTTTCGACTTTAACTTGAGGCACAACAGGTACTGTGAGTGAGTGGTGACAAGAGAGGTAAACATGGACACAAACACATTATGGAAAAAAAAAACCCAACCCAGGTTTAACGGTTACACACCCAGCACTTATTGGGAGTGATGCTGTGGAACAAGCATTGCGGCTTTCAGTGGGTTTATGATGGAGGAGGCGCATTGAGAACAAGAGAGCGGTGATTTCCCTTCTTTGTGCCAACTTGGCTGAGGATAGCCCCAAGGACAGCCAGCTGGTCACACATCAAACGGCCACACACATCATTGACAGGCTCAGACTGGAAGGAAACACCAGCCTAGCCTACTCACACGTACAACGACTTACAACCCAAGGAGACTCCACCCTAATAAACGGCCACCGAGTCACACTTCACTGAAACTCTTACCAAACGGAAAATCTTCCCTTCCTCTTAACATACACACACAATGAGGGAGCCATTGGGTTAAAGTAGCGATTGCATTCGACAGCTTTGCATTTGTTTCCTGAGCCGTCATTGCTTCCAGATTCCTGTGACGTAGGCAATGTGGAAA
Source organism: Gobionotothen gibberifrons (assembly GCA_943591055.1). Classification (NCBI taxonomy): domain Eukaryota; kingdom Metazoa; phylum Chordata; class Actinopteri; order Perciformes; family Nototheniidae; genus Gobionotothen; species Gobionotothen gibberifrons. Next base: position 1,435,562 of record CALSBZ010046902.1, on the reverse strand, counting down.
ATGAGTGTTCCAAACGTTTATAAAATGACAAACAGACTGTTGAGCTTGTTTTTGCTTTTGTCCGTGTTTGTTGGAAAATACTTGAGCATCTAATCACTCAGCAGTAGCCATGATGCGAGCCTGATGGCAAGAAGAGAAGCAGCCGTGGCGGCGAAGAACATCAAAGTCCTCCACTCATCATCAAGTCAAAACAAGAACAAACAGTGCAGCCATAAAACGACACACACGTGTGTCCACTCTTACATCACGCTGAGTGTTTTCCTTGCAACACTCATCATGGCTGTGTGATACAGTGGAGCCGAAGAAAGAGGGGGTCAAATATTGAAGGAAAAGTCGAAGAAATATAGCTTTCTTCATATTTCTTTCTCGCTGATTCATGTGTTTGTTCCTGCTACTTGGAGATGTTCCACAACGGATCAGCACATTTATGTTCGACATTCCTCTACTCCAAGAAGCAGAGTCAAATGAAAAGTCAGGAAATTAGATGACAGAGTAAACATTTATAGGCTACAGTGGAAACAAGTAGCTTATTGAAAGAAGTACTGAGAAACAACAGACTATAAAACATGACTGACTGATGACTCTGGCACCGAGTAATCCAAGAGATAATGGTACCAGACACACACGCAGAGGAAGCTCATTTTGTTAAACTCAGGTGATTTGTCTTTAGATTAGCCTTTAGCCCATAAAGATAAGAAGCAGAAAGACATTTTAGTGCATTCTTTAAAAACGTATCGTGTATGTTTGTGTGTGTTACCTAGGTATGGTATACAAGAGACCATGCTCTGGCTGCTTATGAAGTCTCTCAGACGTTTATAGTTGTCTTCTTTGGACATCAGGTAGTCGAGCCGATCAAAAGTTGCCTTGTCTTTCCGACTCAGTAACTACATGGGAATAGAAAAAGTGAAATGAGTTGAAGAGTATTTAACAGAAACAGCTTTAATGTATGTGTATACTATATATATATATATATATATATATATATATATATATATATATATATATATATGATTAAGTGTATATACATAGTTACATTCTGCAGAATAAAAGCATTACTCTCAAACTAGTTGCATGGTGAATGGACTGGCCACAGTGCATGCAGCTTTTTAAATAGACACAGCTGCATGCTTGTGTGTTTCTGTTAGACCATTTGTAACAGCTACAGATATGAAGTGTATATCCTGCAAGAGGCCAAGAGGATTGAACTGCCGAGTACTGAGCTTTGACAGGCAGCAGTGGTAAAGCATCAGACCACAGTATCTACTGGCATATAGGAAGATAGGTTGTGCCAACAGCAGAGAGTACTAATGATACCTAAAGGAAACCAGTGTATGTATGTATGTATGTATGTATGTATGTATGTATGTATGTATGT
>CALSBZ010046902.1:1412212-1432756 GCA_943591055.1 Gobionotothen gibberifrons | reverse complement strand
GTGTGTGTGTGTGTGTGTGTGTGTGTGTGTGTGTGTGTGTGTGTGTGCGCTTATTGTACTTGGCCAGAGAGAGAGTGATTTCGGAAATCTGTCTCTTTGGGGGAATGCTGGTAAAGCCAAAGTTCTGATTACACACGCGCACACACACAAACACAAGGACAAGTCAGTGAATCAATCAGTGTTAAAGCCCTGGAAGGAGGGGGGATCAGGGAGACAAAAAAGGAGAAGAGTGAGGGAAGAGAGGAGTTAATGTGAGGGGGAGTTAGCTTCATGGCTGCAGGGCTCCGAGGCCATTCAAAGCCCACATTTGTCCGCACATTGTGTTCTGATAAGACCATCCCCCACTTACCATCTCTATTTTTATTTGTTACACACACTTATCCCTCAGATTTATTCTCTCAATTCTTCACTAGTGTTTAATTGACTGTGCTCTATTCATGCTTAAGACTGCTAGGTGTTTCTTCGGTGTGTTTCTATAAATAAAGTGTATTTTTTTGTATACTTCACCATGGTTTTCTTCATTCTTGATCTTAGAACCATTTATTCAATTATAACACATTTTTATTAAATTAAGACCATGCAATGATCATCTAAAAAAAGAGATTAATTTATTCATGCCAGATTTAGCTATAAGCTTTTTCAATCCACAGTCCCTGGGCAAGTACACAAAGAATGAAGAACAACATTGTTTTACTATTTTAAATGTTACAACATAACATTGTCTCTATCAAACAAATAATTTGAAAAAAACGACAAGCACAAATGAAACGTATAAATACCAGCATATTGATTCAGTGTAACTATATAAAAAAAACTATTAAAAACCTGATTAATGGTCAAATTATTGTTGAGATACCTGGCTCTCAATATTCCTTATTATTCGCCCACAGCTGGATTAGCCCCGTGTTTTCCTGGAAAAAGCCCCTTGAGTTGTTTTTGTTTTAGGAAAGAGGAGTTGAGGAGTAAGGAGATAAATTCATCAATTTACTGAGAGTGTCTCTCTCCATCTTTCTTTATAAACACATGTCACAGACACTCGTCCCCTCAGACACTGTAGGAAACGCAGCCATATGGGTTTCATTATCGCCTTTTCCTAAAAGGAGTCGACACAAAAAGATGAGGGAGTGATGAAGATGGACAGAGAACACAGACGGTGGTCCCTAACTTTCATTTAACTTGAGTTGATGTCTCTTGCCTTGAGCCAGTCATGTTGAAAAGCAGTTCTCTTGAGAAAATAAAAACTCAAATGCTGTCACATCTTCCTTCTACCTTCAGTTTACAGTAGACAGGAGTTTCCATTGACTGTAAAAATGTGATTCCAATCTGGAAGCAAAACATGCTGCAGTTTCACATTTAGTTTCCTCAGCGGTCTAACTTGATATGCGAGGTCAATCTGGACAAAGCATGTCTGTCCAAATCGCTTTCCCATGGGTCTCATTACGGAGCCTGTGTCCTCGACAGCCTTGGCCTCCAAAGCTAAACAGCAATGAGATCACAGAGGATGGCAGTGCTCTACAGAAGTGCACTCACCGGTCTGTATGAGGGTCTGAGTGAAGGGAATTGGGGCTACGGGGGTTTGTCTTGATCTCACTTTATGTCCTGAAGAAAAGCTCAAGTCTTTTCGGGGGTTGTGTTTATGAGCCTATCAGGGCCTCCAGATGGAGCTGCGAAGCCCCAGCGCTTCAATAATCATAAATAAGCGGAAGCGTAGAGACCCAGTCGTAGAGCTCATAGCTGTGAATCAACCCGTTTAATGGCCTGAAGGGAGGAAGAGATGGGATGAGAGGAAGATCATGCCAAAGACAGGGACGACCGCTGACTGACAGACTCTAGGTGGTTTGACCCTTACGTAACGTCCACACTGTTCCGTCGCGTGCTTCAACGGAGACGGTTCCCATTCACTTTGAATGGGGTGAGGTCAAGCTTTGCCGAACTACATTGTGGTTCCGTCACGTCGCTTTGCCTCCGTTGCTTGCTTGGAAAGTTGAGAAAAGTTCAACTTCTCAAGCGTCAACGGAAGAGCCAGCCAATCAAATCATATGCCAGTACAAGCGCTAGCCAATCAATGTGATTGGTTGTTGGTCGCACACCCGACTCGCACGCCCGACTCGCACGCCCACCGACCAGCAAGCTTCAACGCGACGGAACCGTGTGGACGTACCGTTATTGTGCTGAAGCCTTTCAATGGTAGAAATGTAGTCAACTGACCTGTGTTAAGAAGCCATTGCGCTCGAGAAAGTTGGTGAATAGTAATAGCGGCTAATACTATTTGAGTGGAAGTCACATCACTCCTTTACCGTTATCTGACAGCATATTTAATACCCTGCACCAACAGGGTTATGTTTTTGCTTTGGTTTGTCAGCAGGATTACAGAAAAGCCATTGGCCAGATGTTCATGAAACCTAGTGAAAGGGTCAATGAAGATCCATATCAGGGGTCCGATAGTCACACTCAATTGTACCTTTGTTAACATTGCCGTGTAGTACATTCGTGCTGCATGTATACGTTTTTGGTATGATTGAACAAAAAGAATACCTCTACTAGGAAAATCACGTGAAAGTCTGCACATTTGGTCTTGTGGTTGTGGATGATTGGTTTTCTTTGTGCTTAGTTGAAACACAAATACTTGAAAACTAAGGTATAACATAAGCCTTTAACACACCTTCTTTTTAATGTCAATGTTGTTTCCATATTACAACCTTGATACCATGAACACAACCAAGTCGGAAGGAAGACTATCCAATGAAATGAAACCATCCGAGTAGCTTGGGAATGCAGCATTGACCTTGGCAGATGGCTGCGTTCTTCTAGTTTCTGCTATTCAACCTTACATGTCAATTGTAAGCCATTCACGCAGTGCTGCTATAAAAGGAAATATATAATGATGCTGAAACCGTTAAAGATTTAGTCATATTTTCTGGCCGTTAAATATACACTGCTGTGATGTCTTCTTTCCCATCTGGTTAGAATATAGTCGGTTCCCATTTGGTTATAATCATCACAAATTCTATACAACTCCTGTAATTATGTCTGAATAAACACACTTACTTTTTGACTACTGTATGCAAGTTGATGATTTCTCTGCACAAAACCCAATAAGACAGATTACTCTATGATCATAATGGGCTGAATTAGTCTCCATTTGCCGCCTGTTGGATAGACGGCACAGTTTTCTGCTCCACTGGCTGGACATAAGGAAGAGGAGAATTAGGCTTCGGCTCTTTTCTAAAGGAGCACTCTGGGACTCTGCTCTCCCAATTCGAGTCCCGTTATGCAAAAAGCTCCTTTCCCTTGGCTCCTAAGCAGCTGAAATGTGTGCAGCTAACATCTTGAATCACAGTTTGGGATCTGCTTTACATAGAGAAGTTTCCACAGCTACACATTCTTGTTAGATCATCTCATATTTATACTGGAGGCCATGGAAGTGAGTCTGAAAGGAGCCTGGCAATAATAGTGGAAGGGAATTAAAGGGCACCGTTGCCCCTTACATCATTACCCACAACTTCCTGTTGATGATTTTACAGGGCACTGGGGGGGGGCATGTCATACCCACTAATGCATACATTTTGTTATGTTTCCACACGTGCTGCGCCAAGATACAGAAGTGCGCTAATAACTTAATGAAAGCCAGAGCCAAGGACAAGCTGGGGACAAAACAAACTACCTTCTGACCCATTTCATCTGGGGGCTATTTATGCACATATGACAAGCAGGGACAAACAGAGTATTGTTATGATGATTGTTGGGCGCTGCCATGGAAAGGCGCTTCGAAAAAACATCACCTCTCAGAGAGCTGGGGAAGTGATTTAGTACTTTGAGGATGGAGGCAGAGGACACGATGGAAAGAGGAGCTGGAAGCTCTCCATTCCTTGAAGACTAAGGCTCATAAATCTTTAACATTGCTGAAGGGACTGTATTTCTTCTCCTTTTATGGGATGAGACCTTAGTTAGCACCTTTTAAATGTGGCTTTGAATTTATCTAGATGTATCATAGTTTTAATCAGTCCTGTATAGAGAACCACAGTGACGCGTCCTAAAACCCGGAAGTAAACTCCTTCCGGTTCCTTCGTCAAAAACGCGATGCAATTTCTCCATAGGATTTTGGAAAATAGCTGGAAATAAGGTCTGTGGTTGAAACACATTTAAGAGACGGATCACGTTTTGTTCAGCCGGATAATATCCACATGTCTACCCTACTTTTATAATTTTCTAATCATAAATCTAGTCGCAAGAAGCAAAATGCTAACGTTATGCTATAAAGGAACTACAGCAGGGTCGCTGCTTCAACGTCACGCCAACTTAAGATCCATATTGAAACATACAGATTGTAAATGGTACAAGTTGAAGCGTTTGTTTGAACAGTTTGCAGGAGGCAGGTACTTGCTTTCAAGCAGAACAGGGCAAACAAACTTAGCGGGAGTGTTTACGTGTTCAGTGTAATGACGTAAAACGGCCTGGACAACTTCTGTAGTCCTATTCAGCCACTTGTTAACAACCATTGTTTCTCCAGCGGGGTCACTGCTGATGTATTTAATGTCGTAGAACAAAACGTGATCTGTCTCTTCAATTTGTGTCAAACACAGACCTTATTTGGAGCCATTTTCCAAAACCCTATGGAGAAATTGCATTGTTTTTATCGAAGGAACCGGAAGTGGTAAAAAACTTAATTCCGGGTTTAGAATTCTGTTGGACTTAAAACTTGTATTAATCAAATAGTCATGTGTTGCTCTGTCTATGGATTGGTTGGTGGGTGGGTATTGTTGTTATTTTTGCTTGTTTTATTGGTTTGTGAAGCCCTTTTTGTTAAGAGTTGTAAAGTAGTACTGAAAGTGACAAAGCCGCATTCCTCTCACCTGGTTGAACCTGCGAGTAAAGGCCACAACATTTGGAGAAGAGCTGTGCTTCTCCTTCTTGTTCCAGCCGCAGCTTGACAGCTCCTGAAAACACACAAACAAACAGGGAACATTACATTTACTGTATGCACTGAGCCAAAAGTATATTTTTGTATACGCCAACATTTGACTGAATGGACTAAACAGTCATGTACGAGCCGAGGTCACGCAGTGGGAAAGAAAGACGAGAGCAGGATATGATCGTAGAGAAAAGCAGATGAGGAGGAAAAAGAGAGACGATCCAGTGGCGGCTCAGACATAGTGATGGATGAACGCAAAAACAAACATGGGAAGCTGTGTAGGAACACTGATGATATTGATTTTTACTTTCTCCAATGTTCAACCAAGCTACGCACTGACTCCTGAACTCAACTTTTCTCATTGTGGAGTTTTTGAATTAACATTGAAGTAAAACCACTACTGTAAATAGTAATATTATTGGAAACCCTGCCCCATTTAGTCATGCCCTGGCACACCCAAAACCTAATGTAATTTAATATTTTCCATGCAGGAAGAGGCTAATGCACGCCATGAACACAGGGGTTATTTAGCAAAAGCATGAACAATGAAAACTATAGTACACTACCTTTTGTACAGTATAGATCTAAACAAGTTAATAAAATGAATACAACCAGTAAACGTTAATAAAAAGGAGTGATGTCAAAAAGCTAAAACTACTCTCAAGAACAGAATAACTGCCAATAATCGCATTAAAAATGTAATAATCAGGCTTTGATTTATTCACTTTAAATAAAGTTCATTATTGTGTATTCATACGCTGTTTATATTTAATCAACTATGATTTATGCACTTGTATCGACAATGTATATAATAGCAGCTGTGGGGGCAGCTGTAGAAGCAGTAGTGCCGAAAGAACATTTTATTTCACCGCTTTTTAAGAAGGGAAAGGGCAGGGGTTTGGAACTTGATTAAAGAAAAGTTGAACAACACACAAATAGTATAATTAGTAATTATTGCCATTAGTGTAAAAATAGTACTAGGTTAGTCTCATTTTGGTCTGGACTGCAGTTCAAAACAGAAGACCACACAGCGAGGGGAACCCAGACCCTCTTTGGCCTCTGCTGGCTGCCCGGAGGCCGGGGACACTGACGTAACAGTTGGAAAAATGTTGAGCAAGCTCTCCTCTTAATCCCTGCCAGCCCGGCCCACTTGAGCGACAATATGAAGATCTGCATCGGGCTGCAGCTCCCCCACACAACCTCCAGCCGGGCCACATCGGGAAGGCTCCTTGCAAAGACAACTCATGCTCACTCAGGGGTGAGTCCCCGAGTAGTTAGAGGCAGCCGGCGGGGGTAAAAGAAGCAACATATCAAAATACAGATGTTAAAAGCAGACGTTCATGCGTGGGGAGGTGATGCCTTCAGGGACTATGTTGCCTGAGTAAGGATGATGAGGAAAAATGTGAGTGGGGAAGAGTTAAAGGGACTATAAAAGACCACATTGTAGAAGACCTAACAGCATCTCTCCACAATCTAAATCACAGGGCAGGAGACACTAGCCCGTTTCATCCATGAGAGCTCCTAGTTTATTTAACGTCTGTCCTTTTTTACATAAGCCCCTTCCTTCTTCCTGCCATCACATCAATCACTCTCCTGTCCAACACACACAAAGTTGGTGATGATTTCTTAAACAAGGACGCTCCATAGTCAGTGTGAGGTGGATGTGTTTGTGTGCCTGGCAGCTCGGACCACCACCTGACCACCCAGGGAGGCGGTGCACAGACCGTCCCACGTCTTCCTCACTCACCAAGACCACAACATTTCAACAACCTACATAATCCTTCAATCCTGGACCACCTGGGACTGTCTTCTAAACTAACCATCGCTCCATCTGCCCATCACACCAAGTTTGAAGTCATTCGCGCTCTATTGTTCGCCCGCTGTTGTGTAACAACCGATGCCAGTGTGTTTTAACAGCAGGTCTGCAATGATCCACAGTCTCTCCAGAAACAATTAGGGTGTATTTCCTTCACATTTATAGTGCCATTTCACACTCAAGCAACATTTAAACATGTATCTGACAAAAGGCGAGACTTTAGAGGAGGTTGCTTTGGTAAGACAGTTTTAAAGGCTGCAGTTTGAAGAAGTCTGCGCCGCCAAGCCACAGCCAGCCGTCATTTCCACATGCTGGTCTGGCACAGCAGCGTTTTCATTAAAGCTCAGCCCTGTGGCGCTGCTAGGAGCTGGCTGTGTGCGCACTGTTTGGGCACATAGCTAGCATGCGGACAAAGGGTCTGGAAATGTCTGGAAGTTTTCAGATAGATTCCTTAAATTGTGTAAGTGAAGCTAAGCTCAGGAATTTTGCACAAATTGCAATAGTAAAAGCATACCATTGAATAGTGAACTAACTAAGGGGGTGAATAAACATTAACTGCCATTTCTTATGGCATGCTATAGCTATGACTATTAAATTGAAACCATACACTGAACCTTTTCCATCACACATTCATTTACAGCATCCCATTAAAAAGGAATTCAGTACAAAATAAACCTATTGCATGCAAAGTGCATTCTCCATCACATGTGCAGACCAAACTGCAGCACTGTCTGAGACGGCACATTACATGCTTTCAGCTTCCATTATATAGCTGGAGAGAATAGATTTTACAGTAGATTATTTATGTTAGCCAGTAGACAGTAAAAATAAAGCAGAATACACACTTTATAGCTTGTTTGCATCTTCTGCAAGTTTTTGATAGCTAGCTGTTGTGTCATATTTCACATTGCTTCCCTTTAACCCCCATGGAAAGTTTCCATCTTGAATATTCATATCCAAATATTAAACAAAGCAAAAAACGTTGCCTAATCCAAAACAACCCTAAAATTACATTTTCTAGATTTCCATATCTATTTACTCAGCTCTGTGTTGAGTCTACTCTGTTTTACAACCACACTGTGAGCAGTATTACATAAACATGGCACAGGCTGAATAAGATAACCAGCTGTGGCTAAGCCACAAATTGCTATGACCTCATGTAAGATACCGCAGAGAATCCTTTTGTTGTTTCTTTCTTCATTGTAAATGGAAAACTGAAGTGTTGGGATCCCAGAAAATAGGAGGGAGAGGCCACAGGCCAAGACATGAAGGAATAATAGGAACAGGGTGGAAGAAGATGAAGAAGGGAGGAAGTGAGAACAAGAAATGTGGTTTGCCGCAAAAAGAGTGGGGATTTTGGAGATATACTGAGGAATACCGTGGAACATCTAAACATCTCTATCTGTTCTGCACTTCAAAAACAGAGGAAGCCTAAACTGATGTTCAGCCAAAAGTACTAGTCTACAGATGTACCCCGTATCATCTGTTCGATTCAAAAAGTAAGAAAGTAAATACAAGGAGCAAAGAAAGGAGAAGGCAGTAAAATGCATTGTCTCAGACAGTTTTAAACTATAGACCCTGGCAGGGACCTACAAGCGAGCGGCAGCCTCCATTACCGTGCGCACACCATGGAAATAATTACTTTTCCAGGAGGTCTTTTAGTACATGTACTCCCCATTATTCTTATAGCAGTACAGGCTTTCTTTCATGGCAAGTGAGACCAGACAAAGCATGTTCTTATCTGAAGATTTCATTCTTATTCTTCTGGACGGCAATACGACTTTATCATAATAACAACTGGTATATTCTAAAAGAAAACGGTACACATGATTACATCTCAAATGGCCGAGATAAGTCATTGAATATAAGATCGTTTTATTAAATGTGTTTTGATGATGTCTTCTGAAAAACGGATTCTCCATGGTTTGGAAAAAATCCTTTCTACAAAGGGCAAATTTGTCCCTGTGGGTTTTTTTTGTCTACTGCCAAAACATTATTTTCTTCACCGTTCAGCATGATGAATGTGTATTAACCGTCATGCTGACAGGCTGTAGTGCGGGTGGGATTCCCTTCTGTGTTTGTTGTCGAGCAACTATTGTCCAACCCTCCGCCACAAAACAACATGTGCAGCATACGAGGAAAACCGCGTTCAACATTCAATGCATGGTTGTAAAAAACGCAATACTTCAGCAAATGTGTTTTATCTCACGATCAGTGCTGGAAAACATTAAGCCTGCAGGCGAGACAAGGCTGAGTGTGTGAAACGTTACCTGCCTCCAACTACAAGTCATCATCGTCTCGCATGAGACCTTCAATCTGTTCGGAGGATTTTTATGCAGTGTGCTCAGACATGAGAGGAACTGACATACTTCCCAGCAGCACGTAGAATGCAATCCGATAGCTATTCCCCGAGAGCTGAAGCGTTCCAGCCAAAGCCACTAAATTACCAACTTGGCTGTTGCCATGACTGTGCGTTCGAAACAAAGGCAGGCAACCCCCCCTCTTTAAGTCGCTTTACATCACTCAATCTCTTTCCTTCGCAAACTGTATTTCATAAACATCAGTGCGGTTTGATTATAAAATAATAAATGGTCTTCTGGGACAAAAAGTCCTCCAACATCTTCTTTTCACTTACACATTATTTTAATGTCTACACGTCTCTTGTCAGCTGATCCATCTTTACTGGCGGTCCAGTTCACTCTCGATTAAAACCATATAGATGGGGTTGTTACAACCCATTAGTAATCTTGGCCTCGTACATTTAGATGAGGAAAATATTTTGACACAACTCCCTTGCATCCTTTCTCCTCCTCTTCATGATCTGCCTTGTCATTTCAATGGCATGTCAATTGCAAACAAACAGCCAAAGAACATATCAGCAATTCAGTGGAGGGTTGCAGATAAAACATCAGTCTGCTCTGCACTATAGATTATTTTACTGTCGGAAAATAACTTCTGGTGTTCTCATCAGTTATACACAAGGGTCTGTCCATGTTGTCCTCAACAGCTCTTCCTCTGATATCTTTTTGTACTTGTTCTGGTCTTTGCATAACCACAAGTATTAAGCGGTCCATTACTTGTAGGATGTGAATTAAAGCAGCCATCATGCATGCAATGTCTTATGAGCCGTCACTTAACCCATCATCCAAAGCAGATGTGTTCAGCTCCTTTGCTGTCTGATGTGTCAGAGTGGCATGAGTTCAAGCTCCAAGCTTTTGAACCTGGCTCTCTTGAGGCTTTGTAGATATCAAAGAGTATATAAGAAATACTGGCAAAAGCCGTTATCATCAATAATGTTCCCCTACTTTATATATCCACAAGTTTGGAACAAGAGAGAATGGAGCCCATTGCCTCTTGCCCAGAGGTGTTGGCCAGATTTCACACCATGTCCTCACACCGTCTCTCCACACATGCCTCTCATGTAATCTTTATTGCTATTGTGACAGATGCTTATCTTTTCTTCCTCATCCAGAGAGCTTTTGGCTAGACCTGTCAGGCAGCTCTCCACACATCTGCTCCATGTCAGCGCTGAAACACTTGAGTTAATGAGATCCTCTGTTGTACTGCAATCCTGTCTGGGGTAATTGTTCCAGCTCATGCCAGAAAGTCTGTCTGTGCGTCATACACACATGTACAAATGTTGTAAACCTGAGCACACAAAACAGTGTTCGGACACTCAATCTCTCTCTTTCTCAACCACACGTACATTTGATATGAAAAGGCAGTTATGATGTGTTTATGGAGAGGGAAAGAAGTTAATCTTTGAAACAGACCCCAGGTCATAGCTAGTTTATCATGTTCATTGCGGTCATTTCCATAATAACTGTACTGACTACTTCAATTAGTTGTAGTCTTGCAAGAACAGCAAATATGGTAATATAAGGCCAGTTGAACTGAACATGACAGACTGCTGTTACAAAACATGTTACGCCTGAAGACGACAAAATGTGCACTTTAAAATAGAAAGACTAAAGATCAAGCTTAGTTCATCTTCAATTACTCTATTGTAAAGAAATTCATAGAGCCTGCTGTAAAAAAAACGTGTCCACAGACCAGCATTCTTGGAACTAATCTGGTGGAAATGTTGATTTGTATATCATTTGTTTACATACAAAAGGTTAAAATATGTCAAGTTGAAACCTTCTAAAGAACATTAGGACAGTAATGCACGACACTTAAAGGAGCAGTAGGTAAGTTTGAGAAACCGGCTCGAGTGCACAAAAATTCCAAAGTACACAACCTTCCTTCAGACTTCCTACAGAGCACCTCCTCCAACACACATGAACGCGCACAAGATCATGATAATGAATGTAAAACAAATGTATAACACAGTTATTGTCAGTGCTTATATTTTTGAAGCTAGCATGTTTGTTTTGTGAAAATGTATTAAAAATGTTACGTCAGCTAGAGCAGGCTGTGCCGGTAACGTTACATATCAGCTCGGTGTGCTCCGTAAATAGTCGCCATAGTTGAAAAGCAACTCCGATATTGACTCTGGTTTGACTTCTCCTAGTTTCCACTTTCTTTTTCTTCATAATTTGCTCCATTACAGTTTTTCTTTTGCGACCGGTAGACGATGTTGAAGAAAACTCTGCCATGGTGAAACTGCCCTGCAGCGGCTGCTGCTGCTGCTGCTGCTGCTGGCGACTGAGCAACAGCTGACGGGAAACACGCCCTAATTGGTCGTAGTTTTTACAGTATTACGGCTTCCACAGATGAAATTTTTTTATGGATTTTTTTTAGAATATGCATTGCTATCAGGATATTAAGAGCATTCCATGGAATATAACAAAAAGTGTATCTCGAGCCGGTTTCTCAAAGTTACCTACCACTCCTTTAATATACATCCAACTAAAAAGGTGAACATATTACATCATGGAAACTAACCTTGTATTTTGTCAAAGATAACGTCTTTCTAACCTCAATTTATGTCAGATACTGCCTCAAATCTCTAATTTGTCTGTAGATTCTAACTTAATAGGCAAGAATGGGCTGCAAGTCAGTAAAAGCATTATTATTGCACAACTCACAGATCCATGTAATTTAATACTTTCCTATTCAGGCAGTGAGCCTAGTGAAACAGCGTGCATCAACACAACACACACATATACACACACACACACACACACACCTGCTTTCCTCATTATGTGTCTGGAGAGGACGAGGAGACTGACAGCAGTGGAAACTCTCGTTGAGTTTTAGTTTGGTCATAGCTGTGTATCTTTTTTCAGCCAGTGCTTCGAGACAAAATCACCGTGAGAGCAGGAAAAGCAACTCTAGTTCACTCTGTTCCAGGAAGCTGCTGGGTCACTCTGCATACTCCGCACTCACCTCCTTCTCTCCCTCCAGACTGCAGCTTTCACCCCCTTCTCAGCCCCACCCACCCCCATTTAAACAGGTCAGTGACTCCTTCCCAAACGCACACTCTTGCTCCCACTACAGGTCCCTCAAAAAAGTTCTTACCAGCTTGAAGCAATATGTAAAACCTCTGACCCTTTAAACCTTCACCTGAATTTCCAAATTGCTACATCGGACTGAAATGCACGGACACATTTTCATTATGCTTATAAAACCAACTCAGGCGCTCAAACCAGACTGAGCACAGGAGCACGTTTGCATTTATAAAAGCCGACAGTCGCCTCTGTGTGAACTTGGCCCTGTGCGGTCCAGAAGACGTCAATGACTCCCCTCTGGGTGAAGAAACAGCAGTACCCCGAACGCCAGCCATGATGAAAGCCACTCGGGGACTCATCTGTAGTCTTTTCCATGACTCAGACACAAACAACTTTTTACGAGAATCCAAGAAGGTCACGGCACACAATTACATTGTTATCTAAATCAAATCAAACTATGGGCCTGGGACTGATATCATGCCAGAGGAGTGAGTGTGTGTGTGTGTGTGTGTGTGTGTGCTGTTAGCTGAGACAAGACGTGTTGAACATGGCCAATAGCAGGAGTCACACTGTACACCACGCTAGGATGTGGTCTGCATGCTGCTTTCATAAGCCCACAGTGGCCAACCTTAAACACAGGTTATCCATGGCAGCTGTCAGGAAGGCCCAACAATCCAGAAAATCACAAAATTACAAAGTGAGGTGTAAGACCAGGTGTGCAACAAGATGCCACTTTCCGCATAATTATGATAACTGGCATTGCGTGGAAGCTCTGATCACAGCTGCTCATTGCACAGCATGCCATGTGGAGATTTTGAAAGACAGAAAATAGAGAGATGGACCGAGGCGGCAGATAACAGGGGACATTTTTTAAATATACATATGAATGCAGGTATATAAATGGTCAACTTATCTGTAATTGACTAATCAACATCTGTTTTTTGTGTCATTGCTGTATAATGTGAGGTGTGAGGAAATGTGTTCCACACTTGCACATGCAGTTTTAGAGATGTCACACCTCAAGCTCAAAATGAAAAACTAAGTGTTAATTTCTCACGCTACATGTCATAACTAAAGCTGTCAACACCACTCCTCTAAAACAGATCTGAGTGCAGCTCACCTCTGGCTGGATGGCTTTGAACACAGGAGCATCCATGAGCGTAATCTGGCCCTGGTGGGGACAAAACACAACAGTTGTTAGACTTGCTATGTTCAAACTGGGTCAAACTGACAAATCATAATGCAACTTACCATTGTTTATTCTATATCTAATATAAATCAGACTTCTTCGTAACAGTTGAAATAATAAAAGTTTAAATGATATCGGAAAAAAAACGATAGAACGTTAATCTGATACTTCAAGAAACAGCTGTCGTTCTGAGGATGGCCTGACTGTATGTCTCAGCTCTCCTAACAGATGTTTGTTAAGATTTGGAACAGGACTCTTAGAAAGCCCCTTCAGAATAGTCCAGTGTTTTTTAATCCATTCTTTTGTGTCATTTGCTGCATTTGTTTAGTCAGTATCCATGACTAGGGTCACTATCCATTATCTGTGACTGAAAAAAACAGCTTTCCTTCACTAAGCAGTTCATTTTCCTCCAAAATACCTCGATGGATTTAAGATTGTGTTGTGCCATGAACAATTTCAAGGTACTATATGAATATTACATAACAAAGCACTCCCAAATCAAAACCCAGCATCCTTCATGTTTCATCGTAGTTCATTTCAAATCTAGTAAATTCCCCCAGAAGGATTGTGGCTTGTTAATATGCATTTTAGCAAATTCCAGGCAGGCTTTTTTAATGTTTTTCTTTCACAAAGGGGAGTCCTTCTGGGTCTTCTCTCATCGCGGAAACTGACGTACCCTGACCTTGAGCTCGGCTTGCATCTGTTTGGCAGTTATCCTTGCTTTTTTTATTCTACCATTCGCACTATCCTTCTGTTCTATCTGGGGTTGATTTTCCTCTCGCGACAACACCCTGGGATGTTGGCTACAGTTCTTTGGATGCTTATCTATTGTTTTCTCTCTGATCTCCTCCAACAACTATCCCCTTTGCGTCTCTGGTTCATGTTCAGTGTGTGCACATGGAATATCAAACAGCCCAGTGACTCCTTTTCTCTGTTGAGAATGAGAATATAACCATTGTTTGCTTTCCTTTCCAAGGGGCACCAACAGCAAGACATTTTAGATGATCCTGGTCAAATAAATGATAATTCATCTTTTTTTACAGCCAGCTGGCTTCATTCCATGGAACCACAATGGCATGCAAGCATACAAGACTATTTCACTTTTCAGGAGGAATAAAGCGTTCATTCAATGAACTGTAAGGATACATTTAAGCATGTCTGTAATAGTTCAACGCGTCTTTTGCTAGAGAGGTTATGTCCTGACAAGCAGGTAATAGTGACAATGGTATTTTATTGATTGAACCTTTAAGTGCCTTGATACAGCTTGGAAATATGTAAAATTAAGACACTCTTGGGTTTAGAAGATAAAGAGTGTCCTCTTGTGGTTGAATGTGGTATAACATTGGAATAAAAGCATTAATACAGGATTAGAGAAATAATGAGGAACATGCTTTTTATTTATTTATTATGTGTCAATCCTGAGCATTAGTATTTCTCACAAAAAGCTAAGATCAATGCAACAGAAATGCTTCTTCTGTTGGTCCATGCCATGGAAAGTTTGTGCAGAGGCAGCCAGAGGAAATCCATCAGAGCCTGCTTGGCACTGCCAAACATCATCAATTATTAATGATCCAAACTCTGACCCCATTTCCTCCTCTATAAGACAAACTTCACTTACTGCATATTCTTCGGGGGTGACCTTCAGTACATCGAACACAACAGCATCGAAACTCTTCTTCAGGTCTGAGGAACCCTGATCGCTGAGAGACTCTGAGCTGCTGCTCTTCTAGAAAACACAAACACACACATTGGGAGGTGAGAGTAGTGATGGCTGTGCTGTTAAAGACAAGTATCAAGCAGAGGAGAGAGGTGAGGTATGTATGGGATAGGAGGCTTCAAAACCCAACATGATGTCATAGCACAGCTGCTAAATGAAAAATATGTTAATATAATATTTTTGCCATAGAAAACACTGCTACATCCAGTCACTCAAACATGGTACATTATAATTCTGAGGGGCAAAAGTCTAGGAGAAGTAGCACAAGATATATTGTGAAAAGAAGAGATGGAGGTGTGGTGAGTGGGCGTGGCTCACCTCAGAGACTGATGCAGCCGTGGTGGTGATGATTGACTGGCCATTGGGGAGGTTCATCATTCCCACACCATCTAGCTCTAGCGAACGAGACCATTCATCATCCTCAGCTGCAGCAAAGCCCGCCCGGCCCTCTGGAAACACAAATTATATCACAGGGATTTTGCAACTCATCTTGACAATTATCACCTCACATCACTCAGTTTGTAACAGCAGCTCCACCTACTGGCTAAATTAGAAGGATTCCCAGGATCATCTCTTAAATTAAAAAGACAGCAAAGGTCAACGACTGAGAAAAATAGGCACGGCTGAACTTGAGATGGCGGTGAAAGTGTTGACAGTCGTCCCAGCAGGCCATGTGAAGGCCATATGGACGTACACTTTCACAGCCTGTCACTAACTACACCCGACAGAGGACAAGACAGAGGGAGCTTAGGCATTAGGAGGAGATCCTCTGTGAAAGGGGTTTGAAAAGAGCAGCTCTCAGTAGAAGTCACAACGCTGAACAGCTTACACCTGACACTGGAGCATGACCTGCAGTCACTGTACTGACTCTACAGATCGATCTCAACACAGGAAATATTCCTTTGTCTTTTCTTCGTCGACTGGCGACCAGAGAGAAGATGGTTATCACCAATTTCAACAGTGAATGGATTTTCAATACTGATGTAGTAGATCGAATCGTTAGAAAGCCAGGTTTATTCACAGGTCTTGGTTAATTATTGTTATTTTGTTCTTCCCAAGACTTGAGTGTTGATTAATAATCCAGAGTTCCTGATGCCAGTGTCATACAAAGAAGATCCTTGTAAATATATATTTGTGAATTACCCAACACAAGCTACCATAGCCCAAAGTGTACTCTGTAAATTACTTAAGTGATTAAATCAATTCTCAACATTGCGGCTATGTTTTCTTATTTTAAATCAGACCATTTTTAAGTAGTTTCAGCATGAAAACTGATCTTAAATTATGCACAAAATACATTTTAATGTTCTTGTCCATTACTTTTCTCATAACAAAAAAGAAAGTATCAGCAATGGATTATTTGAATATTTATGAATATTCTTCTCTAGCCATAACTGAAAACTCTTCAGAGAGTATTCTTGGCCAAGGGCACACATGGAGACCGTAGTGAAAAATACAAAGCTACTAGACCAGCAAAGACATCTCTTGTGTGCTTGACAATGCAGGCCTCTGTGTGCGTGCATGCGTGTGTGGGTGCGTGAGCCATTAGCTGCTTTCCCCAGATGCTAAGCCGAGAGCAAACAGCACTACATCATGTCGACTTCCCTCCTATTGTTTGACAGCAGAGAATAAGTACACAGGAAGCAATAGCCAGTCTGTATTTACAAGTCTGAGTCTGTCTGTTTATCAAGTCCTACGTCTGTAATTACCTTACTTCCTGGTCTAATACCTATGCATGTCTTCTTGTTTGATTGGGGGGCCTCTGGGCTCTATCACTTGGGGGTTTTGTCTACAGGTAAAACAAAACACTCACAGCACAATTTGTTAAACTAATGTAAATACTGTGATCATGTAAACATACTATATGATGGGCAAGAGTCCAACACAACTATCTTTTATTTTCTAAAAAATATGGTCATAAAGAACTAAATCTATTGTCGCCTGTGAATTTGTCTCACGTCACCCTTACACACAGAAATACCCACATCCTGTAGTCTCTTATTATGGACATTTGTGTAGGTGTGTTGCTAAAAATGCCTTCTTCTTGACAGTTATTTTTCTTTGGGTTTTGCACCATCCACATGAAAATATCATCCACAGTTAATGCCCCTGTTCTAGTTACACAGGTTACCCTACATGTGTAAAAGGGGCTTAACACAATTACAAGTTCACTCAGGAAGCGCAGCCCTCGGCCAAAGTCATTTCCACACAGTGATTGAAAAGTAATGTGTGTTAGGATTCGCTCCAAAATACTAATATCTTTCTTGGTCACGGCTCCACTCTTGAACAAGTTCCACAACAATTGGGGAAGCTTTTTATTCCATAACACTGCTGCATAAAACAACTGAAACAGCACACCAATGGAGGATGGTGATAAGCAATGACGATCATATTTGCTCACTTAACTGCGACGTGTGCGACTGTAATCGTATTACAAGAGAATAAAAACAGTAAGTGTGCAACCCTGCAGGCATACAGACACACATGTACTTCTGTCAGACCTCTGAAAACAAGCTATTATTGCAAAGACAAGGCCTTACTTACCAGTTGTGCGTCAGATGCGCATATTGTTGGATGTGATGTTAGCCTGTTGTTCTTTATTGCTGCTTTTGTCTATTGAGTCCTGTCTTCCTCTGAGGCTGGCTCCTGCTGTCTGTGTGAAAGTGAAGAGAGAGAAGAAACAGAGATGAAGAGCAGTCTTCCAAACATGATGGAAAAACCCACACAAATTAGAAATGCACACGGCCAAAACTCCAGTAGCTGATCAGATTCTGATCAGTTTGACAACATGCAGCATGAGCTATCGTCAGAAAAAAAAGAAATGGTGGCAGATTGACAGAAGTAACCATAACAACAACCTTATGGTCAGTAAATCTTCCTTGACTGATATGAAAATCAGATCACATGTGAATCTCAACTGGAATGCCAAAAGCTAGAGGTGGTTTAATATCATTTTGTTCATAATTACTTGGCATTATTGGTCACCGGAATATAACATTAAGATTGCATCAGAATTCTAAATGAACGCATAGTTCATATTTAACAGAGAAAACACAAACATACAAGACATGTCTGACGTACATGACTCAATTACTTTCATTGTTGATTCATTTGAGAGTTATTTTTTCAATTCATCTTTCATTTATTTCATCGATAAAATGTCAGAATTCGGAAGCTACTTGTGCCATTGTCTGAACCCCAGGGAAATAATAAATGATCTTATTGCATA
Organism: Gobionotothen gibberifrons; assembly: GCA_943591055.1. Taxonomy (NCBI): domain Eukaryota; kingdom Metazoa; phylum Chordata; class Actinopteri; order Perciformes; family Nototheniidae; genus Gobionotothen; species Gobionotothen gibberifrons. The sequence continues at coordinate 1,414,500 of CALSBZ010046902.1, read as the reverse complement.
TTCTGAGTCAGGCCAACTGCAACTCTACAAGCCAATGAAGTCTGAATCCCATCACGCTCTCTGCCTCCATCACCGCTCATGTGACAGCACTCGCATTAGCCAGTAGGGGTCTCACTTCTCAAAGAGATGAAAGCCTGTGTGATGGACTGTGAGGTACTCTGAAGACAAATGCTGCATGTTGGCAGTTAGCAGCTGGCCTTTAGCCACCAGTTTAGGACTAAGATCTTATGCCCTCCAGGTTGTCCTCATGCTGGGTAGGGGTACAAAGCTCACACGCAGAACAAACTCACCAAGGTAAACTTTAAACCTCTGCTGACATAAGCCTATGCATTCTTTCACAGATCACATCTTACCAAGGAAACCTTTCCTCGCTTTTTTGTGATATGGATGAAGGAAATAACATATCTTACCCACACTATAGTTTAAATGTCATGTCACGTAACTAAAGTGCAACAGCCTGTTTCTGCTTGTCTGCTTCAGCGTGCCCCCACCCAACCACCCTGGACCAGTTTCCTTCTCTTAACTTCACAGTTTCTTAGGACGCCCACACCTCCAGCTATGCTTGTTGAAAAACAGAGAGACAGCAACCCCCTCCTTCTGAGTCACTGCCCTACCTAACCCAATCCTCACTAGCCAAAGCTCCTGATGTAAGAGCTCACCCTTCTCTGCTCCTGGCAGCATCCACACAACTGTGACAGTGAGCTGAGCCGACATGTGTTGTGTTTGGTGACATCATTCCACGTGGTTGTGTCCTCACGCTTCGCTTACTGAGGTTCAAGTGTGGGGAATGTTTGTATGACCAGCTGAAGAGATAACAAACGAGTGGTGATACGTTGAAGAAGGTGTACATGTTTTAATGGGATGATGGCAGGAGACTTCAGGGGGACATGACAGAGTTTAGAGGAGGAGGAGGGCGAGAATAACAGAGGAAGAGTGACAGAAAGGGGAATGACTCAAGTGGACTCAGGTGATGTGTCGCTGTTAAGCTAAATGTGAGTCATTGCACTGCACAGAGCAGGTGCAGTTGAATCAGTCCTCTCAGGCTCCCCCTCCCTCCTCCTCCTCCTCCTCCTCCCTCTCTCTATTCGTGTTATCAGACTTTTGACAGACACATCAGACTGCAGCTACAGGTGCTGGGCGGCCTAACCAGCCGTGTTACCGAAGGGCACAACAAGTATTAGCAAGTGTCTTTGTCTGTCGTCACGCACATGCTGGCGTATTTTTGCATGTGACAACACATTCCTCATCCCGCACTGACCGTTACATTCCTTTACATTATCCAGGGCCATGAAAGCAGGTCTCCATCACCTCGGTTAGACAGAAAAAGGTAAACAAAGCTCAGAGTGTTCCTGCATGACAGTGTTATTGTTCAGATAATTGTGCACTTTGAACAAGCGGCCAATAAATTCATTAATCTGCAACATTTTCAATAATCAAATAACCCTTTAAGTGATTTTCAAGCAAGAATACCATCTTATTTCAGCTACTGATCTGTGAGTGTATTGCTTTTATTTGTCATCATTTGAAGTCATTTTTCAAGCAGAAATAGCTCCAACTTCTTACAAATGGAAGTTTTTTCTTTTATTTAGTGTTTTTAATATATCATCAGTTCATTAAAGCGTGTTGGGTTTTGGTCTGACATGTTCCCTTGAAGACATTAAGCAGGGCTTTAATGATTAATAAAGAAAATAAACAGATTTTTTTTATAAATGCTACTGCTCTGATATATTACCTTACCGATACAATCTAAACATCTACATCATAAACATATTCATTTCGAACCATAAAGCTCAATACTATCTAGTTATCAAGAAGCTTGGTGATTATTTCAATAACAACATCCTCCTCGTAACATCCCCCTGGAGTATTCAACATGAAAATACATGTTTGGGTGGTAATACACGGAAACTTTCCCATTAGCATTCACTCTACCAACACTGATGACAGCAGGTGTCTCTTCCTCCTTGGCAGCTTTTGATGAAGAACGTATAATATAATGTTCATAATTTATATTCTGAGGTAGCCATGACAAAACTGTGGCAGTGCACCACAGATGGCATTTTATAGTGCAAACACCTTAACATTCGAGCATTCAAAGTACCAGGCTGCTCCAAGCCCTATTTACTGTTGTATGTGTTTACATGTTTACTCTACTCCTTCTCAGTCCCAGCACGAGGCACAAGCTAACACATAGGCACAAAATACAAGGATTGACGTGTGTGTGTGTGTGTGTGTGTGTGTGTGTGTGTGTGTGTGTGTGTGTGTGTGTGTGTGTGTGTGTGTGTGTG
>CALSBZ010046902.1:1399828-1412202 GCA_943591055.1 Gobionotothen gibberifrons | reverse complement strand
GTGTGTGTGTGTGTGTGTGTGTGTGTGTGTGTGTGTGTGTGTGTGTGAGAAGCAGGGACATGTAGGAACTGAAGGAATGTTCAGGGAAGGGTCAAAAGATGTGAGACTGTCAATAAAGGATCAGGCACGTGAGATTTGTCTAACGTTCAGCTTTAACAGAGTATTGTGTGACTTTAACAGCTTTGAACACTATGCATGTCACTGTGCAGCGCTGCAGGCCTGTCTGTGACACCTCTCAGTCCTGTGAGCCTCTCAATCTGCTCCCCCTGTATGTGAGAGCACCACAAATACCCAGCTCCTCTCATGCTCACAGCAAGACCTCATATTAATGATATGTATACGTACAAGTTCTGAAAATATTCAAATATTTTCAGTATTAACAACTGGGAGAAAAAATGCTGTATAAAGTTAATACAATAAGAAAATGTGCTACTGCTGCAGGTTAAAATTTAAAGCGTTTAACTGGTGCAACACAAGTTGACTTCTATAAGGAAATGGTCACAAGAAATGCCTTTTGTTGGGCAGGAAGCTCTAATCTGACACTATTGCTCAGTCTTTTTTGGCATATTTTGATAGTGGATCAGTTAACAAATTGCAAGATGGAACAGGACAAAGGAGAGGCCACAGTGAGTTAGCTGTAAGATGGACAGCTGCCGGTGTCAGGCTGCACTCCTCCAGGTTCTAAAAGGGAAGAAACCAACTATTTGTATGTTCGATGTTTACAAACTCATGCCGTATGCAGCAGTTCATCGAATCATGGTTGCTTACAGAATGATGAAAAAGGCAATTTATTGCATGATATCTTCATTAAAAACAACAGTTTGTTTTGCTGACCCAGTATTCTTGAACCTGTAGTGTTAAACTGCATTTGCTGCTACCAGCAGTATTGCAAAGTCAACCAGGACTGACATTTCAGGGTTTGCCATTTTAAATTTAAATGTACACTAGTACATCTTCTCTGTCACCGTCTGTATAATGCATGCACTGTTCTGACACATGCTTGATGCATTTTAAATGCATGCCACAGATGCACCAAAGTCAGGGAACAGAAGTAGGTCAGTGTGTTGAGCTGAGCAGTGAGGAGTCTGACAGCCCACACACAGATACAAACACAAGGCTGATGGAGCCTTCAAAGTCAAAGCAGGTATCTTACAGGCAAATTATTTTGGCACTATATTGTAGTAGCTGCATGATATTTAAAAAGGGAGACACTGTTGGGCGAAACCTGAAAACCAGTACATAACCCCTTTTACCATGTTTATAAGATCACAAAAGTAGCAGCCTTATTTCCAACTGTGTTTATAACTTTTGCAGAGCCTGTTAATCACCAGAGAGTTAGTCAGCGGCGTTTCAGTATTGCTACAGCAGCAAAGATAAGGTCGAGGTCCTGTCTTTCCCCGGGCTCTAGTCAAGCCTCCCCCTTTGAACACTATTGATCTGGAGCTAAGAGGTGCTGGATTGATCACATACACACTCTAATAACCTTCACATACACACAGGGACACAGCATGTTGCTGCATGTCACAGCAGTTCGATAAACACTGCTTTCACTCAGCAGGTCTGCTGTTCACGCAGATGTTGGTGGAACTGCCTGTGGAGAGAAAACGGTATGTGGGCGTGTGTTGCAGTCGAGGGAACATGACCAACAGCCCCTTCAAACCATCACTTAGGGATGGGTATAGTTAGGATTTTATCGATACCGATACTTTTCGATACTCTTATAGATAATTTTCAATATTTTGGTGCTCAAAATTATAGACATGATTACAAGATGTAAAGATTAAACAGTCATTTTATTGTAATTTATTTGTATTTATTATTTAATGTAACTTTTTCAATGTCATACCAAGCAGGTATGAGTGTGTTTGGCAGTGTGTTTCTAGAAGGGGGCGGTAATTAGGGGCAGTTCATAAATCCATGTAAACATGACCATTATTCAGTTAAAACGAGACGCTGCGTGCGCACCTCCTAAACCGCAAGCTCCGGTTGGCTAACCATTATAATCCGTTTATTATTTATAATTGTAATGATGGATTATCAGTAATCATTTTAAAGTAACACAGCGACATTGGATTAACCGTTTTTATGCCCTTGAACACAACTTTTGATCACAAAACAGCAACGATAAGACATAATTATCATTATGGCTACGTAAAGTAGTGGAATGGAAAGGAATGAGTCCTTACCCCAAGTGAAGGAGTTCAAGTATCTCGGGGTCTTGTTCTCGAGTGAGGGAACAATGGAGCGTGAGATGGGCCGGAGAATCGGAGCAGCGGGAGCGGTACTGCAGTCGCTTTACCGCACCGTTGTGACGAAAAGAGAGCTGAGCCAGAAGGCAAAGCTCTCTGTCTACCGGGCCATTTTCGTTCCTACCCTCACCTATGGTCATGAAGGATGGGTCATGACCGAACGAACGAGATCGCGGATACAAGCGGCCGAGATGGGTTTTCTCCGCAGGGTGGCTGGCGTCTCCCTTAGGGATAAGGTGAGAAGTTCAGTCATCCGGGAGGGACTCCGAGTTGAACCGCTCCTCCTTCGCGTCGAAAGGAGCCAGCTGAGGTGGTTCGGGCACCTAGTTAGGATGCCACCTGACTGTCCTGGGCGCCTCCCTAGGGAGGTGTTCCAGGCACGTCCAGCTGGGAAGAGACCAAGGGGTAGACCTAGGACCAGGTGGAGGGATTATATCTCTTCGCTGGCCTGGGAGCGCCTTGGGATCCCCCAGTCAGAGCTGGTTGATGTGGCCAGGGAAAAGAAAGTTTGGGGCTCTCTGCTGGAACTGCTACCTCCGCGACCCGACCACGGATAAGCGGGAGAAGATGGATGGATGGAGGGGCTACGTAAAGTGAAGTTGTTTTCTTGCTCTTTCCTGGCTGCTAGTTCAGTGAGTTTTGGTCGTACAGTGATGAGACTGATACCAATGGAATCTGTGGAATCGTTTGTGCAGATAACATGATGTAGAAAAGATCGCTTTTGCCAGTTATGTGCTAAAGTAGCCGTTAGCCCTGTTAGCCCGTTTCGCTAAGTGTTGATTTAGACTTGGTAGACTTCTGTTCTGTGTAGGTAAAATGGTTAATATCGTCTGTTAGCCGAGTTTCTTCCCGTTAAGTGGGTATGCATCATTAATAGGTTGTTAAATGTTAAGAAGCCTTGGGGCGCTGTTTCTTGCAAGATGTTGCGTCTGCCCCCGGGAGTAAGTAATAAGAGCGCTGTTAGGAGAGATGACGAGTGGCATTCACAGTGGCCAACAGTGGTACTCAAACCGGATACGTCACACGGGATGAGGGTTCCCAAACAACCAGAATTGTTTAAACTAAGGAAGTAGCGTAATTCATATACCGATAGCAGCACCGTTTGTCCAGCGGCTTAACGGTATACCGATACCGTCCAATCCGGTACTGACTTAGTACCGGTTCTCGATACCCATCCCTACCATCACTTAACATGCTGCCCGTGTTCAGATCCTAGATGGAGGTCAATAAGGTGACAGAGGCATGGAAGTGTGGACCAGTGGGCAGAACATAGTTTCCCAGAATATAACAGCAGAAATGGTGGAGGAAAAACACAAAGAACTATGCATATGCAAACAACTCTGTACATAAACATATGCTTCACTGACTCAAGTATTTGGTATTTGCCCAAAGTACTCAAACTATTCTAAAAAGACCCGACGGTGCGGGACACCAATCTGAGTAGAGCGTGTCGGCGCTCATCGTCGGCCTGACGCCCACCGACGCCGATAATCGGCCTGGTGTGTCCGTGCCTTAACACCACACACTGGTGTCCCGTTGCTTGTCGAATGAGAGTCCGTCAACACAGAAAACTGACAACAGAAAGTGAGGAGATATCTCTATTTTCCAAATACGCTAATCCTTCCAGACAAAAAGAGTGCACATTTCATCACGGCAGCAGCATAATGGCAGAAGCATAAATCCAAGATGAAAACAATGTAATGGGGCCATAACATTTTATAGTAAAGCGTTTTTTAGAAAATCAATAGGTAGTGAACCCAGTGACACCACACAGACTCTCACTATCCTGACACTGAAGCATCTGTGCTCTACCCTCTGACATCCTGTCATCAGTTCATGAATATTTAAGCCCGTCTGTGACTGGAAATAAGCATCATCTTAGGGGGAAAAAGCTCCCAAGGGCAAAGAGGGTGTTAAAAAGCATGAGATGAAGCACAGGAAAATCTGAAGACAATTATCTTACTTTGAACCTTGGAAACATATTCATATAAAAGTGCAGTGTTTCTCAAAATCACAGCAGCAAGATGTCCATATCATCATATATTATGGTCCTTATTAAGAACATTTATGCATAGCTGATAATGCTCTTGGTATCTAAATTGACAATTCAATACACTTGTCTGAAATAAAATGAACACTAGGCTAAATGGATTTTCCTCTTTGATGATCCTAATTTTAACCAGCCACAGCACATATTAGATAATGTATTATGGTATGATTAATGCATATATTTTGCTATCAATATTGATTAATCTGCCCATTATTATTCAGTTTAGCGATTGGTCTATTAAAAGGGGACCTATCATGCAAAATGCACTTTTGTACGTCTTTTATACATGAATATGTGTCGCCGGTGTGTCAGGGTACTCACCAAGTGTCAGAAAACACAACCCTCCCTCTTTTCCTCCATACCCAAATCTCTAAAAACGGGGCTGCAACGGAGCTGATCATTATTTGAATTTTTCTGACGTCAGAAAAGGGGTGCTCTGCCTATATGGGCAACTCTCCACCTATCAGGGGAATGAGAGACCGCTCGAAGGCACTGGAGACGCTGTAGTACATATGCCAGGCCTGTAAGTGGCGCTGTAGTCTGCCACAAAAGCAGAATCAGCCCTTGCAAAAACAGGGCTGGAAAAGAGCAAATAGAGCGAAATGAGGCATGGCTAAAATGCATGATCCGTTTGGTATTTTGAAGAAAAGAAAACTTCACAGACATGTTTTATATAGGTATGGCCCTACAATATGTTTCAAATATAGCATGAAATCTAACCAAGTTTCTCAAAGTCCAAGAAGATTTATTTAATTGTCCCGTTTTGCTAATCCACAACCCAAACAAATTCACTGTAGTATGATGTATAAAACAGAAAAGGCCAGTATATCCTGTCATTTTTGCGTGAGAAAAAAGATGAATCGATTAAAATAAATCGTTGAGCATTTGAACTCAATGAAGTTTCTTCCAAGTCTAAGTCTTCTGTTCTTTTTCAAAATTCCGAATCCATCTACATTTTTTCTTTTTTATGTTTTCAGTTGTGGTTTTGTGTTTGCTGGCATCCACCAGTAGGCATTAGTACAAAATTAGAAGAGTCCTCACAGGGGCAAAACATTGGATGTGCCAGGAACTACGTAACCCTGAGCGCAGGCCAAATTCAAGCACTGCTCATCACTAGTTAGTTTACATTTTTTTTATTTAAAAACCCTTCCTCTGTTTAACTAACTTAGCTTGCCAGATTTTCTTTACAAATGAAATGTGATGTACTCTATCAAGTTTCCTTTTTTGAACAACCGTGGTTAACACTGCCACATACTAGTAATTGGATATATAATGAGGGAAAACCGAATCTATTTGGATGGCCAATTGGTCACCAGGTCAGCTGGATGAGCATCGTCAGCCGATTATTTTTCTCCATGACATGCAGAAGCCATGATGAATGTTAAGTAGACACAAGGCACACACACTAGTTAAGTTAGATCTGTATACCCTGTTTGTGAAATTCCACTAGTTCTAAATCGGTGCTACAGCAGCAGCTTGCACCGTGGGGTGTGATTAGGCTTTTTTTAGATACACTTGCCTCTCTCTTTCTCTCTCACCCTCGTTCTTCCATTCTCCCTCGATCCCTTCAGCTCTCCGGGTTGATAATTAGAGCTCAGGCTGTAAAGACAGGCTGTTCAGGCCCGGCCTCGGTCTCTCTCCTGGCACATCCCCCAGTGACACGGACACACTTGGTATGTACTCTCACAGACCTACATAATGCCTTCCTTCAATCGCCCAGCCTGAAGCTAGAAGCAAATTGAATTATTCAGAGCCAATAACAGTATCTGGTTAGCCATCAAATCAACTTTAGAGAGGATACAGTGCCAAGCTTGTAAAGTAGTGGCATGTGGCAGAAACAGAGCAGCAGGCCGACGTGTGTGGGCAGCGCACGGCGTACAGTTGGTGAGTGCGTCCATGTCTGATTTGTAGCCTGAATGGGAGCAGGCAGGCAGCCCAGCACAAGTTAAACTTTACCACTGAAGACCAGGCGACCCGAGCGTGGTGACAGATGAGTCGGGGAGAAAAGGGAAAGGGGGGGGGGGGGGGGGGGGGGGGGGGGGGGGGGGGGGGGGGGGGGGAGGAAGTGCAGAGCTGGCAGCAACACTGATGTCTGTGGTCATTCCCTGCACGGACTATTAACAAGGAAAGGGCAGGCAAACAATACGGAGCAACAGAGCAGTCAGTCAGAGCAGTAATGTTTAGAGGAAACTGATAAGATCTCTATGTCTTCCTCTATGAGTCTCTGAGGACACAAGTCTAATCCACAGCACTAAAACATCCTCATGGAGACAGAGCAAACAACAAATCAGGCTTAAAAAAGGGACACAGTACACTATATGCAGACAAATCCAATTTGTCCGATGTTATGGACAAAAAACAGACTCCCACAGTGTGTATGAATTGCGTAAGCAGGAGCTAAACGTTAAAATGATATTGGCTTTATTGACGTCACAAAAATCCCTTACGTTTCTTCCTTCCACGTTTGTCTCTTAGCCTCAGTGCCTCACTCTGCTACAACTTGCCCACGTCCAACATCAAATGAAGTGACTATAATGGAAAAAGGGTCACACTTAGTTTGAATAATCTGAATCAGAATACCTTTATTATAGAATACACTGCTAAATAACACCCAACCATGTAGCACTTTCCAGCTTGTAGGTCACTGTGGCTGGGCAATGGGAAAATGTACTGTATGGCCTGGCCTGTTAAGTGGCCTGCCTCACACAGGGTGACTGGCTGTCTACATGATGTGGCCTGCCGACATGGCCACTGTCATACAGATCCTAAATCAAAGCGCTTGATTGGTCTCTGTGTGTCATTCAAGCTCGGGATAACCTCAGCTCAGGCGAGGTAAAGGACTCTGAGTGTTTAGATAGTTAACTTAGTCCAAGTTCTCAGTGGGTCTCAAACGGTTTGTTCACCATTTATGTAAACACATATTTCCATTTGAGGGGGTAGTGATTAGTAAAATATGCATGAATAAATAAATAAAAAGTTAACTAGGTGAAAAATGGTAAGATACACTTTTAAAACTTGTTGAAAGCTAAAACTAGTCTTTGCTGCTGCCTCAAAGAGGAGCAGAGGGGAGAGGAGGGAGACAGGAGAGGCTGGTTCAGGAGCACAGACACACTCACAACTATAAATGAACCAAAAATAAATAAATAAGTTTCAGTGTTTTTTCATATTGGAAATGGTACGTTATTGGTTATGGCCATGATTTTATGATTATTGAAATGTATACAGTTATGTTTCATATAGGTGTTCCCATAGATCTAGTCTCTTTATTTTCCCCTCAAAATGCACCAGATTGATGCATTTAACTCCAACAATTAAAAACAAATCTTACCGGGGAGCATGCCCCTGGACCCCCCTAGAGGATTTGAGGTCCACCCCCACTACAAATCACATTGATAGGTTCCTAAATACATTTACAATTTTTTAAACCCATGTCCATATGTTTATTTGCGGGTAGTAGATTTCAACTATAGGGCTATCACTATGGGCCCTGCCTGTACCTGTTTGCTCTGCCATCGCGTGAAGGGTCTGCTAACAAGCGACCAACAGAAAGGTTAATGATGTTGTTGCACGTCACGTCACGTCACGTCACGTCACCTCACGTCACCTCACCTCACCTCCCCTCCCCCCCCCTCACCCCCCCCCCCCCCCCCCCCCCCCCCCTCCCACCCCTACCACCCAAGTATATTTCAGATCTGTGGGAAACACTGTGTTATAAGGGTTTGTGAGTCACACTTTAAACAAACACCCTCATCTCCATATCTGCCACTCAAAATATGTTTCTCCCGCCTTCACATTGATGGTTCCACAAAGACAGTCAGGAAGCATTTCCAAGGACCGAGTTTCAGATCGGCCCTCGGGGCTTCTGAGTGAGACACAGACTTAAGAGACATGGCATGCTGCAACATGACAAACCATACAATTATGTGAGAGCAAACACACACACAGACACACAAACTCCTAAAGACATTGGATAACAATACGCTCTTATTTAGAAAGAACAAACTCTGTACATTAGGGCACAGGAAACAGACTATGAAAACGAATCGTCAAACAGCCGGCTGTATACGCCTGCTCCCATCAGCCAAAAGGTCATCCAAACTCGATGTTTCTGCAACAAACATTTATTAGATTTCATTTCAACACATGTTGTAGCCATCCTGTGAGAGGAATGTGTGCTCATCGGTCCAAGGTTATCCTTGCAGTCAAACTTGACCCGATTTATCATACTTCAAGGCTAGGTTTCATGAGGTAGAATGAGATAAGAGGAAAATAAGAGAGCAGATCCACCCACGGAAAGAAAACAGACTGAGTGCTTGTAATCCTGCTTTACTATCTGTCTTTTCTTCAGTACTATAAATCAAGTCAGCCATTCCTCAGATAAAAACAGTCAAATCTAGCCTCTATAGGCGCGTTCACACCAAGTACTTTTCCCACAAAGGTTCCTGAGAACTTAGTTCATGAGAACTCTTTTAGTTCTCATGAACTAAAGCAGATCACGTTCACACCGAAATTAGGGAGGATTAGGCAAATGAAGCCGCTGACGTCACTTCTTCTTCTTCTGCTTCTGCTTTGGGTTTACTGGCAGGCCGCAAACCACTTCACGGCGTATACTGCCACCCGGAGTCCCCGGCCGGAAGTCTCCGGAATTGGGGACTGGCTGGGACTCCCAGCAGCTTCTACTGTGCAACTACCGAGTAAATCGCCAGAACGCCGACACCTCCTCATCTCCACCGCTCCCATGTTTTATTTTGTGTTGCCATAAGTTAGTCTCTCTGCGTTTGTGCGCTGGGCTAATGCTAATGCTAATGCGAGGATAATAAAATGGCGGCTTCACAAAACTTTTTTTGAGTTTTACGGGGCGTGGTTTGCATTCCGCCCAGCCAATCAGACATAGGAACCTTTTGGGTCCCTGCTCTCTAGCAGGAACTGAAAAGGGGGGGGGAAAGGTTCTCATGAACTAATTTAGTTCCTGGGACTTTTTGGTGTGAACGCAACTAAATCGTAGTTCTCAGGAACCTTTGTGGGAAAAGTACTTGGTGTGAACGCGCCTTATATCACAATGAGCTCATGCTCCTCCAACAAGTTATTCTGTGCTCTTTTATGTCGGCCTCTTCTGCTCACATACTTGACCCAAAAGAGCAGTGAACCAGTCCATACTGAAATCAGAATCTGTGGTGTCTTTAAAAAGGAAAACACGCTGCAGGAAAGCTAGTGTTAGACTTTTATCATATGTATGAATATGAGGTGTAGACAGCCAAGTTTTCAGTAGGAGAAAGAGGGGGACACTTTAGCAGCCATGAAAGCCCTGTTGTTGATATTGTTGAGCTAAACATTTGAGTATTTAGTTGTGAGATTAGTTTTGATCCAGAACTCAGGTCACTTTGAACCTGCTTAACTGAGCAAGACTGAGATAACAGGCCTCCCAAACGGCTTAACGCTTGCTCACACAACACACACACTGCTATATGCATGACTTCCTCTAACATGCCATTGCCCGGTCTACAGTGCCTGATAAAACGCCAATTACAACTTAAAACACAAAAGAGCCCAGCCCGAGGGAGAAGCTGAGGAAGAAAAAGGGGAAGAATAAGTGTGCCGACTTCAAACACTTGTACAGTGTACAACATTGGCGCAGGAAGATGTACCAAAATCACATCCATACTGGTAAAAGAGGGACATGAAATAAACAGACAAGCCCTGATATTATCTTGAGGACCTTCGTGTGAGAACGAAATAGATGTGGACAATAAACAGACAAACTACAAAGTGTGTGATGTGTCTGATTTAGCCCGTTTGAATAGAGCACTCTTTGTCCGGAGAATTCCTGGCGTATGGCAGCCTCTGCATAAATGTGTGTGAATGAGTGAATGCTGACTGTATGTATATGAGAAGTGCTTTGAGGGGTCGCAAAGAATGGAAAGTTGTATATAAATCCAGTCCATTTGTTTTTTTGTTTCTATAATTGCAGTTGGTTTAAGATCCGAAAAAAAGGATCATATACATGAAGATGCCAATGAAAATATCTTATTAGAGAGATGATACGTCTCTTGTGTGTTAGAGCTGATGTCAAGATTGCCAGAGAAATTCAAGGCACGGTAAGAGATTTGGTGTAAACCGCATTATCTCCTACATCCTGCAAGATATCCCTTGCATTGAAAGTATTTCCAGTAAGCGTGAACCTTTCTGACACAGACAATATCATGTTTTACATGCAGCATATGTAAAAAGGTGAAACAGGGACAACGTCCTGACCTGATTCTCCAGACATTGGCCGAGGTTCATACAAGAAAAGGACTCCCCACACACAGTTGTTTGGTCTGAGAGTTCACTAGGTCAGAGGGTGAATAAAACATGACACCCACACACAGAGGTCACAGGAGAACACAAGGCAGCTACAATGGAAGCAAGAGTTGAAAAGGTTACACAATTCTTTAAGAAAATACAATTGGATCCATCAAACCTGATGAGAACGAAACAGAGGGACATTGCCAAAAGGCGTAACAACAACACAATGTGATGAGCACAGAGACAGATTTTGCCTACTTTGGCCATGACTGTCTCACTCACTAATATGGTGAGGTCTCACTATTCCCATCTGATAGCAGCTATGAAAGATTGATTATTTTATCTTTCTCACAAGGCAGAACAATGTTACACTGTGTGCTTCTTCCAGTCAGGGGGTGTGTGTGTGTGTTTGAGGGAGAGGGAAACTGAGTCTGCATCGAATGGAAGAGGAGCAACAGCTGAGACCGGAGAAACAGCTGTATCTCTTCAACGCACTGCTCCCCTCCCCCTGCCCTCTCTCCCTGAATGAGCCCCTCACACCCCTTGTCTGACCCTCCTCTCCCACAGAGCCGCATGGCCAGGGGCTACACTCACACACAGACACACAATATGCACCAGAGTGGTTACACTACTGTTCGGCTTTCAGGGGACAAGTACAGGCAGGATGCATGTGCTACTAAACATCCATCTATTGACTAAAAATAGGAAAGACATTGTTTCCAGCGGCAAAGTCATCCTCCCTATTCTCTTCCCAAATCCTCCCAGCTTCAGTCAGATTTTAACTATGAGAGCAAAGGAAACAAAAACGTTCAGGTTATCCAAAGCTCAACAAATCACATGTAGGCCTGCCCATCAAGTTTTTCTAGGTACTTTTGACAGTTGTCAGTCTCTTGTACGCCTTAAGCTTGGATAATGCAGTTATGACGGTTACTGCTGTTAAGGAGTTGGCTTTACAGAGGTTACAGTTACATGTTTTCACAGAATGGGCATGTTGAATTTGCATATCAAATATAAAACAAATTACTCAAAATATTCATAAAATGTGCATGCATCCTTTACAGAAACATATTTAAAACAAAACTAGGAGCAGACAAAAACAAGAACAACAAAGTTATCCTTTAAAGTTGTATAAAGTCCATATTATGTGAACAAATTTAAATTAATAGCTTTTTATCTTTTTTGAAAAAAAGACAGCTCTTTTTACATTCTTGCCCAATTTGAAGATTTTAACATCTCTCAGATTAAAGCATATTTCCTCCTGGACTGTGCTACTTCAGTAACTCCTTTGTCTGGGATAAGCATAAGAGTGTCTTTGTACTCATCTGAAGTCAGATGCCATTTTCAATTTACCCAATAATGGCGTGAATGAAATGGATTAACACCCGGTTTGACAGTTGGTGATGTAAAGTGTGTAACTGTAGGCATGTGAGTGCAAGTCTCTGTCTGCATGTCCAGACCCAACCTGTGGGAAACCTGACAAAGGAGACAGGAAACAGGTTGTCTCAAAGGATTCTTTGAGAGATGACACGGAGAAAGACATCTTCTTAAGACATGATGAATCATCCCTATTCAGTCATTAAAGAGCTGCAGGATAGTAAAAAAAAAGGAGATAAGAGCAGAACAGGTGCGTAGGATGAGACTTTGCATTTATATTAGGGATGCACGATATTGTTTTTTTGAAACCGATACCGATAACTTCCTGATTCTCAAGACCGATAACCGATAATAATATTATATATATATATATATATATATATATATATATTAAATGTACCTGTAGTTTTTGCACA
>CALSBZ010046902.1:1380789-1399818 GCA_943591055.1 Gobionotothen gibberifrons | reverse complement strand
CAGGCATGAGTTAGGGAGCGCTGGATTTGTGAAAAACTCCCCTCTTCCTATACCACTAATACCACAGTACTGGCAAAACGGGAGGAGCCGAGTGAAAAACAAGCACCCCTCATCCCAATCCACCCACACCGCAGTATTTTTTTCTTTTTTTACCCAAAAAATATATTGTATGTTATCGGTGCTATTAATACTGTTATCGGGTTTATCGGTATGACGTCATAATTCCTAATATCGGGCCGATAATTATCGTGCATCCCTAGTTTAAAGCGATCAAGTCACATTACAGGAGAAAGAAAATACAGAAAAACTGCCATTGCAGGAAAGACGGCCGGCAAAAATCACAGACTGTGTGAACGTGAAATTGAATAGAATATCACCTCCCATCTTCAGCGCAATCTGACTATTACAACATTAGCGTTAAGAAAGCTTAATTAAATATCTGCCACAACATAAGTAACCGGATCAAAGTAACAGTACAGTCCGCGGCATATCACATCATAATGTATCATATATTTCCTTATCTGAGTCAGCTTCTTGAGCCGTATCTGGCCGCGCAACACTCAGTGTCACATACTGTATGCAGAAGTATTATTTTAAGCAACACATTACGAAACACTCGAGTCAAATGTAATTAAAGTCAGATCGTGTCTTAGACGGGGCATATCATAAACCTGTTAATGTACGCATTCAAACACTTTTTCTTGTACCAGCTGTATTCACCTTGCAGGTGCAACTATGTGGCTTTTATCCTGGATAAAGTGTTTAATTCATGGATGTTTAAAGTTTAACGTCTTGATATTTGTCTAATTATATAGTTGACTTTTGATTCAGGAAGTATGACGCGCTGCGCTGTCAGTACGCTTCTCCATGTTTGTGATTGGTCGAATGCTCCAAATACCACCCCTTTCATGTTTACGCGCACCTAACTAGATAGGGCACGGCTGGCTTGAGCGATCCACTTGATAACCCTCGTCGTAGTACCGTTTAGCGAGAGCGCGTATGTTTTGGATTAGGCCAACCGGCTAACTCAAACATATCCAGGTTAGGTTGAACCAGCTTCGTAGTACAGGCCCCTGGATTTCAACATGAGCTGTGCTTCATAAGAATACAAACAGTCACATGAGCTTGACCAAAACCATGCAGGAAGGGAAGCCCTGGGGTTTCCTCAAAATGTTCGACTACAGGCTAATGCTGTATTCAAGCCTCGTCACGAAATGTAACATAACAATCTCAATACTTTGTTGAGCGAGAGCTGGTTGGACTACCACCCACGCATCTCCAGAAATGTTGTGACAATTAAATATCAACGCAGTACAAGCAGCTAGTGATTTATTAAATCCAGATTCCAGCTGCCCTTTTAACAAGGACCAACATCAACAGGCTGACATGGCCAAGAAATTCTAGTTGGCAGTCATATTAAAAAGAGCAATTATAACAGATGAGGTCATTAAGAGATCTGCCTTTTGATTCAAACGATCAGTAATGGCTCAGCACAACTTCACTGAGCCATGAACTGTTTACAAGCAGGGCTGCTTGGTGTCTAACCTAAATAATGTTTGACTGATAAGTCAGGTTTTTAACTTAGAAGATAAAGATGAATGTATGCCTTGTATCTTATGTGGGGAATAAACCGTACAAAGAAGTTGTTTTTTTAACCATATTTGCATCAGTGAGCTCAAATGAGATAATACTTAGAAAAGTCCCTAGAGGACAAAAAAATGGGAGGGACGGAGGGAGAAAAGAGGAAGGTTTGTGGGTAAATGTAATACAGTATATGTCAGAGCGTTGCGAGGCATATTGCCTAATACTTAAATTGCCTACACAGACTGAATCTTAGGCTGACAAGTGAGGACTAAAAATAGCATTAGATCCCACTCACGACAAGAAAGCAACATGAAAAAGAAACAGAGTGAAGTAACACAAAGGAGAAGCATAGGAACTAGAGGGGAAAGGGAGACAACCACTCTCCAGAGGAACCCTTCATGTGTGAGCCACTCCCATCAGTGGTTAAATTCATGCTCAAATGTTCTCAAAGCTTGGGGCCTCCTGCTGCCGCTCAGCCTATTGTGGTGTGCATTTAAGCAGGGTGTGTGTCTGTGTGAGAGAGATTCAGCCCAAAGTCACGAGCGAACCCTCTGTGTATGGCTCTGCTTTTACATTGTGTCCGGCTTCTCTGTTGGCCTCTACTTCTCCTAAACAAGAGCTGTGATTACAACACAGCAGGAACCACATGGCAACTGCACTCCCAACAATAAGAAGAGGCAGTTTTGCAATACTTCCTCAAATGCTGTTTATACCAACAACAAAAAAGGCACATTGCTCAACCTACTCAGTGAAACGTAGAGTCTGCCTGATGCAGTAGTGAAAGGCAGAACATGGATTTTCCTGGTCTTTTATCTTCCTTCTCACACGTACGCACAGTCAGCTAGTCATGTGCTAGCCAAGCTCACATCTACAACACCCACTTCACCCGACTGCCAGCAACATTAGAAACACCTCATATATAAAAAGTCTTTATCAAACACACAATATCATTATCAGGGTTCCAAAACAACTTGTCAAGCAGAGAGACCTTTTAGATTACTCCCAATAGCAACAGAGAAGTTGGACGACGTTGTGGAGTCGACATGAAAACCAGAGCAGAAAATGAACACAGATAGCTAGCTTTGTATTTGCACTTGTAGTGACAGAGCCAAGGCTGGGGAGGCATCAGAGGAAAAAGTGTGACGACATGTGACTTTGCAGTTCAATCTGTGCTGAATCGATGTGCCAGACACAGACATAAAGTTACCCTGGCAACTGAGAAAGAGCACTGGTTGGAGGTCACGCAGAGTAAAAGCTTGATGGATCCCACAGCGCCTTTAGAATATGTATAGCACTCAGAAGGAGAGAAAATGACTGCTTATTCACTCAGAAGGGATATCAAACAGCAAGATGCAGTAAACAGTATACATTACTACGGACTCGTCTAGGAACTGTTCATATAAACTGTGTGGTGATGCAATGCAGGGCTGAGAAACATAACCTGAGACAGACCAGAGATTGAACTTGATGACGCAAAAGCCCTACAATGTTTTATCCCTTTCTCATGTAAACACACAGCTCTGATTCTGAAAGGGGAGTTTCATTTCACACAAACAGATGTAATCTCCAACTAATCACATTTGCAAGCCTTGGACCGAGCAGCCATACCACACTGCTGACCAGATGGGCCCATGTGCACGAGGCATCCATGGGATTAGCCTGGCTCAGAAGGTGGAGGTGGTATGTAGAGATACAGAGGGACCGTTTCTAGGAAGTGAAATGAAGTTGGCGTTTAACGAAGCAGATAAAATAATAAAAATTGGAAACCTGTAATTGAATCTTTGAAGGTATATCCACCAAATGTTTTTCTCCCTCCCGTTACAGTAACTTACATCAAGACCAAATGTTTCAATGAAGGACTGTTGGCTTACATCCATGCAAACCCATAGATAATAATATGCAACACTAAAGTTATGTAACCGAAAATAAGAACAGCACTCTAACTCAAGGGTGCTTCGGCATATCCTCCAGGCACTCGCACTGTTTCTGTTGGCAAGCAACAGATATGCAACGTGGGGCTTCTTGTTTAGATAGACAAAACTGAATAATCCCCAAAACACACGATGATAATGCAATGCAGAATTTGCAAATGTGTGTACAAATGGGACTTAAATGGGCTGCTCAAGACAACGAGTGCAAATCTCCATGCTGGATACAATACTGAGTCTACCATATTCAATTGGATTAAAACCTAAGCCCTACTACTAAGACTTCTTCAGTAAACGTTTCAGATGTACCCTTTGAACTCACTAATCGCTGTCGGGTAGGTGGAACTTTCACTGGTGGAACTTTCACTGGTGAAAGTCCTTAATTTTCAAACCCAAAAGGAATTTGATTCAGATTCCTTTTTCGACATATGGAGGAAAAAAGTTCTCCTGTATTTGGAAATAATAATTCATTTATTTTATATAGGCGCCTTTCAAGGCTCTCAAGGTCGCCGTACAAACACACACAAACAAGATACACCATAAATAACACCAGCATAAGAAACATAAACAAGACAATGCAGTATATAATAAACATTTTAAAATAAGATTTCATCCCCCTTTTTGGTCTCAACAAGTTTTATTTGACCATTAAATCAAACAATACTTTTAGAACTAGCATTAGAGCAAGTATCCTCTTATCTAATGAATAGATTGTGCATCTATATTACTATTTAAAATACCACTGAAGCCAAATTAGATTGTTTCGGTCTCCACGGCATAACACGACACTGCAGCACTGTAAAGGCATGCCAGTTATGAGTCTGAGCCAGTAACCTCTGGGTCATATGTTAAGTGTTGAGAACAGCAGCTCCACACAACCATACTAAATATCGATATGGAACATTCCTTGGAGTCCTTTAAAATGGGGAGCGAAGGGCGAGCAACAGCAACGTCACACAGGACAGTAACAAAGACTGTGTTAGATAGGAGGTTTGAGAAGAGGGAGGCTTTGTTAAAGAAAAAAGGCATCCTAATAGTAAAAAAGACGTGAATTCAGATTAATACTAATTCAGCTTGACAGCTAATAGAGCTTGTCCACCCAAGTGTGTTTGCTCCCAATACATGGACATATCTGCGGATATTCATGACTGCACACATTGAGGAAAATAAAGACAGATGATGCTAAGTTTGTTTAGACAGCTAACAAAGTTTAAGCCATACAGACAGATACGGAATATGGTACACTGACCACTGTTGAAAAAAAAAAACACCATGGTCACAGATTCATGACATTGATCGTGGTTGATAAATGTTCACTTATCTATCCTGATATTACATTATTTATCAATAAATGTGATTACCTGAATAGTGGTGAGCAGTAATCAGACAAATGTAAGACAGCTTTCTGTTGTTGAGAGATATACAGGTGCTTTACTTGAGAAAAACACCCGTCAGCTGAACTTTGGAGGAACCTCTCTAGCTTGTGCTCCAACATCTTAATTCATTTAACTTTCATTTCACAGAGTCGAGGTAAGGAACTGTTGGCCATTCCTTTACCCAACTCAAAATACCCTCACGACGGATCCCAAGTGCTCATTCTTAAACCGACACGCTTCGGCTAAGACAAGATAGCAGCACAGTATTGTTCATGGGTGAACCCACGCCACACCCAAATCACTCCCCGGAGGGTAGCTATGCAGGGGTTCACAACCAAAGAGCTATCCAGGGCAGAGCTTCTGCAGTAGGTATGGTTGTTTGGCTAACAGCACAAACGGCAGATAAAGACCCCCCGTCTCCCCAACAAGAAGCGAACTGTGCAGCGACTTAAGTAAACAAAGTAAGACTGCACAGGGGGGGGAATCACAAATTGCTAACTCACTGACTCTCATCACTATTTTGTCAGAGGTTTCAACATTAGCATGCTGCAATTCCGGCTAGCTTGATTCGTTAGCCAACTGAGCGTGGTAAGGGAGCGCATGATTTATTATTAGCATTATATCAAACTCCTCGGGTGATGTCTCTCAGAGTGTGGTGGGGCGACCGTGCCTTCACGTGGGTGGAGGAGAAAAATAAATAGCTGGCTAAAATAAACCTCTGCACCCCGCTACAGAAAGTCAGCCTTTTAAAAACCACACGTTCTATCTTTTCTCTCGCATCTCCTTGTCCCCGCCTATTGATGGATGTACTTTGATAACGGAGCATCCTGCATATAAAAACAAATACATCCAAACCGTTGGTGGGGCTTAACCTTACGTTAGCTAGCCACCTCGACGGTTGGGGGGATTTTGGAAATGATGGCGATTCAAAACTTTCCCTCTTACTGTTCTATAACTCACCGAAGTACGTCCCTGTCT
Source organism: Gobionotothen gibberifrons (assembly GCA_943591055.1). Classification (NCBI taxonomy): domain Eukaryota; kingdom Metazoa; phylum Chordata; class Actinopteri; order Perciformes; family Nototheniidae; genus Gobionotothen; species Gobionotothen gibberifrons. The sequence continues at coordinate 1,393,952 of CALSBZ010046902.1, read as the reverse complement.
TTCTTGTCCTTCTGGTATTCCAGTGGGTACATCAGAAACACACAGCAGCAGACAGCAGCTACCAGTTTTTAGGCTAACGACCAGGACACGACGATGCGCCTCGCAACAGCTGTGTTCTGTTTTGAATGAGGGCTGAGGAGACGCTAACGGGCGGAGCTAGCTGAGCAGTCCGCCCATCATCAACACACATCGGTCTAGTTTACTTCTTTATAGATACACACTTATTGTCAGCGTCTGCATTCTCTACAGGTTGTTGATACGGTGTCGGTTAAAATGTTGACAAATGGTAGAAGCATACCCGGTGCGGTGCCTTTTGTGGGGTCTTTAGGATAAAGCGCCCTGTGAGATTTAAAAAAGGGCGCAAAGTTCATGTCTTGGATTTTGACTCCCTCTTGTGGTCTGACCCCCGGTGTGCCTACCAGTGATAGTGAAAAGCATCAATTATTTCATAGGGTTTTAGGACAATGTCCACCTGTTACTAACAATTCTACAATCAAAATAATGTTTTAAATGTTTGAATCAAATATTGTCTATCATCGTTACAATGGAGATTTAAAAGTTGATGCAGCGCATGTTCAAATGATGTAGCAAGCTCATTCTTATAACAGGGAAAATATCAGATTACTTTTAGATACTGTCAGTTATTGAATATAAATGCTTCGTAATTAGTTTTTAAAAATCCATCGGGTTACAAAAAATGCAATCTTGTCCAAATACTTATGGGTAACTTTAAAATCAAACATTAAAAAATATTACTCTGTACTTAAAAACATGATAGCAGATTTCAGCTCCACACATATTATTTTGATCTTTAGAAACTCTTCATTACCTGCTATCTACATCATCATAAATGCTGTTTATTTTCCCGACCACAAAGTGGAATACTTGTTTAAGAAACTATGATATGGTCTTCATGAGTTAATAGTGTTGGTTTGCAAGTGTTAATAATTGACCTATTTTAAAGATGTAAACAAATATTAAGTAAAATTATCCTTGACATTATAACTATAAATTGATAACACTTTTTTTTTATTATCTGGGCTGATTTTACCTATCTGATGCTGATCTGATGAGAGTATAATGCTCAAACTGCCCTTTAACCCTTTAAATGTGTTTTCATATTCTATACTCCAAATCATAATCATTATTAATAATCAACTATGGTTTATGAATCCAGTTTATTTTATTGCTTTATCATTTACACAATTTTTACATTTGGCTGAAAACTACCACTTCAAACTGTCAGGTCCATACTGCTCTCTGGTTGCGACAGTCAACACACTCCAAATGAGGCAAACACATTCATATTTTTTAAAACAACATATCTCCTATCTTTGAGCATGTTTTTGCCCACATACTTCTCTACATAATCAACCTGACTTTACACCACGGATATAGGAAAACCAAAACAATGATAATTTAATAAAGTGTCATAATCATTCCCCAAATTTGAGCTGCCTTTCCTTATCTACACCATGCAGCTCCTTTGCTCGATTCTTAAGCTCCTCTGCTTTCTTGCCATCCTTCTCAGTCCCATGCCCAAGTTTGTACATACGACTTGCATTGGCGCAAGCCCACACATGTCCCAGATCACAAGCTCTGTTAGCATAATTCAAAGCTTGCTTCATATCTGTTGGCAATCCTTTGGTATTGCCCTCAATGAACATAGTACTGAGGTTGAAGCAGGAAGGAGCATAGCCACCAGTGCAGGCCTTCTCGTAGTACTGCCGAGCTACTGTCAGGTCGGGTCCTTCTTCACCAACACGTCCATCATGGGCTAGCAGGCCAACGTTGTGGCAGGCATCTATGGACTTCTTTCCATTGGAATTGCAGGAACGCAAAAAGCAGGAATAGGCTGATTTCAGACACTTGGTCACTCCACCTGTAGGATAGAATATAAATCCCTCAATAAAAGCAGACACATTATTAAATGACTACATTAGAAGTAATCAAGTTTAAAAATTGGAAGGATTTAATATTGATTCATTAAAATGAACACTCTCCTATTACTCAAATGCTATTAGCCTACCTGAGCTGTTGAATTGCCAAGAAAGCATTATATTTTATTAACATTTTTTTTTTTGTAAAATGTTGTCTAGCAATGCAAAAAGGCAACTTAAAGGGGACCTATCATGCAAAATGCACTTTTTCATACGTCTTTTATACATGAATATGTGTCCCCCGGTGTGTCAGGGAACTCACCAAGTGTCAGAAAACACAACCCTCTCTCTTTTCCTCCATACCCAAATCTCTAAAAACGGGGCTGCAACGGAGCTGATTATTATTTGAATTTTTCTGACAAAAGGGGTGCTCCGCCTATATGGGCAACTCTCCACCTATCAGGGGAATGAGAGACCGCTCAAAAGCGCTGGAGACGCTGTAGTACATATGCCAGGCCTGTAAGTGGCGCTGTAGTCTGCCACAAAAGCAGAATCAGCCCTTGCAAAAACAGGGCTGGAAAAGAGCAAATAGAGCAAAATGAGGCATGGCTAAAATGCATGATCTGTTTGATATTTTGAAAAAATAACTTCACAGACATGTTTTATATAGGTATGGCCATACAATATATGTTTCAAATATAGCATGATAGGTCCACTTTAAATTTAAGTTTTAAAGTTCATTTTCTTAAATTCTTAATGCCATAGTAATAGTCCTATAAAACGTGTGTAACACACCACATCGGATAGGGTAAAATAAGGTAAAAATAAGCCACATTTCTACTTTACCTTTGCCCGTTACATGGTAAGCTCCTAGTTTATAGCAGCTTTCCCCGTGTCCATTTGTTTCACAGTTTTGTTTGAGCACCTGTGCTGCAGATTCATAGTTTTTCTTCACACCTTCCATGTAGTCTGCAAGCCTTTGGCACCCTTCAAAGAACATGGAAAAATGATAAATCAGTCCAACATCCCTTAAACATAATTACATTTCAATCGCTGGTGTCCAGTGCCTTTAAAAAAAATGGATATTGCTATAAAACCTGTCCAAGGGAGGTTTTGTTCCAGATGTAATTTCAAAACAACCGCAAATTAATCTTACACCAAGAAATACCACTGATACAAACACAAAGACAACTTACAAAATACAGATGTCTACAAGAACAAACAGCGCCATTAATCTGAATAGACAATTTTACCTTCAGGATCCTTTTCTTTATAGCATTGGAAGCTGTACTCCATTCCCAAATTGTCCAAAAACTCCTTCACTTCATTCTCATCTTCAAAGTTTACAAGTCCAGCCATATTTACTTTGTGTGTTTCTTTTAACCTTACTATAATCGTGTGGGCTGATTAAGGCTTATCTCCCACTACATCCACTCCACTGGTACTAGTGACCTTGGTCAGTGAGTAACTGAGCTGTTACAAAAGCGTTTACTTAAAATAACAAAAACGTCAATAGAGTTGAACACCGTTAACCACACGATTATTATATAATTGTGCTGCAATAGTTTTTAAAACGGTTTTCTATTGAAAACAGAAGAAAAACATGACCATGCGTGTCTCGATCTCCTGATGATCTCTCTTCCTGGTTCCATAATAACGCTGAAACCCAACGGGCTTCCGTAGTCCAGCCCCTTCGCAAATGTACTTCCAGAGCAGTGACCTTTTGTTTACTGGTCTTCTAGTCAAAAATAGACCTAACTACCGGCTGTCAAAACCATATTGCCATTTTGAGTCTTTAATTTAGAGCTTCAGCCGCAACAGTGGAAAGTCCATTTTAATTTTAACATGAATTCCGTCACTGCAGACAGCTTTCGAAATTTTTGTACGGATAGCGTTTTACCAAAAAGGAGGCGACAACAAGTTAGCTAGCTAGCTGGCTCTCCGCTAACAATCGTCCGGGCTCTCTTTCCATAGTTACTGTTGTATTTTGTCAACAGTGTTAAGATAACGTCAGGCTCTCATGCAGTTTAACACTGCAGACCAACACGGATAAAGGCGCAGCTGTTTGATTGCACAGCTTTATTTTTCCCGTCGTGGAAAGAAACCAGTCGGTCTCATAAGCTAATATATAGAGTTTTTAAAGCCATGGCCTATAGTTTCCTAAACACGGTAGGTCCTGTTGAGCCTTCGATATTATTGTACAGTCGCTACTTTTGCAAATGACATTGAATTGCACTTTTTTAATTAGGCTTTTTACTGAATTACATTATATTTTTTATTTATTCTAATTGTATTCTGCGTTGGTATTAAGTGTTATTTTTAGTCACAAAACGATGTGTTACTCTGGTTATACCAGGGAAGGAGGAGATAGTATTGTTTTTATTTTTTTATTATTTAAATTGTCTGTGTTTGGTTGGTGAAGCACTTTGAGTTACCTTTTGTGTTTGAAAAGTTCTTTATAAATAAAGTTTGATTTGATTTGAATGCGTCTGCATCAACAAGCATCCTCTTCATGTTTCAGGATGAGGCTTCTCCCCCGGCTCTGACAGATCTGTGCCTGACTCATGTGAGCCAAAACCTGGAGTGTTTCTGTGTGAAGCGCCCTGATGGCTCCCTGTGCTTCAGAGAGGCTGTCTTCTTCCCACAGGAGCTGGCAGACCAGCTGCTGGCCAAGATGGCCACTGAAGGTAAACATGGACCTTTTTTTAGAGGGGGATCATCAATATGTTCCCAAGGCTTATGTGTCTCTTGATATTGTTTGTTTGTAGCCTTTATTTATCCAGGTAAAAATCCCATTGAGATCAACAATCTCTTTTACAAGGGAGACCTGATATAACAATTGAAAGTAATTTATCAGGGCTAACTTTGTGTTGCACTTAATAAAACATACATTCGATATTTTACCTAATGAAAAACAGCATTGCTTTTTAACATAAAGCCATTTGAAATGTATTCTTACTGTGTCATATTAAGAGGAAAGACTCCCTCGAAACACACAAACAGTGTTGGTAATTTCTAAACCAACAAAACCACTACAGTAAATATTTATATCTTCATTTTCACACTCTTAAATCATCTGTTGAACCCTTCAATAACAACAACAAGAACTGAAAAAAATGATAACTTTTATGCTTCTCCTGGGTGACTTACTAAAGCTTCTTGTTTACCTTCAAAAATTACAAAACCTTTTGGTATGTTGTCACCTTGACCTAATCACTGCGGTTGGTAAACAAAGACAGTATTGTGCAAGGCTTGGTCCTCATTCCAAAGATTAAACTCAACCCGAGTTCTTTCCACTGCAGGTCTGTTGAATGACAGCACAGCGGGGGTATTTCGTAACTGTGAATACCTGCGGCTGAGACGGGCCTGCATCCGCACAGCGCGTATCTCTGCAGAGGCTTTTCTGAAAGCCCTCTGCCCTCACAGACTGCTGGAGCTGGATGCTGCCAGGGTCAATGCAGACCTCACGATTCCTGATATTCTACAAGGACTGGCCACCAATAAATTCTGTCAGGTAGAGGGATAAAATATCAACTTGTGTACAAAAATATGACATGTTGTCAAACCACCCTCTGCTCCCTTGATATTGAAATAATGTAATCCTATGCTTTGGCTTCCTCTCTCAATCATCCCGCAGGAGTCCCTCCAGCGACTTGTCCTCACAGGTCTCACCATGTCCTCTCTGGAGGAACCCAGTCGGTACCGCTTCAGCTCCCTCCCGGGTCTCCGCTCCCTTTCTCTTGCCAACGTGGACTTCTATGACTCTGGGCTGGTGGACGTGTGTTCCCTGCCTCGGCTGGAGAGCCTGGATCTGTCCAACACGTCAGTGACCAACCTGACCCCCCTGCTGGGCCTGAAGGAGCGGCTGCGCTCTCTGACGCTGCACCAGCTGAAGAGGCTGGAGATGAGCACGGCTCAGCTGCTGGGAGTCATCGGACAGCTGAATGTATTGCAGGTGAGTGGAAGGAGGGAGCTGTATTTTGGACTTCGATTTGTTTTGTGCAAAGAAGAACACTTTTTTTTGTGATTTCAACCACAACACATAGGGATTTGACTATATAGGACTTTATCACGAATCCTATGAAAACACCATCAATCAGATTTTACAAAATACAGAAATGTGTATGTACAAAAGAACAGACTCTAACAATTTTGTTATTTTTGAAATATGATTTAACTTTCATTTGTGCTGGGGGACCGTATGCTTTGGTGTTGTTTGTTTTTAACTAAATATTATGTTTACTGAAAAAACATTCCCCATCTGTAATGCAATGAAACCTTTGTTTCTTAACAAAATTCCATTCGATGTTATCCTAGTATGTTTTAGTCCCATTATAAGATTTGTAATCATAATTTGATGATAATCAGGATGAATCGCAATGCTAATATTATTTTGTGTGTTTGTGTAGCACCTGGACATCAGTGATGATAAGCAGTTCACTTCTGATGTGGCTCGACAACTGCTTGGACAGCCAGGGATCCTCCCCGCTCTAGTTTCCCTGGATGTGTCAGGGAGGAAACAGGTGTGTGTGTTTTTATATGTATCTAATTTAGATTGTAAAGAAAACATACAGGCTATAGAGCTATGTGGTCATTTCTTATGTCAACTTTGCAGGTGACGGATGCAGCTGTCAAGGCATTTGTTGAGGAGAGACCAGGGATGACCTTTGTGGGACTTCTGGCCACAGATGCTGGATTCTCTGAGTTCCTCTCTGGTGATGGAAATCTAAAGGTAGAGTACAGATGTGTTAGATATCATTGAAACCATGGTGCAAAAAAAAAGGTTTGTCAATCAGGTTTGCTAAAGTAAACTTTGTATGCAACAGGTAACAGGAGAAGCCTACGAGACCCAGATCTGTGAGGCCCTGCGGCGCTACAGTGAGAGAGAAGGGTTTGTGAGGGAAGCTCTGTTTCACCTGTTCAGCCTGACCCATGTGATGGAGAAACCCAGGCCTGACATCCTTAAGGTGAACCCACATTATTGTACTTTTGCAGATTTTGAACAGACATGTAAACTAAAACTTGGTAAGCAGAGGCATACAACCCTAAAGTAGTCATTCTAGCTCTTGCCTTTTCTCTAAGAAAGCTGAGTAAATGACCACAGTATATCTTTTGTCATCCTTAAGATACAATGTCAAATCTGAACCAAATAATTTGTATGTGATGAGTTTCAAATGTCCTCCTAGAGAGTTTAAGGTCTAAGCCCTACACCCCATCATATTTTCCTCACCACTGAACATAATATTCTCTTGTTTTCCTCTAGCTGGTGGTTTTGGGGATGAAGAACCACCCTGCCACTCTGAACGTCCAGCTGGCAGCCAGTGCCTGTGTGTTCAACCTGACGAAGCAGGACCTGGCTGCAGGGATGCCAGTGCGACTGCTGAGCACCGTCACTCAGCTTCTGCTGGAGGCCATGAGGACGTTCCCCAACCACCAACAGGTAGCTCCATGCCTGCACTGCTGTCCCTCTGGCATTCTTCATGGGTGCCCGCAGTTTGTCAAAACAAACATGACCGCATTTTGCTGCATTTCGCTTGGTGAACTTGATTCGGCTCACAAGGACAGGAAATGATCACGATGAAATATGTTTGTGTGACATGTCACCAGTGTCATCAATGTTGGACAAACCAATCAAGTTCTAAATCTATATACAATTGTATCTGCGTAGGTACGGCTAACTAAAATAACAATTTCCCCCTTTACAATTGATTTGACTTCTAAATTATTTTCACTTATGTTTATGCACTGTTGAGCACAAACTACTATAATTATATTCAATATATTGTAACAGCTGATTGTAAAAGTGTTGCTTGTTGTTCAGGTTTTGGTCTGATATCTGTTTTGGTTTCTCTGTCATCAGCTCCAGAAGAATTGCCTGCTGTCTCTGTGCAGTGACCGCATTTTGCAGGAAGTTCCATTCAACAGGTGAGCAATACCTTTCTTATTTCATATTTGAATCTCATTTTAACAGATATCATGCACTATAAATAATAAATCTATTAAATAAACAGTAAATGTCCATCAGTTAAAGCAATAAGTGAAGTCTTAAACTTGTCATAAAAAACATATCTTGTGTTAATAATATGTCTTCCTCTTCTTTGCAAGGTTTGAAGCTGCCAAGCTAGTGATGCAGTGGCTCTGCAACCATGAGGACCAGAACATGCAGAGGATGGCTGTGGCTATCATTTCCATACTCGCTGCCAAGGTAAATGTTGTGCAACTTCTGCTGTAATTAATGAATTGATTACACAAGTTATTATTAAACTCCTCGACGTTTGCTTCTCCTAGTTGTCGACAGAGCAGACGGCTCAGCTGGGAGCAGAGCTGTTCATAGTGAAGGTGAGGTTTCTCATTTTGGCTCTGTTCTCTTTCACTGTTGCTAATTTACCAAAACATTCACATGTCATTGCTAATAATGCTCCCATCCTGCCCGCAGCAACTGCTCCACATCGTGCGTCAGAAGGCCACTCAGGGCGTGGTGGATGCCACCCTCAAATTCACACTGAGCGCTCTGTGGAACCTCACCGATGAATCGCCGACGACCTGCCGCCATTTTATTGAGAACCAGGGCCTGGACCTGTTCATTAAAGTTTTAGAGGTACACAGAAATATCAACGTGTAAATAAGCAGTAGAGAGACTTAGAGCAAATTATCATGCTAATGAATCACATGTTGTTATGTAGCATAACACATATGCCTTCAGGGGGATTGACTCACTGTTGTTTTGCTCCTTTACCCCCCCCCCCCTCTGCAGTCCTTCCCCAACGAGTCCTCTATTCAGCAGAAGGTTCTCGGCCTGCTGGTGAGTGAACTGCTCTACTAGCCTTAAGAAAAACTGAAGACTTAATGATGTTATAATATTGTAAATTAATTATCGCCTTTTCTCCATTTGTTGTGTAGAACAACATAGCCGAGGTGGGGGAGCTGCACGTAGAGCTGGTGGTGCAGAGCTTCCTGGACCACATCAGCACGCTGCTGCACAGCTCCGAGGTGGAGGTCAGCTACTTCGCCGCGGGCATCCTCGCACATCTGATGTCTCGAGGAGCGGAAACCTGGACGCTCAGTGCCGAGCTCCGATCCTCCCTGCTGGAGCAGCTGGTAGGAATCTGCAAAACATTCTTAATAAATACTGCAGTTATTTTTGAACCGTTTGGTTTGACTGTTTACATTTGTATCTCTCCAGCATAATGTCATCATGAAGTGGCCCGCGCCTGAGTGTGAGATGGTGGCCTACAGGTGAGATGCAGCTTCTCAACAGTCATAATAAAGCAAAAAAATAACTTGAAATTACCAAAGGATGTATTACTTGCTAAAGCCTATTCAAGTTTATTTTCAAACAATGCTGAAAAGTCTATTTTAAAGTAGTGCCAAAAGAGAAGGTTTCATCCTACTACCTTTTAATTTGTGTCTGTACATACTTTTCTTTAACTATCTATAGCCTAAACCTAAACATGCTATATAGAGTACATACTAAATATATTCTTATTGTCTCTCTTTCTCTAGGTCATTTAACCCCTTCTTTCCCCTCCTGGAGTGCTTTCACACCCCCGGGGTCCAGCTGTGGGCGGCCTGGGCCATGCAGCATGTCTGCAGCAAGAACGGTGAGACACATACAGAACCTATTGTTCTCATAAATGAGTTCATTCCCAGTTAAAACACTGACGTCTCTTTAGGCAGTAACTTACTCCCCCAATGGCTTAAGGATGTAATGTTGTTTTCACCCTGTGTGTCTGCAGCCGCTCGCTACTGTAGCATGTTGTTGGAGGAGGGCGGCCTGCAGCAGCTGGAGCTGGTGAACACACACCCACAGACCCACAAAGATGTCCAGCTGCTGGCTAAGAGCATTCTGGAGAGCCTGCAGCGCCACAGAGCGCGCACCGGACAGCCGGTACACACGTCACACACCAGTCGCCGCCCGCCGCCACAGTAACCTCACAAAGGTAAACACTCACACTAATGTTCATTCGCCAGATCAGTAATACAATGGATGGCGGTTTTTCATTCTTTTACATTTGTCTTTCAGAAAATGACGCTACCTGACCAAGTTCTGGATATAAGATGGGTCCCATGAGAGGAATCGTGTATGCCTGTGCGCATATCCCAAGCACAAACACACTTTATCACGAGCCCAGAGAAAGGAAACATTAAAGGACAAACACTAGACAATTATTTGCACACACACTAACATTATTTATTTTCTGTGTTTGTCTCAAAACAAAAGAATCTCTGTGTGTGTTAATCTTGTGACTAACAGTGATAACTATGAGAACTATTGGTCAGTAAAGCTTAAAATCTCATCCTGAGGTTTGTGTCTGTGCTCGCTGTTCATTGTGAATCATGATGAATATAATGCCAAAAAAACATTCAGTGCTCATGTACAAATCTCAGTTTGAGTTTGAACCCCTGAAAGCTCAGCTGAGGGCAACACCCTCTGGCTCCTGTACGTTACTGAAGGCTCTGGTTGTCTGACTTGGTCGTTTTTAGCTCATTAGATATAAGCATGGCGCTGCTGTGAGCACAAGCATGCTGGAGTTTGTCTGAATGCTGGTACTGTTCGTTTTAGGAATGCCTGCTTGTTTGTTTATAGCAGTGCTGCGTTCACTGAAACCCAATGCCTACAGGTCCTGAGTACTGCTGTTGCTCACTTCTTTATTTAGTCTTTTCTCAGCTAATGCATTTTATTGAATGTGACAGGACACTTGCCTAGAGTGTTTTCAGTGGGTTCAAAAGTTTCAAACTTAACCTTATAAAGAAGTTGTATCTCTTGAAGAAGCTCCAGTAAATATGTTTCCTAAACTTTTGGCAGCTCCTAAATCAGACATACCAGTTGCAAACCAGTCGTGCTGTAAATCAGAAGATCCAGAGTTAAATGTATACCATCATTGTGTCTGCTAACCAGGGTCCTCTCTGACAACAAATGGCAATAAAGATGTGGTCAGTATATTCATGATGGATGTGTATTGAGTCATGGCCGTTGTCTTTTTTTGAGAAACTCCTGTATATATATATATATATATATATATATATTGATATGTTCGCTGTGTTTTCCATTGCGTGTTAAACACAGACAGCACTTCAGTGTGAGCATGTGTGTGTGTGTGTGTATGTACATCCGTACAACTAGCTGCATCCTAAAGAGTGTATTTAATTTGTACATAATAGAAAATGGTAATTGTTTGTTCAGGAGAGGTTGAATTGGTTGCATGGAAATTATTATACTGAATGTTCCGGACTGTGTTTATCTGAAAATGATGTTTAAGAACAAAGAAAACAAATAAGGAAAAAACTGGGAGAGTTATCGGAAATGTTTTTCTGTTCTGAAATGACTTTAGTATCCTCCAGAATGCCAATTTAGCACTTCTGCTGTCTAGATAAGATCTTGGTTCTCATTAATGTCCCATCCTTATTTTCCATCTGGGCTGCAATGATGTGGCGATTTACAGAAAAAAAATAAGCAGCAACCATTTTGACAACAAATTAATATTTTGATTAATTTGCATACTGGCAGAAAAAACTTTTCAATCACTTAAAAGTTGAAATGTTATTCCATTTTATATCTTCTTAAACTAACTATCTTTGGGATAAGGACTGCAATAACTTTACATTTGGAGACTGTGCATATCCCAGCCGTGTGTACACTTTATACAAAAACCCAAAAGGGGAAACTAAATAGGACAAACACTACGCCTTAAGTTCCCTCAGACTTTGGTCTATAAAAAAATCTGAAAAAAGTGAACATTTTCGAAACAATTGATCGATTATTCTTGGAAATAAACGGCGGATAAATCAATAATGCAAATCTCATTAGTTGCAGACCTTTTGTTTGCTAATTATTGCTTATTCAAAATTATGCCAAAGCCCTGACACAACTTTTGAGGCAGAGTGGATTTTGGCTTCATCAGGAACAACGGAGATGGGTTACAAGATCTATATAAATAATTAATGTTAATGGTAATAAAGATAATATATTGGGCTGCTAATGGTACTCTAAAACATCTATCAGCAAAACAAACATCACCTCATCTGCTTACTGAGAAATGGTCTTATTGTTTCTGTAAATCACTTGATGTTGTGAGAGCTTGCTAAATATGGTGTGTCCTGAGCTGATCTCACAGCTTCATCAAGGACAAAAAGCAGCAGATGATAATTTGTTTGTTTTCTGTTGCTCCGGATGTGTTTGATTGTTGCCTCTGAACATCACATTGAATGAAGGCCAGTTTAATTTTTCATAAGAGTTTAATTCGGATGAGAGATACAAAACGTCCCGATGCGGTATGTCTGCTGTGACTGTGCCATGTTGCTGCTGAGAGTCTCGTTTTCAAGTTTGGAAATAAAGAATGTACATTCCCATAAACTAGAGATGACATTTGTGTTTCTTTATTGACAAACAAATATGGATATATGGGTGAATAAACAGTATAAAACTACTTTTTCTCTGATCAAATAGAAATATCAAATAGAAAATAATGTCGCTCTCATCATGAGTCACAAAATCAAACACTTGCCGCTAATGTTGACCTTATCGAATGTATTGATACTGTCTGGGATGCACACAGAAAAAATCAATGGGCGTTAATTGTCTATCAGACATGAGGTTATGGAGGAGCGCTGAGTGACGGAGGGAGACATTTCCATATGTCCAAAAGGTTTATTGCCCAGTGTACCGCGGGGGTCTCTTTTCAATGAAGGCATCCATTCCCTCTTTTCTGTCCTTGGTGGGAATGACCTGAAAACAGAGAGTGATCGTTACACCAGGACAATGGCATGGAGATAATCTGACAGAAAAAAAAACGGTTAATATTCTGATAATTGTTTAATTGTCCACATTTTATTTTCTCGCAGAAATGCTTCTCAAACATGGAGATTTCCTGATTTCCTATAACATTAAATTGATTGTTTTTAGGTTTTGGACTGACAAAACAAGACATTTCAATGCATCACCTTGTAACAAACTGGGATATTACTATTTTCTGTCATTTTATAGACCAAATGATGATTCGACTCATCTAGAAAATACTCTGTGGTTTAATTGATAATATAAATAATCATTCGTTGCAGCCTCAGAGGCTTTCCCAAATGCCTGAGAGTGAGCATCAAAGCTGAACCCAAATAGTATAATATGTGTCGAGGCGAAAGTCAATATTAAAATAAGGATAATGATATCAGATAAAAACAGTGAAGGGCACATTCTAAATCTGGCTCCAGTCCAGCAGGCGGTCACAGGGAGCCTAAAATCTGTGGTTTCACTAGAGATGTGGCTCAAAGAACAGCAAAGAGTCACGT
>CALSBZ010046902.1:1365777-1380779 GCA_943591055.1 Gobionotothen gibberifrons | reverse complement strand
TGGCAGAGAGGAGAGGGTTGAGAAGGATTCACCCAAAGACACTGCTGGTAATATTTATAAATATATGTATCTGGTTTGAAGATATGTGTGATGGAAAACATTGAATTGAATTATTATTTCTAGTTAGTCTTACAAAGTATTAATCTAAAACGTCTGAATGAGCAACATGGAAGCTAAACGAAGCTGCATGGAGCTAAAAGAACTCTACAGTATCTCAAATAAAAAAGAAAGAGTCAAGACTGAGTTGTCCCGTGTGTCCTTTGGAGTGAACCAGGCCTTTTTTCAAGTTTAGGCAGGAGTCAATCAACCAAACCCAATCAGAACTTGACAATATGTACTGCTTATACTGATGATTAATCGGTAACAAATCACTGGGGTCAGCCGCATCTGAAGTAAGTGTTTTTGTAATGAAATAAAAACTTGAAGACTTACCAGAGCGTAACACATCTTCTCTATCTTCATCGCTGAAGTGATGTCAACCTGGGAAAGAAAGACTCAGTTCAGTACCATCACTGATGCAGAAAAACTATAAAAATGAATGAATCATGATATACCTCAATGCCTCTGTCCATTGCCTCCTTTGCCAGCCGCACAGCAATAGGAGCCTGAGAAACAGAACACAGTGAATTAGATGATAACGGCACCAATAAAGCACCATACTGTTTACCTGTCACCGTTAACGTTTAATTATGCAGAGTCTGCAGTAAAAGAAAATGTAGAATTCATACACATTTTTATACCATAAAAGCTTTAATTACAAATTGAGGAGTTGGTATTTATGATGAAATAAAATGCCAGGGACATTTTGGGAAATGTAGGATTCCGTTTTGGGGAGATTGGCTCATACAAGGCGCTAAAACTCAAGATCTTATTTTTGTATCTGTCTCTTGAAAATACGCCAACTTTATTCAAGATAAAAACAGAACCTGTGGAGTAGCCATTTAAAAAGCACTCTTTTTAAATTGTAAGGACATTTAAAGACTGGACTGTAGAAGCTTTTTCCCTTGATTTATAAAGATAATGGGGTTTTTTTTTTCTCAGGAAGCCACATGAACACTAAGAGGAAAGGCCTTGGGCTCATTATGTTCTCTGTGCTGCCTCACTTTCATTCAATGCAAACTCCTGTCAATCACTGTGTGTGTGTGTGTGTGTGTGTGTGTGTGTGTGTGTGTGTGTGTGTACTCTTGAATGCCACTCTGGCCCTGCCAACTGCGGGCATCTGAACTGGAGTGAAAGAAATATGGAGCGACAGAGGCCTAGAGAGAGAGGGAACAGAGGATGGACGAATACCAAGAGAGAGAGGGAACAGAGGATGGACGAATACCAAGAGAGGAAGGCTGCGTTTCACTTCGGTTAAATGGATTCCTTGCGCCCCTCACTTGCGTCGTTTCCCTGTGACTAGTCCCTCCCACCAGGGAAGCATGGAGAGACGCAAGGAAACCACGAGAAGCAGGGAAATGAGTTTTAAGAGCAATGGGACATCCTTTCCTCCGGAGCGTCACGTGAAGCGACGTCCGTTTGTGATGACACCGCACAGCTGATGTCTGACAGCAGCTGTGTCCCCGTTATTTCCACACACACCCCCGCCTCTGTTCGTACACGTACTCACACAAACATTTGTATCATCTGTTGTAGACCCAAATAAATAAAATAAAATAAGAACAACGCCATTCTTAAAATGTATAAACGAAAAAAGCGATCATGAAAATGTTTCCAATAAATGAATAAAATAATGTTTGACAACTTTGTGGTTCAGATATATCACATATTTGTAACTAAATGATGCATGAATTGAAACAAAACACAGTATAGACTGAGGAGTGACTCCCATGAGGTTCATGTATTTTCTTCACTCCGCTGGGAAACGGCTCTCATGTCAAGAAGCAACAGATCAGTGCATGCACTGCCTCGTCCAATCAGTGAGGCACACAGTAAGGGGGCGGGGCGAGTATCTGAGGATTTCATCGAAGGATGGTCTGGTGGTTCCTCGGTTATCGCTCCGCGCTCCTCGATCCTCAGTCCTCCGGCAAAAATAAGGCCACTGGGACGCTATTCAAGATGGCGCAGACAAATCAACTTCCGGTGAGACAGAGACCGAGGAAATAAAAAATAAGAGAAGTGAAACGCAGCCGAAGACAGAGAGGAAGAAGTAAGAGAGCAGGTCCCTGTCTGAAGGAGGAGGGATGCATCAGTAGCACAGTGAGAAATGTCATTTCTCAACTAAAACGAAACGAATTTTGATGTTGAATAATGTGTGTGATTGACTGGTATTGTTCACTTTTGAACAAAATCATCTTGCATACAATTTCTTAATTTTCAATGTATTTATTTATTTACTTGGGCTAGAATGGACATCAATGTATCCCTGATTGAAAACTGACTTAGAAACTAATTATTTGATCATTTTGCATACAATTTAATGGATTTATTTATCAACTTGGCCCTCCAAGTGGACCTTCATATACAGTAGTTACAGCATTTCCGATAAAATTGTTGTTTCTTATTGTATAGTCAGGCCCAGTCAAAAATGTGAACAAGAAACAATTAGGTCTCCAGCTATGAGAGGAGAATAGACCCTGAAGGGAGGGGATGCATCAGTAGCAGAGTGAGAAAGTGTGTGTTGTTCTCTGACCTGGGGCAGTATCTCTCTGGCCAGGCTGAGCGCCTCTCTGAGGGCGGCGTCTCCCGTCTCATTCTGTTCCACAGATCTGTTCACCAGCCCCATCTCCAGAGCCTTCTGCCCCCCCACACGCTTACCTGACAACAGACAGACAGGCAGAGAGAGTGTGAGATAAACAAAGCCCTCACTGACAGATGAGCATCCGTTTCTGTTACCCCACCTGTGTAGATGAGCTCTTTGGCCAGAGTCATGCCGACCGTCCTTGGCAGCCGCTGACTGCCCCCTGCAGGACAAAACACCTCAAGGTCAAATTCTCACAGCTGCTTTGCCTTTTCTTTTCTCACTTTGTAAGGTCTTTTTTGTGACCTGTGTTCGTCTTACCCGCCCCTGGGAGCAGCCCTCGCGTCGTCTCGATCAGACCCATCTGTGCCGAATGTGCTGAAACACAAACACACACACAGAGGACGTTTTAAGGTCAGAGCTGCGGAGTGCCATTAAGCTGTGGAGGGCGTAAAGTCTGACTGATGCCTCTGTCAGAGCAACAGACGCAAACACCTGCTCACTTAGCCGATCAGCCAATCACAGAGCTGCTACGACTAATTCAACCAATCACATGTGTTCAGCTCCATGAACAGCTGGGCAGATGTGTCAAATGATACCGGTTATCATTAGTCCCTTGGCTCAACTCAACTAATCATTAACAATCGGAGATAAACAATAACGACAGACTGGTTTTTGCTTGACCGCTGTGGAGTTTGAACCTTTTATTTTCCCTGATGTAGATTTAAGATAATCAATCATTTGATGGATGGAACATTCTGTATGTCTTCATCATTTTATATACATATCCTCAAAATTCAGTATGGAAATCTGCTTGTTGAGCGTTTCCACAGTCCATAAATAAACACTGGCCTTTTTCAGGAAAAGATGAACATCTCAAAACTGAGTTTAAAATAATGACCTATTTGCAAAAAACTGGCGAAAAAAGGAAAAACCTTGACCTGACTCAATAAAAAGGAACTTAAATCTAATTGTTTAATTTCAAATGTGAATTCAAGTCCTAAAGATGTACAATTATCCAGTATTTCACAATTAAACAGTTGAGCTGGTTGAGAACTGGTTCGGTAATCTACACTGATGTTATGAAGGAGTTGTCAATCTAGAAAACATTTCCTAAGAGAATGCTATCCTTCTCCATCCTGCTGAGACCCAAACACTGATCGGACATGACTGTTCTGGTGACCGCTGTGGAGACAACATGCCATTCCCTTTCATACACAATTAACATCACCTGAAGGAAGGAGAGAGGAATATTAAATATACTCAAGCATGATGCACATACTCTTCCAGTTCAGAGTTGATAGGGGAGGATTGGTTTTAGAGGTCACTCACCAGCAGTGCGGAGGTCACAGGCCAAGGCCATCTCCAGCCCGCCTCCCAGGGCAGCGCCGTCCATCGCTGCGATGGTGGGCATGGGCAATGATGCTGTGAGGACAGAGGAGGGTCAACAGATGCATAGACTCGTGTGTACTCTCAGGGGATGGCTATTGGAGTCAACTGCTCACTTTCTTACCTATCTGAGTCATGAGGGTTCGCAGCATGTGAACAAAGCTATCAGACATAGCGTCGTTCATCCGGGCTCTCTCTTTCAGGTCTGCCCCTATCATAACGTACAGACGTCATTAGGAAAAGCTTGGATCAAAAATAAAGAACCATGGCAGGTTTTAGGTGCTCTGGAAAAACACTTACCTGCACAGAAAACACCTGGAACTAAACTCCTGAAGATAACCACACGGACTGCTGAGTCCTCGGACAGACTGGACACCAACCCCCTCATCTGCACACACAGGGCACAGTTTCTCAATCAGTGTGTGTGTGAGCGTGCGTGCGTGTGTGTGTGTGTGTTTGTGGTGGTAGAGGTCAGCTCACCTGTGACACGAACACATAGCCCAGAGCGTTTCTTGCCTTGTGTCGGCACATCAACACCTCCACTATCCCTGAGCAACAGGAGAGAGAAAGGTGGAGGGATAAAGAAACATTCAATTATGACTAAATCGTTATTAAATTAGTGTCTGACGAAACAACACACAGACGGTTTAACATGGAAATTGATGTGATTGACTGGTATTTGTTCACTGTTTTCTGACAATATCCAATTACTGAGAAAAAAGTTGTAGTTGCATCCCTGATGGAAAACTGACTTAGAAACTAATTATTTGATCATTTTGCATACAATTTAACGGATTTATATCAACTTGGCAAGTGTGGACCTCTATATAGTTACAACATTTCCAAATGTTATGCTCAGAAAAACTGGGGGGGGGAGAGGAATAAACAGGCTGATGGGTGGAAATATCTGTAAAGAGAATAATAGATTATCAGTAGTATATCCAACGCCACGTTTTCTCATTACAACATAACGTCCCATAATTACCAGCACTCGTGCTAATATAGCGTGTTTAAATCCAGTGTACAGTTACAGCATCCGCCTACGGGAGATAGAGTACACTGTGGTATCAGGTGGATGACTGAGAGGTGCCCCTGTCAAACAGTGCATGTGTACGTTTACAGAATTGAGAGTGTATCCGTGTTCCTTTGAACAATGATGAATCACATAAGTGTGTCCCTACCATTATCTTCCCCCTCTAACCGATGTAATTCCACCTCTGGAGGATCCGCTGCCTTTGTGTGCTGCCAGCGGCTGTGTGTGCGACTGTAGGCCGTCAGAGGGAGACTGCCACCGGCCAGCAGTCGCGGTCCGTCCCGGGGATTCAGAGGGGAAGTCCGGCTGTGCATTTCCCGCAGAATCACTCCCAAGCACCGCCTCGATGAACACCCGGGCATTGCGAGTCTGCGAAGGAGAGTTGCCATGCTTGTTTAGTTTTCAGTGGCAGGAATATTGTGTACTATGAAACTTGCAGGAAGTAGGGTGCATGTTTCTTCCTGAAGGAGGAGGGACTTAATGTAACTGGCAGCTGCTGACCCTTATACAGTCTATGCTGCTGACCTTGGTTTCAAACAGCAGTGACCAAAAGGTTCACACATGGCAGTGCATCTCAGGGCTACAATGTCAGTATGACCCAGGATAAGATTTCTAGGTTCTTTCATTTTCTTTTGACCCATGAAGACCTTTTTTGTTATATGTGTTACTTATTTTGGCCACAAGAGGCTGAAGTGCATTCAATTGAACTTTAAGCATTCAGGTTATTTTCCAGGAAAATGGATCCATGCTGTGCAAATTAAGGTTGTTTTTAATGACAGTATTTGCCTTGTTTTTAGTATGCATGGAGAATTTATGAATCTCAAAAATGATCCTGGCAATACTTTTCCCCCATCTACTCTTAAACCATGAGATTAGACAACTGAGATCAGACAACTATCTCACTTTCCGTTTAGCGCTTCTGTATTCTTGTCTGAAATATGTTTTATGTATCAGGATGTTTTGCCCTTCCTGATATCCGTTCCCATTACACTCAGCAAGACTCAAAGTGGGATTTGTACTTCACAAGAGACAAACACACATACTAGCACACATACAAACAAACACACTAGACCCGCTGTTAAGGTGTTGTTCAAAGATTACACATTACCCTGATTAAAGGCTGAAGGTTGGCCCATGCAAAGGTTTATGGTTCATGTTTAGGGCCCAATTTGAGAGATATTGTCCCATTTTCTATCATGCCTATTGGCTGGCTTGAGACACACCTTGAGTCCTGTCTCTGGAGGGTCCAGTCTTTGCAGAACAAAGAGAGTTGTTGTTGAGGTAAGGTTTTCCGTCAGGCTGCCCATGTCTAGTCTGACCATGCATTATTGAGCAGGTCTTTACAGGTTATGCAATCACACAGTCAGACAGTGGCTCTGATGGCACAGCTGAGCAGAGAGCCAGGCCTGCATCCAACCTGTGGACCAGGCATTGTGAAGGAAATTGGCCATTTATGAAATATTACAACAATGTTTTAGCATTCAGGGACATCAGATTACATTTATATTGATTATATTACATCCCATCTGCCACAGGAAGGACATTTTTATTGCTGCCTGGCTTTGCTTACTCTTCCTAATTGACAAGGATGCAATTGACTCTGGGCAGTGAATCATTTTATTTTGTAACTGAGATGTAAATCTATCCTAAGTGTAAAGTGTATGTGGCTCTGGTGTTGGGTCCAGCTTAAGTGGATAAATAAACTATAACTAAACACACTAATTACACATATTTTTACCGACGTATATTTGATCATTGATAAAGGAGCAATTGGATACAACAGAAAGAAAGAAATCAAGAAAGACATAAATATTATACAATAGTATTGCTACTAAAAAATTAACAATCATGGTTTACATTAATACCACCATTATTATTTAGATTATGTAATAAATAAAGAAGAGCAGTTGCATTTGTTTTTCTATCGCCCATATGTTGCAAGTTCGCGGACCAAAAACTAAACTAGCACTGGCCACTCAGCATATCATTTAAGTGTACACTTTTTCAAAAATATATGTTGGATTTTGGATGAAATACAACTATTTTCTTGGGTAAATATTTAAATCGAAAGCTCAACCTGAAATAGAGACAGCGGTGATGTGTTAAATTTGAATGTTAAGCCGGCGAAGGTCATTGGAGAAGTAAAGAGAGATCACTCAGGTTTGCGTTAGTCTGCAGATTCTGTTGCAGGGAAGTGAAATGTCACCTGATGGATGTCTAAGGCTCTGATGTGGAGGCCAACAGGCTGCTCAGATTTGATTTCGGCAGACGTGTTTCCCTCTTCTCATGTGAGCGCTAACCTTGAGACGGAAAATGGATGGTGGATGACGCTTGGGTGTGAGTGACAGAAACTGAGCCTGATGGCCCGTGACGAACACTGCCAGTCTGTCCCCGGACAACAAACACAGGTTTGGCACACAACACAGCAGGAACACTAACTCAGAGACACAGAGGACATGCCCGCCATTAATCATCAAAGATTGACAAAGCAGTAGAGTGTTTTTTTGGTCCAGTGTGTTTCAGTAAGTTGGCCCTATAGCATCGTTGATTGGCTTCAACTGGACACTTTAACACTCTGCCAATAAACATCTTGGGCATGGCACAGTGGCACACTCACAGTAAGATGATGCCAGCCACACAGTGAGTCCCCTCCTATCCTGCAGGGGTCAGCCTTGTATCAGAAGGTTGATTGGAGGATTGTTTCCTCTCTCCTGTTGCTCTTTGCTTTCTAGTGCTCATTTCATATCACTTTAAATTGTTGCAGGCTGGTTCCCACTGTGATAGTGAAAAACTAAAGACATTTATATTAACATGTATATAGACTCCTGCATTTACTTTTTCACTTACAACATTGCCTGTATATATTATATGAATGATTATATAAATTATTCAAGATTATAAGTATACATTTATATTGTATGTTAACTTATATTATGATGAAAAGAAAAAGGGAGAAGGGGTCGGATTAAATAAGTGTAAACTTCTTCCGACCCCTTTTCGGACGTGTAATTAGCTAAAGCTTTGTTGTTTATTGTTATCAGACAATGATACTACATATTATTCAATTATTAATTAAATATTTCGTTTTGTTATTGCATTCATTTGTATAGTACTGTATCATGTCTGTATCACCTTTTGTTTCATTTGTATTTTCTTTGGTTTTACACGCTCGAAAAAATAAATAAACTAAACTAAACTAAACATTCTCTGCAACATTTAGATTATTGTATTTTCTTTTGACATGTATATTGTTACATCTGCATTACTTACACATTGGTCTTGCAAGATGCACAATTGTATTCTACTCTGTTTCTTCGTGCACTATTTTATTGTGTTTTAAATTTGTTTTATTGTTTTATGTTTTATATACATTTATGATGCATTGTTGGAGGAGCCTGGGACTTAGGTTTTCATTTCCATTACTACACTCTAACTACTGGGCATGTGACAGTAAAGCCTTTGAATATTTGAATCTTTGAAACTTGCACCTATACCCTTTTCCCAAAGAAATGTTGTCCCATCAGAGGCAGGAGGCCGAGTTGTTTGTAGACCTCCGTAGACAGGCCTCCGGTCGCAGACTCATCCGAGCCCAGGGCTGAGTTCGGGCCTGGTGATAGGGCACGAGGCCGGGCATGAGTCAGAGGGAGTGAGTGGGGTCCTGTTACTGGAGCTGTCTGTCAAGAGCGAGTTAGCACTGTGCTCTGCTCGGGGCCAGTGCACTCTATTTGATCGTTGTGTCTGACTTTTTATTAAGATGGTTTATGGCTGGATTGCTTTATTGCAACATACACAATAGCTATAGCATAGTTTTGGCAATTCAAATCTGGCAATGCAGCATACAATACACTTAGCATAACAAGAAAATACATAAAATAGTGCAAGAAATTATTGCAATAGACATAATGGTGCAAGTAAGATGTGGAAAAAAATATTGATAGAAACATAAAAGATAGAATAAGATAAGACAGAATGTAAAACTAAATGTAGTACGGTAGAATAAATACTGTATTCTAACTTTCAGATAGATATACTGTAACACTATCACACGTAGTTCTCTGTTTTCAGCTTCGTCTAGATTCATGTTTTTTTGCTCTATACACATACAAAATAAACATCCCTCAGGCCGGGCTGTTTTAAACCCATGCAACGAGGTAATTTACTTATGAAACCATGGAAGAAAACAACAGTTGTGCAACACTTCTATTTTTGTTCTCATGTGTTTGTGTTGGCGTGTGTGTGTGTGTATGAGTGTCTGTAGCTGGAGGATTAGTGATGGAGATAAGAGAAAATGTTTGTTTTAGGGGATGCAAATGTGTTTATCACGTGAGCACATTAACGTCAATAAAGAGTACAGAAGCAGGGGGTGTACTAAAACTACTGATACTACAGAACTGGCAGATATCAATGCATGGTGTTACTCTAACTTTCTCTCAACAAACCTCATTATTAGACTATAAAGTAATCCCAAACTTAACACAAACAATTCATTGATCTTATTAACAAAATAGTTAATATGGCACAGAGAAAAAATAGTTTTTCTCTGTGCCATACATCTTGAGTAATGTCCGAATCTAGTAACACTTTAAACTACCCAGCAATGTTAAAAGTTATTAAATCAGATCCTCCTTTACCAGATGCAACATTAAATAGATAATTCAGTTTAAATGTATATAAAAAAATGGTATAATACATTTCATTCTAAAATGTTCCAGGCTGCATAATGAGTATTTTAGTTGTTTCCTTAGTTTGATGCTAATACTTTTGTACTTACATTAACATTTAAATGCAAGGCTTTCGCTTGTAGAAAAGTAATCCCAAACTTAATTGGACCAATTTCCTGCCAGTTTTCTTTATAGCAACATTGAAGCCTTATGGGCAAAAATAAAAACAAACAGACCAGCCACTATAAAGGCAGTCTGGGTGACTGATAGAGGATCATAATCTCGGTTCAATTACATTAAAATGATGGAGTTGGTCGGATGGAGTCAGACTTACGGCCTGAAAGACAGTCCAGCAAGAGGGGAGAAGATTTACGACCAAGCTGAGCCACAGTGAGGAAGGGAAAGGAAAGAGAAGCCATAGCTATGGAAGAAGACAGAGAAAACGTTAACATGTCGTTATTAGGTATAGCAATGGCGTATTTGATTGGTGTGAAGCAAAGGTGACGGACACAACATTACATGTCATTTGTTAGACGCTTTTACCCAAAGCGACTTACATACATTGAGCACTGTAGACAATCCCCACAGGAGCAATTTGGGGTGAAGTGTCTTGCCCAGGGATACAACGACATGCTGACTGCAGTGGGACTCGAACTCGCTACCCCCTAATTCGACACTATCTACTGAGCCACAGCCTCCCTGGACACCTGATGGCAGGTTGCTCTTTCCCTTAGGTTGGGGATCAGACCGGCTGTCTTTCAGTTGACAGCCGACACTGCTTACACCCTTATTAAAAAATAAAGACATAGCCCACACACTGCATGCACACACACACGATCATGAGTCACAAAGGCAGGGAACATCCATGCAGAGATGTATAACACCCAGGTACCACACAAACGTATAACTCAAGGCCTCCAAATAGCATGTCACTGTGACACAACTGTATAAACTTACACACGTATACACATGGATACACACAACAGCATGTCTGGAAGATGACACCGTAGGGAGAGAGAGAGGAAAGTTACATTAATGATTCTGATCTGAGGCTAGTATCTGCGAACACGATCTAGCAGGGCCATTTAGACGCCAAACCCATGACAGAGGGAGCAGGCGGGCAAGCAGAAAGGGACACTGATCAAATGGGCTCATTTTCCTCCAGGCTGCTCTGTACTCAGTGGATCTTTCCTTCAATAATCATGTATCAGACTGAAGATATCCTCGCCTTGTATAAGCTGTACAGATGCCGTCAGTATCTAAGTGCTAATGTTTTCACAATTAACATGTTGTCCATTCCCTCTGTCCAAAGATTTAGCTATGAATAGTTTAACATTTCCCATCTATCTTTAGGTTCCATATTTTAAAAGGTACAGAATTCTGACTTGGCCATAACGTTTTTAGACTAAACTCTATTTATGAAGCCAAACCACATTAAATTGTGTCCACTCTTCACCGTTTGAATGTAATTACTCTAGTCGAGGCATTTTCCTTCTCAGATTTTTTCATTGGAAAACACAAAGAGGTGAAAAGTAAATTACATTTTGTGAGGTAGAATTTTAGCTTTTTTTTATAATTTCTTCCCCCAATTATCATTTAACAACCACTTGAATTATTCTCTAACATCAAAGAGACGAGTCCAGATTGGATACTTTAAAGGAATAGTTTTACATCTCGGGAAATTACATGAAAATAAAATATGGTGGTCACATAATCCTCCATAAAGCAGCATTTGGTGTAATTTGATTGGGGGTTTTGTACGTTTGATTGGGGTTTTGTAATGAAATAAACCTGGTACGTGTTCATTTGTGAGCTCAACTGCTGTATTTATAAAAGGATAAAATAGAGGAAGCCAAAAAACATATTCCACAGTATGTCTGTCCTTAATATCTTAATGTTATAACTTCTTAGTAAAAACCAGGGAAAAGTGGTTTAATTGGTCTTAATTATGCTTTTGAAAGATGGATGACCTCAGTTTGACCCTTAAAGAAAGCAGGCTTTTAATGCATCTATATTGTATTCAACTGTTAAATGGTAATACATTATCAGTAATAAGGCTATTTTTGCAAGAATATTTAGTTATCTTTGAATAATATTCATGATCATTCATATATCTGATAATCATAGAAACACAATGGCATGGAAAATCTAGGGTTGGGATGGCAACTTCTTTATGCATCTGCCAACTCTATTCAAAATCTTGAACTGCTTTTCTTCATCACATTGATTGACAAAGTGATGAGATGTTGGTAGCAAAGACAGAGGTGGACATCAACATCCCATCAGCGTCCAATGTTCAGACAAAAAATGTGGAAAAATTGTAGAATGCCAAAATAATTAATTAATAAGCACACACACACACACAATCCAATTTGAATGCTTTATCTTGTCAACAAGCCGCTGGGGGACAGAATGAGGAAAAATTAGCCACTGGACCACATGAGATAAGGCTTGTTAAATCTGTGTATGGCTAAGAGGCTGCTGCCCTTACACACACACACTCACACACACACACACACACACACACACACACACACATTCACACACACACACACACACACACACACACACACACACACACACACACACACTCACAAACCAGATAAAGACAGTAACATGTATAAGGAATGGACTATGTGTTGTAGAAAGTATTTTACGCAGACTTGAACAGTGATACTTCACTCGGCTATTTCAATTAGAAGCCATGTAATCAGATATAATGAGATGTGATGTAATTATAAAATGTATATCCTCTTTTATATCATATATTAAGGTTGATTGACCTGCTTTGGCCACACCATTCGTGCAAATAAAGCTTTTGGGTTTCTCTGCACTCTTTTCTTCAGTTGTTCTCAAGAACACCTGGTGACGTCAGCATTGCAATAACACCGTTGGCACAACTCATGTGCAATACAAACACCAAGTAGTTCTGTGTGTGTGCAGAGCTGCAGTGTGTGTGGATGGAGAGGCAGAGAGGGAGGGAAGAGCGAGAGAGTCTCACACCGCGCAGCACAGCCTCACACACAGAGCTCTGCGCGCAGAGGGAGGACGCGCTTTCCATCGCGCTCCTGGAGGAAAAAAAAAAAGAGACTTCTCTGCTGGACAGCGTGTACCAAAGACCCTCACACACTCACACCTTCACAGTCAAGGACATATGTGAGCCAGGAGATTTTTCAGCGTGGAGTCTACATCCAGGATTCAGGAATTGTTGCCCATGTCAAGTCAATTGTTTGGAAACTAAATAAACAATGCACTCTGCTGGTGACAACGAATGACCCAACATGAGTCACCGACGGGGTGATCGTCAACTGTCATCGGTTCTGTGGTCTTCTCAGGAGGGACAAAGTCCGGTAAGCTGCGCGATTCTCACCCAGGGAGCGATAAGCGTCTCTCGGTCACCTTCTGAAATGATGTCTTGTGGCGACGTGCGAGGCGCGCCAGAGTGCGTGTGAGTGACTGACCGATAGTCTGGATATAAACAGCAGCCAGGCTTTCAGGCAGCGACAGCCAGGCACCCAGAGCAGCCATCTCGCCTCTCGCTCAGCTCCTCAGACCCATGCAGGATGTCCGGAGAGCGCCGGGGAGTCCTGGTCCAGCTCTGCCGGAGTTCATGACGCTCTGGGCGGCCTCGTCATGCGTCTCTTGCCCGAGCCCAGCGCCCAGTCCCTCCGGCTCCTCTTCCTCTTTATCTTCGTGATGGGGGTGACCCCTTCCCCGGCTCTCACAGCCGGCTGCCCCGATAGATGCGTGTGCGACGACCAGCTGGTGGTCCAGTGCGCCGGGCAGGAGCTCACCCAGTTCCCCAATGACCTGCCCCTGGCCACCCGGCAGCTCATCATCTCCAACAACCGCATTGGGGAACTCCCGGCGCTGCAGCTCAACTACCTGTCCGATCTGGTCTATTTGGACTGCAGCAACAACTCTCTAACAGAGATCTCCGAGTCCACCTTCGGGAATTTGCGGAAACTCGCCTACCTGGACATGTCGTTCAACACCCTGCTGCAGATCGAGGACCGGACTTTCGGGCCCCTGGCGTCTCTGGTGATGCTGCGGCTGACGGATAACCCGTGTTTGGGGGAAATCCACCCGGATGCCTTCTCGGAGAACATGGCTCTGCAGGTGCTGGACGTGAGCCGGAACAACCTGACGGCCCTGAACATCAGCAGCCTGATCGCCCTGCCTGCTCTGAGGTCTCTGGGGCTCAGCGGAAACCCCTGGAGCTGCGACTGTGACACGGAGGACCTCTGCCTGTGGGTGCAGATAGAGGGCTTCAAGTTCCAAGGTGAGGATGGATGGAGGGAGCGAGAAGTCAAAACATATTGTCAATCCCAACACATCCACACAAGGGCATTGAGGGTGAACTTATCAAAAAAAGATGATTTACTTTTACATTTTTAATGACCATTAAGGACTGGCAGTGACTGCCAAGAATAGTAAAAAAGAAACTCCTCTCTGCATGCTTTGCCAAAATGTGTCCTGTAAGCTGATGCCTGTCCCTGTTCAGGTGGCAGCAGTCTGACCTCCTGCAGGTGGTCTCTTGGTAGTTTGGCTCGGTTTTCTGGCCAGTAAACAATCCGTTTCTCTGTTTAGATGTTGTGCCAGAGAAGCTTCAAGGTTATCATTTGTTACTGTCACATCATCTCATTTAGATAATTTGATTATGGCCACTTGGTCAATTTAGGCCCTGATGGTGGGCCACTTATTGCACTATTGCTCTCCCTTTATATGCACACACATGTGCACTTCCCAGAGTCAGATGCAGACATATATACACAAAGAAACTCCAGAGTTAATGGTTTAACCTCAGAGCCAGAGCAATCTGAAGATGTAATTCCCCTGCTCCCTACTGCAATACAATCCCTTCAAACTGCCCTTCACGTCTCAATAATGTCGGAGGCTTACACCAATAAATCAGTTGTGTTACTTGTGTTACTTGGAAAGCATCCCTTTAACAGCAGGGAATTTAATTAAGTGTCCCAAGAAATCACCAACAATCGGCCTCTCAGCTCAGATGATCTTTGATGGTAAATGTTAATTGAGCTTGGTCCTAAGCAGGTGAGGTTTGTGTCCATGCTTACCTGTCGATACACCCCATCGATCTTACTGCAATGTCTTTCAGGGTCCTGAAGGCAGAAATAATGCTGAGAGGAGAATTGTGTCCTTTTGTACCTGTTTTTTTTACTGACTAGGCCCACGTATCCACACACACACACACACACACACACACACACACACACAC
>CALSBZ010046902.1:1325119-1348137 GCA_943591055.1 Gobionotothen gibberifrons | reverse complement strand
GGCTGTTTTAAACGGCAGTAACTTATATTAAGTGACATTTTATCTTTTAATATTATTAAAACGATAGACTGATGTTTACCCAACGACTGTGTTTTCAATCTTTCTGAAGTGTGTCTTCTTTGGCTCTATTGTGTGTTCCATGTCCTACAGCTATGTGAAAAAGTACACCGACTACGTCAGCACAATGTGTGGATGGAGGGAAGGAGGGCAGAGAGGTGATTGATTTAGCCTCTGCACCAAGCCCTGGCACTCAAAATGAGATGGAGGGATGCAGGGGCGGGAGGGAAAGAGAGGAGAGGTACATAATGGTGCTGCTCCTGCGACTTTACTCAAACCCCACCAACCCTGAACTACACTTCTTCTTTCTTTCTTCACTATTAGTGTATTTTTCTATCTCACATCCTCCCTAATTCCCTTATCAATTCCTTTCGCCTCCTCAGTGGCCCCGGTGTTTCTTCCTTCTCCTGTGTGCTCCTATTTTATTTTCCACTCTTTACCTCCCTCCCTTATCTCCTATCGTCTTTTTGGCAGGAACAACGGTTTTATTATCCAACCTCACCTCCCGTCAGGATGGGTCAGATACTGCAGTGGAGCCATCTTCACTTGGCACCTAATGTGGAGAGAGAAAATTAAAAAACACAGCTGAGGGAGGGAGAGAGAGTGACACCCAGGAGGAGAGTGTATCCATGTACTGTTAGGTGAGACGGTTCAGCATGGCAGCCCAGCTAATGGTGTAAAATGTGTGCCTGTGCAAATGTAAAGTAGGTAAAGTGTGTGTGTGTGCTGGGTGCTGGGTGCGTCACTGTGGCTGTGGGCTTTCTCAAGAAGGATGGTAAAACCAGACTTGGCACGCCGAGGCCAAAGTGCCAGTCCTGGTCTCTTCTGCCAGCTCTGAGGAGCCTCAATCGATCGTGACAGCTCAGTGTGTCACCAGGTCACCAAACAAGGACGAGGAACCATTACAATCCACTTAAATGTGCTCCTCTGCCTTTATCAATTCTGAATAAGAATAAAATAAGAGTGCAAAGTGATATGGCCGTCTCCGGAAAATGCTATATTTTGTATTTTTTCTACCAAGGTCAAGCATTTCTTCTCTTAAGACAGGAAATTGACTGAGAGTGTGGCTGTCTGTCTCCGTTTGTCGGGGAATTACTTTGATACAGTTCATCGGGCTGTAGCAGCAAATAACAGCAACAAAAGACAGAATACTCCGATGGATGATCACGACTCAGGCATATTTTTCAGAAGAAAAAACACCATGTGCTACTTTGTGGGTAATTAATCCACTGAATTTACTTTATGTTTTATTCATATTTAACATGAAAGTAATATTACAGCAATTCCATGGAGTAAGGGAACTCAGGAAAGACACATTTAAGAAACATTTACCAAATCAAAGCATAACATAATCTGTCTACCTATACTTTGACTTAAAGGTGGGGTATGTCATTTATTTCAGAAACACTTTTTGTTATATTCCATGGAATGCTCTTAACATCCCGATAGCAATGAATATCTTAAGTGCTTTGACAATAAATATATACAATTTTAATCTGTGGAAGCCGTGGCGCTGTAAAAAGCACGACCAATCATTTTAGCCGGCCCGGCTAAAATAACTGGATGGCCTACCTGCCTGTCAGCCTTCCATCTGTGCACAAACTTATCTCGTGCCCTCATTGGTCATGTGTGCGTTCGTGTGTGTTGGAGGAGGGGCTCTGTAAGGAAGTGGCAGATTTGTTCCGGCTGTGTATTTTCAAATTCTAGCGCACTCGAGCTGGTTTCTCCAAAATTACCTACCCCACCTTTAAGCTCCAATAACATTTACTATACTGCAATTCAACAGCATCTTAAGTTATATCCTACCTGCCTGATCATGTCTTGCTAACCCGAATGACAGTTTCTTACACAGAATTTATGTTAAAAACAAAAACAGCATCCAAGACTTATTTGGGATAACCCTGATGGAATCATAATGGTCATGTTTAATGTCCCAAAACTCTCACGCATGATCCCATAACGGGAAAACTGATCTTGATTGTTGGAATGCCCCTTTAAGATACATTTGACCTTCAATTTAGATTTCTGAGTTTTGCTTGAGGTTAAAGATTGTTTATGTCCAGTGGTAAATAGAATCACAATATAAAACATGCAACAGAATTAAAAAAAAAGCACTATATGAGGTATAAAACAAAAATGTAATCTCCCCCGCACAGAATGTCCTGAGCAATCATGATGGGGAAATGACACAGTACTGTTTATGCCCCCAGCTCGACACACGATGACAGACAAATGTCCTCGGCAGACGTTTGGCTTTCTGACCTCGACCTGCTGACTGGCTGTCTGACGGGAAATCTCCCTCCAGGACTGAACCTTTGAACTTGTAGATAAATGGGGCCGAGGTTAGCAGGACTTGCGTGCTGCCTGGGAGGTTAATAAGAAGTCCTAAAAAGCAGGACTCCGACACCCCCCCATACCACGGGGAGAAAGTATCAGTGAACAGAGGAATGTTGCTTTGAGGGAAACAGAAAAATCTCACGCAGACAAACTGATCTGATTCTCTAACACAAACCTAAAGATATTCCCTTTTACATTCAGCAGGTTTTTAAAGGAAAATGTGTATCTGTGCTGAGCGGCATGAGAAGGTTAACCCGCCTCAGATTAAACCTCAGAATAGCAGCTCGACACTCCTGTAATAGAGCTTGTCATCCTCAGAGAGTAACAGCTCATTACCACAGGACCGCCCCAAAGGACCCCCCCCCCCCACCAGCACCTCAACCCTTTCAACACGACCTCACCTGAGATGGAGCCCCCACATTGTCACGCATTTCTATGTAAATACACCCCCCTTCACATAAACTACTAACCTTATCTAAAAGTAAATCCCATACCTCCTCTTGCTTTTCGATTTTAAACTTCCTCTCCAGCATCTTTGCAGACATTTGACCCATCTTTCTTCCAACTGAACCACCCCCCCCCCACACACACACACACACACACTCTCTCTTTCCACCGCCTCTGTTCCCCTCTGTCCCCTTGCAGGGTGGCTCTTGTCGACACCTTTCCTGATTTGGACTTTTTTGATGAGAATTCCCCACCTCAATCTCTGCTGTTTCCCTACTTAACCCTCCCAGGGGCTTCCCAGATCTGCTCCAGCTGACACACACACTCACACTCACACTGACGCAGACACACGCAGACAAAAACACACAAGATGACTGGTTCACGCTGGCTGAGATGCACACATCAGCACATGAGCGTGCACGCAAACACACTCGCTTCTTACAGCTTTAATGAGGTCTCATCATGTCTTTTACTTTCTCGCCTCCTCTCTCCTTGCTCTATCATTTTCTCTTAGTCAAGTATCACCATTTTTTTTCTGCTGCTGAACTGGGCTGTCAAATTAAAACATTAGCTGAGACAAGTAATTGAACTCCTTTTGGAATGTAGATCAGCATAATGAACCATTTTCTGAGTCCCGACACTTCAAAGACATACTCAAACACACTCCAGGAGGACATAAATAAGTCAGGCACTAAATGAATACAAAGTGTTTTCCTATCATCTCTGTGACGAGGTAAGGAGAACCTGTTTTACTGTGGATAAGTCCTTGATGTGGATAATATGTGTTCTCATCATAAAGGAGAAAGTCTGGGCGTGGAGTGCTTCTGCATTAAAATATACATGAAATCCAGCAAAGGTCATCAGATTTGGCACACTTTCCTATGTGACGCAAGGAAATGGGCTGTGGAGCCAGCTTCAAGGGCGGCCAATGTCAGGTGCAAGTAGCTGAACAGTTTAATAAAAATCACAAATAGAAATGGTTAAAGTATAAGTTTCACATAATGGGAAATGCACTTATCCATTCTCTTACCAGTGGTTAGAAAAGAAGATTGATAGCAATGTCATGTGCAATAAAAACAAGCAACAGTCAGTTGGTTAGCTTAGCTTAGCATAAAGACTGGATTCCAGCTGAAGTAGCTAGCAGGCTGTCCACGCAAACCAGTCTCATGGAATTTCGTGTTATAGTCACAACATTTAATCTATTGATTCGTGTTCACCAACACGATTATCCGCTTTTTTCCGTGTCACACAGAATGACTTTAAAAGCAATGTATTTCTACTGGTAATGTGTTTCGTGCCTGCAACACGT
This sequence comes from Gobionotothen gibberifrons, assembly GCA_943591055.1. Classification (NCBI taxonomy): domain Eukaryota; kingdom Metazoa; phylum Chordata; class Actinopteri; order Perciformes; family Nototheniidae; genus Gobionotothen; species Gobionotothen gibberifrons. Next base: position 1,343,987 of record CALSBZ010046902.1, on the reverse strand, counting down.
CTTTTTCTCCGGTTGGGTCGTGGAAGACCGGAAGCTGTGTGGTTCATAAAAACCATGATAAAAACATGTTCTTCCTCAATATCAAGCCACAATTATTGCTTTTATTTTAAATCGTATATTACACGGTATTACAATGCCGTTATGTGATGACTTTCAAAGAGAAAAGCACGAACACTCGGAATTAAGTATTATTATTTTTTTTTTTAATGTTTTTCCGATTTCATATCATATAAACACCAAATCCCAACATGCATTGCGGCTAAAACATCCAATCAGCGATCTTAAACCATAGCTGGGTAATCGCTCGAAATGCTTACGTCTGTTTCCGGTTATTTTTATTTTGAAATTCAGTTCCTGACGGACGCCAAAAAACCCAGAGATTATGGAAATAAACCAATAAATAAAAACAAGGATAATTGTGTGTTATTGGTGAGTATATAACAGTGTGTTATTTTGAAAAGAATAACAAATTAGAAGGAAAAAAAGATTTAAAAAATACAGATTTCAGTATCCTGAGGCTCTGAGCCCCATTTATGGCAACAAAAGTCCGAAATTATACGATTTAAAATAAAAGCAATAATTGTGGCTTGATATTGAGGAAGAACATGTTTTTATCATGGTTTCTATGAACCACACAGCTTCCGGTCTTCCACGACCCGACAGGAGAAAAAGACGTGTTGCAGGCACGAAACACATTACCAGTAGAAATACATTGCTTTTAAAGTCGTTCTGTGTGACACGAAAAAAAAAGAGGGGATAATCGTGTTGGTGAACACGAATCAATAGATTAAATGTCGTGACTATAACAAGAAAGGCCGTGAGACTGGGTTGGTCCACGAGGAGCTAACATTTTGAGTCCCATTTTGAGTCCCAAGAAAGAAGTCAGGCCTCATTAGTAAACAGTAGTTTGTCTATTTTAGAAAACAAGATATAGCATGTGAATTGTTACTTGCAGGAAGGCCATTTTGTTACATTTGTAGATAGCCAAGCTAACTGTTTCCAGTCTTTGTGCTAAGCTAGGCTAACCTTCTGTTGGGTCCAGCCAGCCTGAATTATTCCATGCAATTAAACTGCATTGTCAATAATGTATCGCAGGGTCACTTATTTTCTTACAAACCACAAGGATTTAGAGGATTTGTTACGAACATAGGCTAGGACCTGAACATGAATGGAAGGGGCCTAGTTGTAGAGCATAAGGTATTAAGATTGAAATATGTCGCTCTGCATTAAACGGAACGTCCAGCGTTACACCTGTTTAACCTCAGGGAAATTAAAAGCATTTAAACTGACCTTGCATTTTTGTCCAAACACTTATAAAAGGGTAGATTCTTACATGGACTTTTCTCAGAATCTGCTGGCTCAGCACTTTGTGAGGTTGGTTATAGTAGCCGTGTTTGTGTGATGAAGCATGGCCTCTTGATCCCACTGCAGGTAGAGGTGTAGTCTGACTCTTCTCAGGAGACACTGAACATAGCCGAGCAGAAACCCACTCAGACGAAACACACACAACCGCTGAAGCTCTGCACACTGTAGATCAGCTGACAGCTCTGAAATGGACAACACAGCGTTTGCACGTCCTTCCACTGCAGAAAATAAAATAATAAAAGGAACATTCGAACAACCGGAGCAACCATCCCAATGGAAAGTTTCATCCCCCGTCTCAGGAGCACAACTCACTAAAACACAAAACTGTGCAACTCCAGCCCATTTCTGTCCACATCTGAGGTGGGCTGATGAGTTTGGCTGTGATCTTTATTGCCTCCCAGGAGAACACCAAGAGCAGATTACACTGTCTCTTACTATCCACACGGTACTTTTCTATCTTTAACAACCTCCCAGAAGAGCTACACACACTCCAACCTCATCTCAATGACGCAAACCCTATTCTATGACTTTAAATAGACTAAGAAGCTACTGTTGCACTATTTGGCTTATATTTTAGGGCAATATCAGTTAAAGTAACATCTTCTACTCCATGTCATCTTTTTACATGAGCAGGCGTGGATGAGCTTTCTTTAATGAACCAAGATGAGAAGGGGGCAACAGAGAAAAGAAGGAAGATCTCTTAAATAAAAGCAGCTCAGATATGGTGCTGGAGGCTGCAGCTAAAAAATATGTTGGATCCATAAAAGAGAGAGCCCGAATGAAAGATGGGAAGAAAGGGAGAGAGAGAGAGAGAGAGAGAGAGAAGAAGAGAAACGATCGTGTGATTCCTCTCCTCCACGCGGGCCTCCCTCTTTCAACCAAAATGCTTTGCTATCGATCTGACAAGAGAACAGTGTGTGTAGAGTGAGAGAGCGGGAGAACACATGCTTGTAGCTCGCCATGGTGTGTGTGTGTGTGTGTGTGTGTGTGTGTGTGTGTGTGTGTGTGTGTGTGTGTGTGTGTGTGTGTGTGTGAGAGATGCTATTTGTGGTCTATTTCTACTCTTGAGTGCCACTCTGGCCCTGCCAACTGCGGGCATCTGAACTGGAGTGAAAAAAATATGGAGCGACAGAGGCCGAGAGAGAGAGGGAACAGAGGTTGGACGAATACACAAGGAAGAGTGAAGACAGAGTGACAATATGAAGAAGAGATTAGTGGCGGGAAAGAGAGGAAGACAGAGAGGAAGAAGTAAGAGAGCAGGTCCCTGTCTGAAGGAGGAGGGATGCATCAGTAGCACAGTGAGAAATGTCATTTCTCCACTACAACAAAACTAATTTTGATGTTGAGTAATGCGTGTGATTGACTGGCATTGTTCACTCTTTTATGATATATCAAATTACTGAGAAAAATGTTTAGTCACATCCACGATTGAAAACTGACTTTTGAACAAAATTATCGTCTTGCATCTTGTGTGTGTGTGTGTGTGTGTGTGTGTGTGTATGTGTGTGTGTAAAAAAACCCTCTTAGCCATAACAACCAAGACCACAAATCAAGTGTGACATTAAATAAATGTGGCTTTTGGTTGAACTCTCACAATGCTCCTTATTACCTCCGCCTGTAGTCTGAGGTTGAATCTCCACCTATATATCTATATTTTATATATTTCCTGTTCTGTATTGTTGCTTATAGAAAGCAGAATACCGTAATGTTAAAATACAGTATTTATCCACATTCATGATAATATTTATATATTCAACACAAAAAAAAGTCTTCATATTAATAATAATAATAAATCATATGTGTCCGAAAGGGAGCAGGAGGAAGCAAATGCTTATTAATTCCCACCCCTTACTAAGTGTTGAGAAGGCTTAGGCGCTGTTTACACAAGAACGAAACGGGTTGAATCCACTACTTTTCTCACGCGTATAGCCCGTTCGTTCACACGAGGCCGTAACGGAACCGTGGAAACGGAACGGAAACGGAACCGTGGAAACGGAACCGTGCAAACGGAACCCGCAAACGGAACCCGCAAACGATAACGGGTCCCAAGGTGGATAGATCTGCAAACGGAACGCTCTGGGGGGCAAAACGGCTCCGTGTGTACGTCCTATACGATCATTTTCCTGATAACGATGAAGCCATAGCCCCGCTTCTGCTACTGACCATGCTACAGATCTTAGTGCAAAATCTACAGCTCCTCTACCACAACCATCAGCAACAAGTGGACATGAAAAACTACATGAACTACATGTTATAAACAGAGAATAAACAGAAGAGCAACCAGGCAACCAGGCAACCATGCTCGGGGGTCTTCTTCGCTGCTTTTGGTGTATTTTGTGGCGGAAGTACAGCGCCACTTACAGGCCCAGCATATGTACTACAGCATCTCCAGCGGTCTCGTTTGAAAGGACACGTTTATTGAGCCGTATGTGAACGGAATACTTTTTTGATATCGAATTCGGTTCGTTTGTGTTCCCGTGTAAATGGGATGTTGCTATATTCATGTCTGTTCTCTTCTGTCTGTAAAGTTGATCCATCAACTCTCTTGTTTCAAGACATTTTGCCAAATAACTACTAGCCAGCTGGCCAACACTGGCACATACAACAGAACATGTTGATCAATGTGCGTTGAAGATAGACAGTAAAAAGGAGAGAGGTCTAACAGGTGAGCTACTCGGGTGCTCTGGCTTTCCCATTTCTATTTTCAAACTTTATAACCTCTACATCTATTTAAATCTGTCTTGATTCTCTCAGGCAGAGAATCAGAGAATTTATCTTTGTGTGCATTTCTTCCTCTGGGAAACCACAACGTCTCACACTAACATTAACTGGATTCTGCTTTAGTATTCCCTCCATGGGGAGGAATACACATGTGAAAGGTTATCTAATGAGCAACACCTCTAAACTTTTCAATAACAGTAAGATTATTCCCAACCTGTTCTGTTTTATTAGAGATATCACTGGAATATATCCCCACCTGCCAGCTCCCTATAGTTACTCTTCTTAATGACAAATTAAGAAACTCAGCTTCTGACTGGTGCCGGCACTCTTTGTTCCTTCAGATTCTCTAAAACCTTGCAAATCATGAGCCTTTAAACTACAAATTTGTACACAAAATGTACCTCATGCCAGCTTGGAGAATCATTTTAAATATCTCTGAGTCTGATACATGTCTAACACCTGCTTTTATGCTGTGATTGTTCACAAAAAAAGAAATCATCAGAGGGAGACGATCAAGGGCAAGAGCATTAAAAAAAAGCTTAAAACACTATAAGAAGCTATTTTTATTTCTGACATTTTTCAGCAGATTTAACTATTAGTGGTATATGCAAAACCTTTGCTATTATTTTCAACTCTCTTCTTCAGCTTATGCTAATAAATAGCGCCTGTGTCAGAAAAATCCTTCTGCTGGGTTATTAAGCTCTTTAAACAAAACTCAGTCATTTATCTGAAGTGAATCTTTGAGCATAGAAAGATGATGAGTTCTCGGCTGTCACTCCAAACGAGCTCAGTGATAGCCATCACAGGAGAGAGCATTTGCATACTGCAGCTTGTAAAACCTTTTCATGCTGTGTATCCAACACACACCTGTCCTTCAACACACACACATATCATCCCACCCTGACTGCATACAGGCGCTAAAACAAACCCAGAAACCATACTAAGGTCAGTGAGTGGCACGGTTTAAATATGATTGTCTGGTGTTACACACTAACAGTCAACTCTACTTACTTATATTGCCACTGTATGTCATGTCCTTTTGATTCATTTTTGTGTTTACATTTGTAAAATATTTGTCATTTTTGGGGGATTTTCACAAATCAGTGTTGACTGTTGTTGTATCTAGAGTCTAGACCCTGCATTCTGAGTTAATCTGGACATTTCTGAACCTTAAACTTCATAAATACATAGTGTACCGGTGCCAGATCGTAATCCGGCATCCAATAGGAAACTACAAAATGGCAGAAACAGAAAAAAAACTAATGAATGCAAATGCAAATAAACAACAAAGTTAATCTGGGAATGGCTTTCAACTGCCAGAGAGCACTGTTACCCCTCGTTGATCCGGGGTGGACGGGTACAATTAAATGTTGTGTAAACAAACTGCAACCAACAAATATTTTCGCTTTAACTGGTTTGTTATGCTCAGCATCTAAGTTTAGCTTGTTAGCCATCTAACAGTCGCTAAAAGTCCAGCCATGTTAGTAGTTTTGGTTTAAGAAAAAAGTTACCAAAGTGAATCAACTTCTAGTGACAATTCATCTGATATATAAGATTTGATTTCAAACTGACTAAATCTGTGTTTTCCCAGCTAGTCTATTTCTCTTCAAAGCTGAAATGCTTTAACTATTATATCAAAGCCATCTGTAATTTAAATGCTCACTCCGGTAAATATTTTGTAAGGCCTCCCAGCTAAATGTAAGAGTAGGGCAGAGTGGATTCTTTGTGTGTGTCAGATTCAAGTGCTCTTAGAAGTGCGCTCCAGCTGTGTTCAGCACCGGCACTCTATTTATAAAGAGGGCATTGAGGCGTGGGAAGAGAGCATTATGTTGTATCAATATTTCAGATAGCATAAATCCCAGCAATGCGTTACTCAAGTAAGTGAGTAGAAGCAGATTTCTGTGTGCATACACACAAAGACACACACACACAGTGGCCTGGCCTATAATCGTACCTATTTAAAATGCTAATTTCCTCTCTCCCGCAGGTGCCTCAAACTGTGTTTGAAACTAAATTGCTCGTCATAGCAGGTCATTCTGAGCCTAATGAATTCATCCGTTCTCTCAAGACACATATTGATGCTGAATGGTGGACAATAGGTGCGCTGAGAACTTTTCTTGTTTTCTCAGATTATATTTCCATATGAATATGTGAATATTTAAATGTTTGGCTTCACTGAGCCTTTGACCTGTGATCTCCATTACAAGGGATATTTCACTTAGTGGTTCTCATTGACACTAAACTACCAATAAGACTAAATTGTGCATTGTTGCTCTATCCTAGCCCACCTCTGACTTCAAGGTCAAACACTGCACAAGAGCTGCACCTACTTCATAGGAGGATGAATGAACTTTACTCTGAGCCTGTGCATGAAATATCAACTTATTAAAATAGGAGAACAGCTGTATAATGTAGAATAAAATGCAGCTCTTAGAATGAAAACCATTTACATACAAATATATCATGCATATAGATACATATACAAATTAGTGTAAAAAGTGTTTTCTAAGCCTGCGGCATGTAAAACACAGGATGCATGATGGTGTGGGTGGATGGTAGGCACTCAACATACACATCCAAACACTTTATTCTTAAGGCCAAAAATTCATTCTTAACCCTGATTTCCAGGAATTTTTGTTTACCATGCTATGCTTCAATCTACTGTCAAATCTAAACTCAATAAACAAAGTCTGATCTTAAAGTTCAAATCAGTAACTCAACTCAGTGAGTGGGATAAGTGTACCACGTATATTTACTTCACAAAATGGTCATCACAACCTAAACCTGGGAGCCCACACACTTCTACCTAGAGTGCCATAGACTCCACAGAGAGTAATCACCGGTAATGATAACTGAGAGTAAGCATAATTTTCCTCCATAGCCGAGCAACACAACACAACAAAACACCCTCTCTGGTGGGCCTCAGAGGTGAAAGGCAGGGAGGTAAAAGGGCACAGGAGGACATCGGACAAGAAAATTGATTATATATATGAACAGAAAACAGAAGGAAAGAAAGAGAACAAAAAAAGATGGATGATGTTTTATGTGGGCAGAGCCAAAGCAGCAGGAGTTAATCTCGTATAAGTGGCAGATTTAGAGTTCCTCGTCAGCTGTGATGTAATACTTAATGCACACAGCAGCTATAAATTAGCTCATAGCACCATATGAGCTTTTACCACAGCAGCCCAGCAGGCATGCGAGGGACGGAGCAGACTGCAATCATTCAGTAAGAAGCAGGAAGGAGCGAGAAAGCCCCTCCTCGGTCTAAATTGACTTTAAGTATTTTCTTCACTCTATAAACAATCAATCAACACTCTCATTCAGTTCTCCAGACCTCTTTTCAGGCACGTATTGGCTTTGGTGCAGTTTTTCCTGATACACTTATCTACAGTCAGTGGATGCCTTTCTTATTTCTTTGCTGTGTACCATTTTAAAAGGTGTGATGATCACTGCTAAGCTCAGAGGCCCTGTTGTTTTCCTTTTCCTGTAGTTCATTATATAGGTTTTTGTGCATGTAAACTCCCAATTTCCCTCCAGGGGGAGTTTCTCCCAGCACCCCAATTAATTTGAAAGATTCAGTTTCCTTTGAGCAGAGGTTATAGAAAATGTACCCTGTAAACTTTGTAAAGGGAATAAGTTGTAGTTTGTCAGCCCAAACTTTCGGCTTGAAGTAAATAATTAACAACACATTTTCCTTGTACCGGTTATACATTAATAATAAAAGGGTTTTGCGGTATTGCTATGCAGCTGAAGGCGGGTTAGCTGACGTCAGATCATTTCAGATTGCTGTACGACAGACGTCACGAGTCAGTTTGTTGAATCAATTGTGCTCCTGATAAACTCTACGTTAATCTACAACATTGTCACTTGTGGATACAGTTAAACCAAAGAGCCTCAATTTCCTTACAGCATTAATCAAGGTGAACCCTAAACGTTATGTCATAAAGGATAACTCTGCGCCTCATCTTCAAACCTTAGAAATGTACTGCAGAGAGGTGCAGTAAGACTCTCTGGTGAAGATTTATAATGTAGAGATGAGTCTCCAATTTTTTTTTTTCAAAGAGTTCAATGTATCACCTTCTCAGGGGAATTAAGATAATCCAGAATGGATTATGTAAGAGGAACCTTAGCTCGACTAATCCTCCCTCCTGTCTGACTGTTCTTTGACGGTTGGTGTATCGTGGAGTCGACGGGGAGTCAGGTAAATGTTGTTGTGTTGTCGTTCCCCTGAGAGAACAGGAGTAATGCTATTCATACGCCCTCAACATTGACAAACTTTGGCCAGCAATCTTTACTCTACAAGAAGATACAATTGCAAATATTTTAAGTATGCCAGTAAGTATGTGGATATCCCTGTAGCTGCCTGCAGGGCTGCTTGCAGCATTTTCCACTACATGAACAACACGCCCTGTCAGTGCCTGCTGCACATTATTTGCTGGCTAATCAAGGGAACGAGGGTCTTGTGATTGCATGTGGACTCAGCGGCCGTGTCACACTAAATGAGCTGTGCATGTTGTCATGTTTAATGCATGTTTGTGCCTCTGGGAAAGAAAGATGCAGGAGGGAGATTAGAGAACATTAAGCATTACGATGAAAAATATTTTGCATGAGATCCAACAGATTTTGTTATACTTTAATACATTTGATGTTCTTTTCTAACAACTTAATAAAAGGTGTTGAGGGGAGTTTTTAATTGAACGCCTGCTTGAGTCAGATAATGAGATAATCTGTCCTTGGCTGACCACTCACACTCCCGTGTATTGGCTTCCCCATTGGCCTCTGCAGCCAGCGCCAACAACCGATTGGCTGCGGGGGGAATTGTGAGGCAGAGGACTAGTTAATTATGCTAATCCGGAAACTGATAAGGAGACGGTTTGAAAAATGTAAACCCTCTGGAAACACGCTCACGCCGAGGCAGTGTGCTTTAGAGAGATGCAGTGTGAGAATATAAGGCAATTTTGTCAGAGTAAGCAGAGAGAGGAAATCCAGGAAATAGAGAGAAAGAGAAACGAGTTATAATTAAACTCTTGGCTTTTTTCTCATAGATCTCTATCTCTGGATAATATTCAAGAACTCAATGTTTCCAGCATCCTTATTTCCATCAGTTTCAAACACTAATGTGGAGTACTACATTTGACTGAATCCTCTGGATGCTGGGCTTTCCTCCCCCCCCACTCAGCGCTCGGTTCCTCCTCTGTGCTGGTGTGCTGCTGGCCTTTCCCCTCTCTTCTTGTTAACTGATGTCTGTGGGCGGATAGCACTGCTTCACTGATCCACAACTCATGACACACCACTCATGCTCTTTTTCTTTCATTTCTTTCTCTTCTTTTCATCTCTGCCCAAAACTCTCAAATCTCAGCAGCAGTTCATTCCTGCTGTGCACAACAAATGTCATTACTGGATTTAAGTGAGCAGCACCCAGTAGATTTGAAATGTTGTCCCTGTAACGGACCGAGTCTAAACTGATTGTCTTTTTTTACGAGCACAAACGCTCTGTAGCCATCTGTGTCGCAGTCAACGTGCATTACTGTCTCTGCAATACAGCACAAACAAGGGTAAGGGTTGCACTGTGGAGATATTTGAGAATACGGAAAAGAGGAAGCTGGATCTTCCAGTGCATAGTATACTATGTTATTCGCATCTTAGCTGTTTTCTCTAAATATCCCACTTCTAGATATCACTGTACTGCAGGTACAACTGGTGAGGCATGCCGTACTCACACATTAGAGAAAAACTGATTTCTCACCCACAACAACAGAAGCAGTAAATTTGGATGTGACTTGAAACTTGGATGTGTCGAGTTAGCTCAGCTGGCTATAAGTCATGTACATTGGAAGGGAGTCACAAAGAAAACGAGAAAGAGATGGGGTGGAAGAAAGGTGAGCAACGGAGAAGGGGAAATAGGAGAGTTTGAGTATATCTGAGGAAGTATAACAAACTCCATGATGAAACTAAACTGAGGGAAATAGAGGAAGCTGCATCTTCAGGAGCATCCATCTTAATTTGTACCTTAGCTGATTCTCTCTCTGAGTTTCTCTGACATGCAGCCTAAATGTTCCACTCAGATATCACTGTACTGCAGGTACTGCTGGTGGTGAGGCATGCTGTACTCACATTAGAGGAGAAACGGATTTCTCACCCACAACAACAGAGACCTGGAAACCCTGAGACCTGGAGGCTCGGCTTCTCACTCTGACCAATTTCCCCAAAGACAATTATCCCTCCACCTTTCAAGAGGCATCAAAGGAGTCTGAAAAGTTTTCTGTGTCTGTTTCGTTCTTGTTGTCTAGTTTTGTAGTCAACATATGTTGTGTGGTAAACAAAAAGGAAAATGGTGCAACACATTTATCTTTTAGTTATTATTCTGCTTAGACTTTACTCTGCTTATCATACCTGTGATGAATATAGTGAAATAACTAAAACAGATAATCATTCTGATGTGACTTGTAACTGCAGAGTTATCTGACTTAAGTCGTGTACATTGAAAGAGAGAAAAAAAGTGAGAGGGGGGGGAGGAAGAGAGGTGGGATAGAGCAACAGAGGAAGGGGATGGAGGAGAGATTGAGTATCTGAGGGAGTATAATTAACTCCATGGTCTGCTTCTCTGCAGGCCTGCGGCATACTGCTCTAAAATGCTGATTCAGTATACAGATAGACGGAGAAGCACAGTGAGGGAGAAAGGGGTGAGGAGAGGGATGCAGTAAGAGGGAGCTAGAGGAGGTGTTTCAATGAAGAGATAATGTGAAATAAAGCAATAGATAGCTCAGCGGGATGAAAACTCTCAAATGATGAAAGCGAAGAGTGAACAGTGAAGGCAGGAGAGAGTTAAGCTGCTTAAAGAAAAATAACACATGAAAGATCTGTGATATAAGACTAACTTAACAGTTTCAGAGAATAGATGGTAGACTTTAGGATGAGAGGTGGGTTACCTGCAGTTACACTTTATTGAGCACCTTATTGAACAACTGCAGATGTTGCTGAGAAACAAGAGTGCACACTTTGTGTTATTTGGAGAACAGCGACATCTAGAGGTGTAACAAGGTATTTAATCTGCACTGAGTTTCTACTGAAGAACTGATGATAGACACAAGTACCTGCTTTGTTGCAGAAGAAGAAGAACCTCACTGGTTGGTGGAGTTTCTCAGTGCAGATGTTCATTGGGTGTTGGAGGCAGCTTTTCATTGTTCTATGTAAATGTAGCTTTGTTCAAATGTATTGTATAAAACAGAAAGAAATACTCTGATAACAGATCCTCCGTCACATGTTTGTGTGGGCCGCTGACCCACAAACAGAGGGGTTAGTCACAGTTGAAAGTAGTCAGTCTGTCACCAGAGGGGGGGGGGTTCAGAGCCAGCTCACATCTATAATGCATCAAGCTTAGTGTCAGGTAAACTGGAGACAAGGACGAAGCTGAAAAGAGATGAGATCGATGGCACAAATACTTTGGAGTCACATCATAAAATAAAGTTATAGTTCTAGAGCAGGGGTGCCCAATACGTCGATCGCGATCGACCGGTCGATCGCAAGGGTAGTGTGGGTAGATCACATGGCATTGAAAAAAAAGAAAGAAGTTAGCCTATCATCCATCCTTACTTTGGCATTTGCCACTTGATTGACGTACAGGTAAGCCAGTGTGAGTTGTATTGTGCCATATGGGTTCATGCAGTTATGAGGGGGCTTCACCTCATCTGAAGCGCAAATGCGGTGCAATTAGTGTATGTGTGCCACAGTTTATCCGCCGTTTAGTCCACTAGCATCCCCCCCCGCGCTCACGACACAGATTGGGCAGGGGCGGCCCTGTAGGTAGATCATTTGGGGCGGGGTCATTTTAAAAGTAGCTCCCAAGCTGAAAAAGTGTGGGCACCACTGTTCTAGAGGTATAATTCACACATTTCTAAAGCATCAAAGCAGAATTCTGTTTTATCATAACCCCTATTTAATCTGACAGTCATTTGCTGAATAAATGTTCATTATGTTACAATAAAATAATGTTAATGGCCACATTATAATGGGTTGAAGTTAAAAACCTCAGAGAGGAAAAACTCAAAACCAGGACAAATTCAACCAGTATTTATAAAAAAAGATACGTTTGCTTTTTTTTTGTATAATGGGGAAGCAATCCTTTTTTCTTCTTCAGTGTGATTGTTTTCCTGATTTGAGTTTAAATCAATCTAGATAGGGACTCTAACCTTACATAATATTTGTTAAAATAAGATCCATGGAGTCATACATTCATCTTTTGTTTATTTTATGACCTCAATATATAAGCAAATGTAAATATTGCAGAAGGAGTGTTTGTTCTCTTTGGGTTCATTTACCAGCACGTACAATGTGCCTTTTCAAAAATAATATCTCAAAATAATTGTTATAAACAAACTCACACCATTTTTAAAACATATTCATAGATCCAAGTATGTTCCTGTTTCAGATGCTAGGAACTGCCTTTTCTCAATGGTGTGGACAAATGTAGTGAACACCATGATGAAACACATCATAAGAAGGCCATAAAGCAGTTGATGTTCATGCACAGGTGCCTGCAAAGTATCCCTTGTACCTTAAAAAGCTTTCAGCTAAGCCTTACAAGCTCAGCAGTGGAGGTTTGTTCTTAGAGAGGATCTGCAATACTTCCACTCTTCATCTGTTTCAGCCATGTCCGGTCACCTGACTCTCTGTGTCTGATGTTGGATTAGGTTGATCGCTTTCCCTCGAAAAGAAACCCCAAGTCTTTAACAGAGCAAACCGCTCAGCAGGAGGAGTTGCAAAGTAGTCTTTTTGTTTCTGAGAGTAGATCTGGACCGGGCGGACGATGTCTCTGTAGCTCCAGTCCTGAGGATGGAAAATATTTCTGATTAACTTTGATTCATCATAAAGTTAATAACAGGATGAACACCCATTAGAACATAGTCTAGAGTTGTCGTCTAAAATGTGCTTAGAATCACAAACAATATCTCTCCACCAAAATCCAGGGAGACAAATTACTCATCAACAGAATAAAATAATTGCTTGTCAATAAAACTGAAATGACTTACATGTAAAATATGTCACACATTATCCTCAAACAAAATACTTGCTTTTTTTTATCCAGCAAAATGTGAGGTCCTTATATAAAAGAATATAGAACAAATCATGTTGAAATCTATATTCTCATCTCAGCACCTACAGTACAGACAACGGACATATATCGGATCATGGACAACCACAGTTGGGGGTCTCTAATCTAAAGGCCATCGGTCTGGAGATCTGACATGAAAGTGTTTGGTTTCCCCTTAGGTCCATTCAAGTTTTGTGTCTCAGGTATTATGGATGACAGTGCTGAGGTCCTATACCTGCCAGCGATAGTTGAAGGCCTCCAGCAGCTGAATCCTGCCCTCTCTGGACGGCACACAGTCAGGAGGAGGAGGCTGCACCATCTCAGAGCCCACCGTCACACCTCCAAACACCAACAGGGCTCGGATGGCAAACCAGCCCCCGAACCTCGGATGCACACACACTCCGAACATCTTCTGCGAGTAAGAGAGGGGGAAAGCTAAGAATGGAAACATTGCACTACAAGAGTGTAATAAGACTTAAACATTTAGATTCCTCATTATTGAATAGCGTTACTTTTTCAGCCCAGGGTTGGTCTTTGACGTCAGACTGTTGGTAGTAGTAAGCTGCTCCGGACACGTGAGCCGCAGTCTGTGCCAAGAACTTCGGCTTCCTGCTGGGATGCAGCTCGTAGTCGTACCTCACATCCACTTCCTGTCCTGGGAAACACTGCAGGACGGGGAGGGGAGATGGGCATATTGAGGGGTCACAACCTGATCATGGAAATATCTAAATTCCAATTGAACTGATCATAAAAATGTGTTTAGTCTGCTGCAATGGCAAATAATAACACTTTAAAAATATATATTTTAGTTGGATATAAACAAATAAAACTGAGATATGGTTATTTTTATGTATCAGACGTTTAGAACTTTGCCTTGGTTTCTGTTTCTGTATCCTATTAGATCATGCTATGCACAAAGGGCAGGTATAATAAGCTGCAGCCTGCAACTTTATAAGTAAATACCTTTAGTCAAAATGGTGCTGCACCACTTACCTGGGACACAGCAGAGGAAACGCAGCGTTTGACACACTGGTCTATGGGGTCAGACAGTCCCTGGCAGCCCCTCTCCTCCATGAAGGGCAGGAAGGCTTGTTCAAACAAAGCAGGAGTGCTGAGCACCACCACAGCCAGGCAGTCATCTGGGTGAGCGAGGCGCAGGGTGGGAAGAAGCAGAGAGTTATACCATCCGACCTGTGGACATGTTGGGACAGTCAGAGAACAACACAGGCAGTATAGTACGGTAGATTAAATTGTATTTTTCCCACTTTGAAGTCCTTCCGGCTATCAATAAATACACAAGTGCAAACATACCTTCAGAGGGTAAACTTCAAATCCAACTTTTGATAAATAGTTATCCAACAGTGCTGTTATGCTTTCCACATTGGCAGTGGAAGCCGCCATTGCTGCATGCCAATACAAAGCTTTGGATTGTGGGATATGGTGTTTTTTAATTAACCGTTGTCAGAAAACTAGTCTCGTGCCTTTTCTTTAAAAATCTCTTCTAACAAAGAATGACAAATATATTATATACAATGTATATTGTTTCTGAGAAAGTCTATTGATGCTCTTTACCTATTTTGCCGGTAAAGACAATAGTCACCATATACTACAATTCCCAGAAGTCAACACGCGGCTACGTCATACGCAATCACGTCGCCGTTATGGGCTCCTGGATTTAAAAGTGGAGTCGCAAGATTTTCTGTGAGTAACGTTAGCCTGACTAGCCAGCTAACCTAAACATTTGTATTGTTTTCCTTTGACATTAACTATTCTCTTCTCAGCGACCGGTTTGCATGTTATAATCAGAAGAAGACTCACTAAGTGTATAAGAAACGGTTAGTCATTATTTTTCCAACCAAGACAACCAGGTTATAAACGCTGTCAGTCACCTGCTAACTGAAATTAGCTTCGGTTAAATCAGAGGCTTTTTATAGTCGCTACGCCCCCTTTGCGTTATCATGACTGGTGTGTTTTGGGAACCCTGTTTAGTGTCCTTGGTTTTTGCATGTATCTTCTGTTTGTTTCTGTAACTGATCCTTAAAGATGGCAAAATATTCCCCACTGTCCTGAAGATACGAGGCTAAATTTAGGCAGGTTACGATTAGGAATAATTAAGTGAAAAGTTAAGAAAAACTTAAAACACATTGCTGGGCAACCGATCCTCTTGTTAGACATTTTATGTGAAGTCTCAACTCTGTCTGAAGAAAACCCTTTTGTAAATAGACAAAAATGAGATAATCCATTGTATTTTCACATCTAGACCAAATTGTATCATGTCTCTATCAAAAACCTTTACTGTTCAAATCTGGATTAGATCATCCTGGGCAAGCCAGATATTCCTTAAAACACAATTTCAAAAATTGGTTGTTTTTTCTCATATAGAGAATATTTGTCCAGGTCCACATCATAAAACACTTCAGACTCATTCTGGAGATCAATGTAGGCTCCAGTCCTTACATTGTCAGACAGTCTGCACATTTTTGCCAGCTAATAAGCATCACTACAAACATGCAAAAATAATGTCAACCCCTGCTGTAACCTAATCCCCATCAGAGTGTCAGAGATCTCTACTAGGCTGTTGCCTCACAGCCCAGCCACAAAGCAAGTCTAAAGTTACTGTCTCACTATCCCACTGTGGTGTTTGATGTTGCAATGTCACGGTCAAGCCACACAACACTTATTTAAATCGTGTTTTTGTGCAAAGGATAACAAAATGAACTGACTAATGCTGATGAATGAAGCATGTATTGACAACTTGATGCCTTTCTTTCTAGGTTAATACCGACATGAACTGGGACACTCAGCTGAGTTCTATCCTGTCAGTGGCTGATGGCAGCGTTGCAAAGATGAGGGTAAGTAGATTCCGATTGCCTTACCTTAATGAACTAGCCTAGCTGGAAATAAAAGACACTTTTTTTTGTGTGCATCAGTAAAAGGAGTAACCTATTCAACTTAAGAGAGCCTGTGATCTGCTGTTAATTGTCATTATTGGTTTGATCTGTAGATGGCAGTGACGCTCCACTAGAAGACCACAATTGCCACTTTGACAAAGAGCCAAGGATGTGAAAAAAGCCTTTCTTTCTGTTAGAGTAAAAGGGTTCATGGACAACATCTTATAACTACATTTTTTAATAAATCTTCACAAGCAAAGAAGATATCGTTTTTAGGACAGACATTCTCTGAAACGACTTAAATTGTCTTGTTATTACATTGATTGGTGAGTCTTGGCTTAACCCAAGGTCCTTGTAGTTACAGGGATGACTGGCTCAAGTACAAATAAGGACACTCAACCTTCCCTCTGTGAATTTACAACTTCATCTTTTTAAACCGAGGTTTATAGTCAAAATGTGTCAAACAAAGCAGTATAAAACAACAGCAGCGATCTCCATGGATGAAAAAGTCTATAGCAATGTTGCACAGCAGCTATAGAAGATTTTAGTTGACACATTATTGGATCGTTATGCCTGTGTATTGTCGGTGTTGTTTATAATATGTGTATCAAGATGGATGCCTTGTCTACTGCAAACCAAGTCAAGAAACCTGAGCAAGAACTATGTTGTTTTTAAAGGGTTATTTAGTTGTCTAGATTAAAGATGTGAGTGAGAACGTTTGGTAATTCCCTAATGCTCTTAAAGTGTTTTTATGTGTTCACAGGAGAGACTGACGTCACCAGGGAAATTTGCTAAAGGAGGAGAAGGTGGGTTAGCTACTGTCAGTTTCTTTATATGACTAAAAGGGACATTGTTGTGAGTGTTACTTGCTGAAGCGATAAGGACACTGGTTTGAACTCTCACAGTCTCAACCTGACACGCCACTTCCTCTACAGATTTGTTTCCAACCAGGGAGAGGTTTCATGGTTCAGATTTTGGCCCTCCTGCTCTTCCTCCCCGATCTCCCCTGCTCCGCCAGCCTTCCCCCTCTCATGGTCCCACAGTTCAGTGGGCAGACCTCGCTGCCATCCAGTCACAGCTACAGATACAGAGCCAGGTGTGTGAATGTTTGTTTAATCAATCCAAGTGTGCAAAATCCAACAGTTACCACAAAGTAGCAAATATTATGGCATGTATACTCAGCGGGTACTTCATTATGTACACCTGGACAATCTAACACAACGGCTGTACCATAACATCTAGCACGACCAACTTTATACTACTCGGTTTTCGTTGACTATGTTGGGAATTTGAGAATATAATGACTTTTTAATGTCGAGGTTGTATTTTACAGTGGTGTTGTACTAGACTACATTACTGTTGTTAGACATTTGGCACAGAGGAACCACTAGCCAAGCAACATGGAGCAGGATTAAATCCTCTCAAGTTTACTGTGGATGACTTTATGAATGTCACTATTTTTGATTTAGCATATTCAGATGTCAAGAAAACATTGGTCTTTGTAAAAAGTCCAACTCAGTCCTCTCCCTCTTATTTGATCTCTGCAATCAAACCGTACTAAAGTTTAAAAAACTGTGATATTGTCAGAAAACTTAAAGTATACCATTACATGTCACTTGTTACCAACCATTAAAGTACATTTTTTAAGGCAGCACACTTGTATTGGTTTCTGCTAGATTATTCAGATGTCCCTAATAAACTGGTCCCTGAGCGTTTAGAGATATCAGTGACAGAATTAAAACATGTTTTTCTTAATTTGTTTCAAGGCAATTGAGTCTCTCACCCAGAGACTCCGTGACGTGGAAAAGGAGAGACAGTCTCAACAATGTGACGTCCAGACACTACAAGGTAACCTACTGACCATGACCTCTTACATCATTCTATACGGGCTCACATTATCCCCCCGCAAACACAGCAACACCTGAGTCCTGTCTATTGTTGAAAGTAATTATTATAATATGCTAACACAAAATGAGTATCAATCCTTTCAATTGAACTTAATGCTCCTTCTGTTTTAATTATCTCAGTCCTTAAATAACTTAAACACACTTTCATTTATTTCCCTTTAACTGCATGTAACTTTTTTTGTTTGTTTATCCGTTTCACTCTTTTCCTTGGGGTCTTATAAACACTTTGGGTCAACTGTGTTGTTGTTGAGCTTACATTAAATACACTTTTATCAATTTTTGCTCAGACTTCTGCATACTATCAGTTGTATTTAGTATATCTCAGATAATAAGACCGTGAGTGGAACTAGTAGCAAAAGCCTCACTGAATCATTAAAGGTGGGGTAGGTCATTTTGGAAAAACCAGCTCGAGTGCGCTAAAATTTGAAAATACACAACCGGAAAAAATTTGCCACTTCCTTACGGAGCCCCTCATCCAACACACATGAATGCGCACATGACCAATGAGGGCACGAGATAAGTTTGTGCACAGATGGAAGGCTGACAGGCAGGTAGGCCATCCAGTTATTTTAGCCGGGCCGGGTAAAATGATTGGTCGTGCTTTTTACAGTACCACGGCTTCCACAGATGACATTTTTTAATGGATTTTTTTTGTCAAAGCACTTAAAGGAGCAGTAGGTACGTTTGAGAAACCAGCTTGAGTGCACACAAATTCCAAAGTACACAACCGAAAAGAATCCGCCCCTTCCTTCAGACTTCCTACAGAGCACCTCCTCCAACACACATGAACGCGCACAAGATCATGATAATGAATGTAAAACAAATGTATAACACAGTTATTGTCAGTGCTTATATTTTTGAAGCTAGCATGTTTGTTTTGTGAAAATGTATTA
>CALSBZ010046902.1:1313681-1324469 GCA_943591055.1 Gobionotothen gibberifrons | reverse complement strand
ACACACACACACACACACACACACACACACACACACACACACACACACACACACACACATTATACCGCGCGGCTTGTGTTTGCTCCTCTGTGTGGTTTTATTCTCTCAGATCCTGAACCTCTCATTGGTGTTCTTTGTCCAGACGCTGGAGGAGCTGACAGACAGCTACAGATCTCACAGCAGTGATCTGGTGAAGACTGTCTCTCAGTACTCTCACACACAACAGGAGGTTCGACAGATCAGGTACGTGTGCGAGCGTGTACACACGTGTGTGTTCGTCTGTCTGTGAATTAACTTGCAATTAATCTCTTATTTGTGTATAAACAACAGAACAACTGTGTCAGAAATGAAGGAAGAGTTCAGGAGACTCATCCTCAAAGAACGTCAAACGACACCTTTGCTGTCGCACTCCTCGGGCAAGTCACACACACACACACACACACACACACACACACACACACACACACACACACACACACACTGCCCCCCCATGACAGTTGCTGCAGCATTTGAAAACCTTTGATCACATACAGTACCAGTCAAAAGTTTGGACACACCTTCTCATTCGAAGGTTTTTATTTATTTTGATTAATTTTTACATTGTACATTAATACCGAAGACATCAAAACTATGAAAAAACGAAATATGGAATGATGTGGTAAACATAAAGGTGTTAAACAAACCAGTATATGATTTAGTTATATTTTTCAGAGCAGCCTGCAACCTTGGGCTGCTGTGCTCTCAGTGTTTTGTCTCCCTGCTCCTGCCTGTTGGCGTCAGCTGATAGAGGTGTTATAGTGCTTTATCTTGTTATGCACAATGTTGATTATTCTTTCAGAACTAGCTAAATACATGGGTAAAGGTTCTACTTGAGCCCAATTTGAATACCATAAAGAAAGTATTAAAGCCAGCTCAAGCTAAATGTATTTAATTAATGTACAGCTGTTTTGATTTATTTTATTTGAGTTGTACATATTTCAAAGTTGAAACAAACAAACTAAAGTCAAAACTAGTTTAAAATACAAACCCTATTTGAACCTTGGCATGTAAACAAACTTAAACAAACCCCCACATTAAATACATATCATGATACAAATATTAAACCATGTGCTTCTATTTCATTCAGGTGCTTCTCCTCTCCCGCTCCCTTGCAGCCTCGGTCGGGGGAACAGAGTTGAGGCGGACTCTGACTCGGAGGACTTCAGCCCGACGCCGAGCCTGGCTGAGATCAGCTCAGATGATCTGTCATGGCTCGATGACAAAGACCCTGGTGAGGACGAATGATTTCTGAATAAAAACTAAATGACCCAAACATGGGTTCATTGTGCATACACAGGTACTTTTAGTGTGCTGACCAGAGATGGTAAAAGTACACACATCCTTTACTCAAGTAGAAGTGCAGATAGTCGTGTTTAAAATATTCTGGTAAAAATAGAAGTACTGACTAAACTTCTTTACTCAAGTAAAAGTAAAGAAGTATGGGCTTTGAAATGTACTTAAGTAAAAAGTACCCATAACTACCAGCTGTTTTAAAGAGTACCTGACCTCCCTTTATATCAATAGAACAATAATGTCATTGTTAGCTAATGAATGTTTCCATGCTGAACAACGGCAAAATGACAACGTTCTCATTGGTCCCTCTTCTTTAGAGAAGACCAGGAAATGATGGATCCACGGATTGTGTTCAAATCAATAGGCACGCCATGACTCTAAATAATAATGATCACGCCACCAAACACAGTTTAAAACTAAAGTAACGAGCCTGTTTGAAAATGTAAGAAGTAGAAAGTACAGGTATTTGTGTTAAAAATGTAAGAAGTCAAAGTAAAACGTTGTCAGAAAAATAAGTAGTGGAGTAAAGTACTGATACCAGAAAAATGTACTTCAGTACAGTAACAAAGTATTTATACTCCACTACTTCCCACCTCTGGTGCTGACTCATCAACTCCAGGTGTTTCCATTATTCCTATTCGGCCCACTAACTCAAACATGTCGTGACAATACGATCACTCGCTCCAACCAAGAGAGAATGTTGTGCAGGGCACCAGATGGACGGAGAGTGATGGCAGTTCAAGCAAGATGGGACATGTAGTTCCCCCTCCTCCTTCCCCTCCCCCACACATCTGGCTCAACCTTCACTCTGATTTATCCCAGGCGATCTGACTCAGCACTCGGCTGTTTGCCATTTCAGACTAGAGATAGTTTGAGCACTTAGACATGTTGGGGGAACATTCGTATTGGTCTCTTACCGTGAGTCAGATGAGAGGATCGATATTACTCTCACATCTGCTCGGGAGTCGCTGCTAATTGCCTCGCAGTGACGACAGGAATCCTGGAAGTCTCAGATGCCATCCAAGAATAAGTCCTCCTCCACACAGCTGTCTGTCAAACTGCTGGGTTGTTTTTACCCTTACCCTTTACGCAGTTTGTGTAAATTAGGAAAATGATAAAGGAAATAGGTTAATCATTGAGTTCAGAGGTGCTGGTAAATGGATGTTGTTACCTATGGACAGAGCTAGCTGTTTCCCACTGTTTCAAGTGTTTATGCTGAATTAAGATAAGGCTGTTTCTTCTCATCTTCCTCACAGCAAGAATGTCTATAAGCTTATTTCACAAAATGACAAACTTTTTCTTTAAATAAATCAAAAGGGGATATCATGTGATGAAAACAGAAAAAGAAAGAACATTTCAAAATGAGTGATATAACAGAATGGAGTAAATGGATCTAGATGTGCAGCACCATTGTGATCCAGAGTGTAGACCCAGTGTGTTTCTATGAGCAGATGAAGCAGTAAGGCTCTCATTTCCTCTCCCACAGTTTCTGCATAGCTCGTAATTTCTTGGGAAATCTGGTGCCTTGTGTGTGTTTGTGTTTGTGTGTGTGTGTGTGTGTCTGAGCGCGTGCACTGTTCCCCCTGAGACTTACTGTAACAGAGGGTCAATGTTCCCGGAAGAGATTACTATCTCTGCTCTAAATGTTTCCCAGAGTGATTTGGGCCTATGGAGCCCGGCTAATTTGACAATTGCACGCACGCACGCACGCACGCACGCACGCACGCAGAAACACACTCGTACTGGCACACACATTGTTATGAGAAAACATTTGAATGTCTTCCAGCCTTAATCCCACAAGAGGCACTCAGTCAGTCACACACACAAAGTAACTGCTCCTTCTCCACTCTTCATCTCTGCCAGCTCTTCATCAGGAGCCGCGGGTGCGTCTGAGCGTTCAGTCCACACGGAGTGACTTTGCTGGCCCCGGATCAGATCTCGAGGACGACGATGGCGATGATCTCCTTGACGAAGATGTACACCCAGATTTAGAATCAGACCTCAGTCTTGCTGACCTCTGACCTCTTTATAAAGTGACTGTTCTGTTTATTTGAATTGGGAAGGATTCAGCAACATGAATACTTTTTCTGGCTCTCCAATACACTACCTGATATGAGTTATTTCTTTTAAATTGATACTATCAGTACAATAAGGAGTTTTAACCTCTATTCTGAAACCCGAAACTAAAAAAATAGAAGTATTCAGGGTAACAGAAACCGCCATATGGCTCATTTCCTTTGTGGTCTCAAGGGTAAGGAAACAAAGAACAGCAGACTTGGCATAAAACAGAGGCACACACATAATAACAAGTAATTAAGTCATCCTATTTAGTGTTATTGCTTAAACACACAATATGTAATTTTCTGCTGTTGTGGGTCTCTCTATCCAAACAAACACGGAGCTTGGTGGTGTAGTTACGCAACTTAGGATCATGGGAGTCTTCACCATCCTTGCAGACAGCCTCTCATAATTAGGATGACTTGACAAAGCAAATAGACCAGGTGGTGTAAACTTGTAAGAACACACATCAGTTTCACGTTAAAATCATTGTATCTCCGATGCTCTAAGGCAGACTATAGATAGTCATACTAGAGGGGCTTCAAGCGTCATTATTATACATTTAATTTAATCGCTATGAATGTTTATTAAGTTAAGCCCTCGGATAACTTAAGATCAAGATGTCCAATAACTCAAAGCATTCATCCTATATAAATATAAAGGTATTAAATGCATCTACGATTGCGTGCAAGTAAAAAACTGCCGCTTAAAATGGATACTATTTATGACACCATTTGGTTGCTACAACGCTGATTTTGCACAATGGTGATACAACGCCAATACAGGAGACTTTATTAAATGCCCTTACCTTTATTACAATGGAAGATTTCTCTTGTTATTTTCAACATTTTAGGAAACATTTTTTAATTATATAGGTACACGACTAAACAACATAAAAAGAGGGCTCGTCGTTTTTAGACATTTTAACACAGAAAAGTGAATTTTATACCTTCAATAGACCTGCCTAGATATAAGTAATGCATTGTGTATTATAATGTGGAGACTTTCTATTAATAAGGGGAATTCCCTAATGATATTTTAACTAGTTATTTGTGAGAATACCAGAAGTGTTATGGGACTTCTTTTCCCTCTAATATACTGTATTCGTTAAACTGTCCTGTCCCCTGTGGCACACCCAGGCTCCTTCTCCCACAGTGTTCTGAAACAAACCACACAAAGCTTTAGCATTGTTTTCCCGTCATCGAGTTAGTTAGTTAATCCCCTTTAGCTCACACATGCTCAGACTAGTTGGAAGCTGGGAACACACTGAAGAGGCGGGCAGCTGTTTGTGATTCTTTGTGAGAGAAACAGTTTTCATGCTGGTGGATATCTTTGTGCCTGAAACAGTCGCATTTATTGTATTCAGCTTTCTTTCCTACTGTAAGGCTGACTGAGTAAACCGTTTGCCCACAGTTTTGAAATCAGTCATTCCCCTTAGGATATGAAACTTTCAATGTTGCCACACCCGCTGCACCCAACGCCGCGCGTCACTGGAGATAAATTATGGGTCTTGCCAGAGTCAAGGAGAGAACCGAGCGCTGTAATTGGTTGGCTAAACCACAAGGTTTGTTTTCAGTCAGAATATTTAAAAATAGTTATATTTCGGGCTCTCCTGATTACAGATTGTTCGGGATAGGCACGGTTTTGGTGAAGTTTGGGTCTGCCGGACATTCCTATCTTACCATAATTACAGTGGCATCCATTAGAAAATCTGCATTTGAGTAGCAATAACAGACCACAGTATACTTCTACTTCCTCAAGTTGGTCATTTTTTATCAATCCATTTGTTATATCATAAATAACTTTAACTTGTGACAATGCACTTTGACACTAATGTTGTACAGTAATGGATCAAGATTCACAGTCAGCAGTCACAGTCTGTTGTTTTTGTACTAAATGTAAGCTACACCCTTCAGTGTAGCAGAGTAATGGATTTTTAATGGGCTTTTTTCTTCCTGAGATAATGCACTCTTCCATCCAGGAGAAACCTGATGAGCGATGGGGTTTTGATTCCTGGTAATGCAGGTGAAGTGAAGACAAAGAGGAATCAAACATCTATAAACATTATTGAGGCACCACCACGTATTTGAATACCCACAGCCCAGTTAAAACAGTCCAAAGTCCCTTTATGCCCGACATGAGTCACACTGTGCCAGGCTTGGTGTCAAGCTGTTACATTTTTCAGTATCCAGACACCCCCCACCAAGATCCCGGACCATAGAGCAGAGCCGTGGGGGGGCAATAGACAGGTTAGATGTTCAGTGGGGTGTGGATTTGGAGGCTGGGACTGTGAAAGTGATTATAGACACTGTCCAGCTCATCTACCAAGACATCTCACTAGTCATTATTAAGC
Source organism: Gobionotothen gibberifrons (assembly GCA_943591055.1). NCBI lineage: Eukaryota > Metazoa > Chordata > Actinopteri > Perciformes > Nototheniidae > Gobionotothen > Gobionotothen gibberifrons. Next base: position 1,318,726 of record CALSBZ010046902.1, on the reverse strand, counting down.
AATAAAAGACCTTCCAGGAAACAGAAACTGGCACAGAGCGGTACGTAACAGTATTTTAACAATCCTTTTCTAAGACACTCTTTTTAAGATTGTGGTTAAAGAAACATTTAATGAAGAAAAGACTCATTTATTTGTTGTTGTGGCCAGATACTGATGAATCAGACCATTCTACTGCAGTTGTAATGCATTTGCCAAGTATTGTGTACTGGTGCTGCAGTAAAGCAGTGCTCTTATTCATTCATTGAATGTCTGTATGGAAATGTTTTGTGTTTCTGTCTCAAACAATAAAAGTCTGTGTAAAAGTTGTAGGAGAGGCGCTTGACCTTCTGTGGTTGCTTCTGTAGATCACTGTTCAGTTTTTGTTTTGTTGGTGCTGCAGTCAGAGAGCACTTAATAACAAACTGTTAATAATTGAGATCTGAAAAGCATGGGAGGGTTTCAAAATCTTTTTAATCATAAAACACAAACAGCTCAAAATCAACATCTGGCAGCGAAAAGCCTTCTCTCTGGATACTTACACACGTTCGACACGTATCAGAAATGTAGAGTGTATCATTTAGAATCGGATGTAAAGAGGGGTGACAAGAGTTTCAAAAAAATAAACAACAGAATATATTTCTTTCAAGAGTTAATCCCTCCTTGAGTCGATGATCTATGTGACATGCATTTAAGCACTTATGAACACCCCACATTTTATGCTGATTTCTTTCCCTTTATTTTGTCATCCATCTGTAGTTATTCAGGGCTCCAAACTTAAATTGAGGACGCAAGTTTTAGCTCCAATTTATTTCTATTGACTGTCTCTAATTTCCACTCCCATTTTCCTGCACTTAGACAAAGCACATACAATTAGGCTGCTACATTATTTTATTATTAATGGAATATTTGTGAAATAGCCTACTGCGACAACAAGGTGCTTTCAGGTCTGTGGCTGGAGAACCGCTGAAACAGCATGAAGAGTTTCATGAAGTTGTCTTTGCATGATGCAATCATCAGTAGTACAGGACAATGCCAACATTGTGTGGTAAGCCACGGGCCCATTTCAGTCTGCAGCTGACACTGTATGAATGAGGGCCTGATGGGGAACCTGCTCAAGGCGAGTGTTCAATCACAGGCAAGTCAGAGCAGCAACCTGGCACTGTATGTGCGTGTGAATGGGAATCACACAAAGCCCTGGGAATGACTGATAAATGTGGACGTTAGTTGGCTTGAATATAAATACAGTTTGCATTAAGAGCTGTTCCTAAGATGTGTAAGGCACTCTCCCCTGGACACAAGACTCCGGGAAAGAAACAAAAACTCACACTGCACATATCAAAATCAGGCTAAAAGGCAGCAGGATCCTAAACATCGAAAATGAACAAAAGAAAAAAACACTTAAATATCCCCCACAACGCCTTCAAAAATACACATATGCCCCTCAGACTCACACACATACACACACATACACAAGCTCAATCTTTCCCATACACAAACACATTTCTCATTTTTTCCACTCCTGAAAAAGTAAAGTGCAACTTTTTTTAACACTATAATCAGGCCATTTGTCATGTTCATTTCTTTTCCCAGGCTTCTCCGTACGCCTGCCAGACTTTCCGCTAACTTATAACAGGGAAATTAGACCAGTACCCTCCGGTGAGAGTCTGGCAGGACAGGCTGAATCCGTCCAGGTGTGAACCGTCCAAATGATGAATGCAACTGATGATTTGGCCTCCTGCTTTACACCCTTTCAACTCTAGGGAAAGGAAAATATATTATACCATCTCCCCAGTCCCGAATGAGGGGCGGAAAAATGTTAAGCATACATTATTCATCAGAGGCCTAATTTCGAATTACTGGGACCAACATGACGTTTTGCCAAAAGGACCCCAACATGGGCGATTTCTTCATTGTCCATTGCAGCTTTAATCATGTCCTTTCCTTAATGTCAGGGATCAAGATAAATGAAAGCATCCAGAGGTTTCCTCACACCTACCCAGGATGCTTTGTGATTTTGCTGAATAATTGCCAGGTTCTGCACAGCTGTGGCGTGAGCCTGGCTTCAAGGAGAGTATTTGGGAGCTAGCATTTCTTTTTGTCATGCATCCATCAGTAGCTGTACATGGACAAGGGTGTGTCCTCCATCATATCATCCTGCACAAATGGAAATGGAATAACACAACTGAGTATTCACAGCTATTATTAAATAGCTTTAAATAATTAAAGCAAATTATTCAATAAACATTAGAAAGACATTAGTTTCAACTTTGATATACTACTAGAACTAGTAAGTAAAGTAACTCAGTGCTGGACATTATCTGAACAAGTTGATATTTCAATGGGACAGGACTGAAAGTGGATGTCACAAACTCTTACCATAGGTAAGTCCTGCAGCCTGCGAAACTCTGGTCTGTTGTCTCTCCGGCGCAGTTTGAGGAAGAGCAGCAGTGTGATGATGACTGCAGTGATGATGAAGGCTGACACCAGGCCAGCCAGGAGGGGGTCTAATGTGGGAGAGTCACGGACAACCGTTGCTGGAAGTAGAAAACAGAAGAGATACTTGAGACGGACACGTTCATCGTTAGACATGCTGTAGCTCTAATAAATGTCCCGGAAATGCACCGTGTAAGATGGATTGGATTTAACGTGGTGCAAATAGAAGAATTTTCGCTTCCTGAAGCTTGTGTAAAGCTGTGACTGGAACAGACTTTAACAGCAGCATGTGGAGCTCAAGTGTTCATCATGCAGCCCAGGACAGAAATGTCAAACACAGGATGGTGATGTTAAGCTTTCCTGTACTTCTGTTGAGTAATTGAATTGATTTATAGAGCACAATTATACAATTTATTTTTAGAATTCGAATCCAGTAGTTTATATTGAATGTGTATACAGTACAGTATGTTTAGGTTTTCTCTAAGGGTGCTGTTTACTCTCTTACATCATCATTCTTGACCTTTCTATGTTGATGTCTCTCAGTGTTTGCATATTTCTGAGCATTTTCTCTGCGTTTTTGTCTGTTTATTCCTGTATGGATGTTGCTATGGAAGACTTTTCAGTAAACTTTGCTGTTTTAAAGTAGCAACAACCACAGAGCACTGGATGCATCCTGTTCCTTTAGCTAGTGGAAAGAGGCGAGGTGCCAAGCATGGCCTAATAAATCCACAAAGAGTTAGAGAAGCAGAGAGAATTTTATATGGATTTCAACTGAAACCAAAAGTCCAGTGGGTAGAGTTGATCAGGTTTCCCTTATTTTCTTGGTAAAATTCCTTTCAAGGTGGAGGTAAGATACTGTAGATATAAAAATCATTTAGCAAACAAACATAGGGCTACAGAAAAAGAAAGAAAACAGAGTCCCATGACTGCCTCTGTCTCTTTCCCAAACAGAGCCATAATTGTGGAGTGCCTGGTGGTGTCAGTGCTTGCAGAAGATGTCGACGGGGGTTGTGTTTGTGTCTGTGTGTGTAGAGGACTGGCTTCTGCTGGAAAACAAAGAACAGTGTCTCCTTTGTTGTGAAGCCAATTCACTTTTGCTCTGTCAATATCCCGGCAGAAGAACTTCATGCACTAACAACAGAAGATATGAGGCACTTACTGTCACCCCCAACGATGAGCTGCGACGGCAAGTCGGCTAGGGGTTCGGCCTTGGCGGTGGGGCTGCTCGGTGGGTTGCTTGTTGTCTCAAGTTGGGGTTTGGTGGGGGTCTCAGGGTGTTCGTCGGGCTGTAGAGTGTTTTGCCGAGACGTTGACTCAGAATTGGGGGTCTCTTGAGAGGAGCTGGTGGTGGGCATTGAACTGGAGTAGATGATGATCGTAGTTGTGGAAGCTTCAGGCTTTGGTGGTTCAGGTGTTGGGACAGAAGCGTTGTGAGTGGTTTGGTTTGATGCTGGAACGGAGTCAGCGACTGCAGGTGCGCTATGACTTGTTGTGGGTGGCGTGGAGGTCGGTGTGACGACACTGGTGGAGTGAGTTGTGTGTGTGGGGCCAGTGGAGGTGGAGGTAGTTGGGGTGTGAGACTTGGGGGCGTGGCTCGCAGACGGAGGGATTGGAGGCTGAGATGTCGTCAGATTTGTTTGGTTACCATTGCCTTCAGGAACGGCATCCTCTGAAGAAGAGGTGATGTTGGTATCTGCACAAATAGAAATACATTATTATAAGAATATTGTGATTCCACTGGATGTCTAATCACCAAGGTATCACTAGCCTGCTGAGTAATACCTTTATGTAAGAACTGTGTTGATGTGCCTGACTGCAAAAGAGTCAGTTAACTTACATTAAAAATGCATAACTTCCTCTAATACTGCGATGACAAAACCACAGCAAACTACAGCCTGATGACATTTCCGAATTTCCTGTGGTAAATGTGTTGAACTATACTAAAGTATTGTTTGAAAAGTACGGCTTCATTATTAAATGTCGCTGTAGGTACATTGCACATCCTAGTTTGAACACCATTTTGAATACGTTTTGTAAAATGTTCTGTGTCTCAACTTCTTGGCACTGAAAACGTTTAAATACTAATTCTGCCTGTTCTGTTATATTAATATAGAATTTACAGATTACATTTGAATAGCAATCTTCTGTATGGGCACTAAGACCATGAATAAAAAACAATATTTGGCAATTGCTGCATGTTTTAACTGTACTTACTTACAGATTAACACATCGTTATATGTTAGGATGTTTACAGGCTAAACTAAGATGCTAACAAATTCAATGTTGTGCCTGCTCAACATCAACATGTTAGCTTGCTCAACACACCAAAGAGCTGTTAGCAGAGCTGTTTTCTCTTACACTTGTTAAAGTGTAAATGTTCATAGCTGCGGGCACCACAAATATAAATCAATTCGCTTCCATTGTATTGTGTGGAGGCAGAAAACTAAAAGTTGAATATCTCTATCTTAAAATTATAAACATTTTAACAGTACTCTAATATGAACTGTATTTTTTCCACAAAATAGTCCCTGAAATGGTGCCTTGCCTGTAAATATGTTCATGAGTCAGATGCGTGAACCAGCAGCGGTGTGTGTTTGTGTGAGAGAGAGAGAGAGAGAGAGAGAGAGAGAGAG
>CALSBZ010046902.1:1239908-1289264 GCA_943591055.1 Gobionotothen gibberifrons | reverse complement strand
CACACACACAAACACTGAGTTAGCCCAGCTGGACTCTGGCCAATAGGAACAGGCCTTGTTTCTGTGTGGTGACACTGCAGTGGAACATTTCTCTGCGGGACCAGATTGGATTTGACCCTGCACCATGGGCTAGTGACTCACATGGAAGAAGTGAAGACACACTTTCTCTCACACACACACGCACACAGCACAGCAGGGAAGACTATTTGAACTCAGAAAAAACAGACACACTTACATTAGGTCATTTTTACACGTGCATGCACCAAGTCATGCAAAAGAAAATGCTTTACCCTTTTCCAAATGTCAGTTCTACTACAGCCACATCTGCGCAGCCACATCTCTGGATGGTTCAGATGTGGAGCTAATATTATCTAAAAATACACAGTTTTGATATATTGTTATAAAAATAATTTCTCCTTATCCCTTGTTCTGACATCAGTAAAGACTTCAGGCGGGGTGAACATGGATGTCAGCTTCGATGAAGCTTCTCTCATTGCGTCGGTCCCTGTCTCACCCTCACCACACACACACACACACACACACACACACACACACACACACACACACACACACACACTGTCTCAACCATCCTTGCAGACTTCCTCCCTCTTATTGGTTATCGTCTAGATCTGTTATGTATTGGCGTTACATCAGACTAGGAAATCAGATGCTGTGTCTCTGGAGGCGAACAAATAGTGGCACCTAGTGGCGGAGACCCTCGGGTTACATTACATCATGGGGGGAATGACCGGGCCTGCCTGCGAACACAGATGAAGTCACTCTAAATGTGTCTTCCTGCCGAGTGTGCACACACTGTTCTCGTTTAAGAGCGAATGTACAGGAACAGCATCAGCATTGTAAGGGAAGGGAGCTTTACGGAGAGATGTTGATGTAAGAGTCCTCTTCGTAGTCGTTTGGCTCTGTAACATCACCATGGAGACAGAGCACTGATTTAAAGACTGCTAGTGAAAACCTAATCAACCTGAGGTGTCACTGAATGTCATCGCTGCTATGACAATGAGCAATTACCTTCTTTCTGTCACATTGTTGAAACAGCTGCCTGGTGACTACTGGTTTTCGAGTGAAAGCAACGATTTTCTAGAACAAATTGACAATTCAAATAATCAGTTTCTTTTTGTTCTTGTTGCAGCCCAATCCCTCCAATAAATTGGCAATCATCCACATCTTGGGGCTGCTTTCCAACCTCTTCACTACGCTCGACATCAGCAAGCAGGACGATGAGTCAGCAGACGGCTCAGCACCACCTGTCAAAACGGCCCCTTCTCCACCGGGACCAAACCCAGTCAGTAATCACACTTCTTCATCATTGTCATCATCGTGTCATCGTCAGGCTGAATCTATGGATGATAGATATTTACCATATGTTTAATTAAAAGTAGCGATAGAACTTATGACTTATGATGATAATAATAATTTAGTTGATGTTGAATTCACAATGATTCAGGGCTGTGTAATTATAACTGGGTTTGGATTGGTTCCCTATGACCTCCCTTTCATTATGCCACTCTTGTCTTCCACCGGGTATGAATGAACGATTTACGGCAAAAAGCCCTTGAAAACAAATTGCAGTACATCCTGTTCCGATGAAAGTAGCTAGATGAAGTTATACATTTGCTCCGGGACGTTGAAACGTTGTCTTTTTTTAAAGGCGTCGTAATCCAGCACACTGCAGTTTGATAGTGATGAGATGCAGTGGTGCACATGCTGCTCGGAGCAATGTGAGCGCCCCTCCCCCCAGTATCGCTGGTTAGAGGGATGAGGGTGTGGTGCTTTCTCACTCAACCATAGTCTTAAGTAATTCTGCTGATAGGCATGCACTCATGTGTAAATGCTACTGCTTATTTATGACTGTCTTTTCATTCCCGTTAAAGCGTTTTACTTTGTGTTTTCAGGTGGTGGTGGTTTTGCAACAGGTGTTTGCCCTCATACAGACGGTACTCGGTAAGTGGCTGAACGACTCGCAGGTCGTAGAGGTGAGTCTTCGCCACGTGTATCCACGTACCGTCAGAACTCTGTTTGTATTTTGTTCTTTGAAAGAAATCCGTCCACATAATAAGATATGACATTTCAGTAAAGCCGATCTCATGTTGTCCCTCAGGCGGTGTGTGCCATTTTTGAGAAGTCAGTGAAGACTCTTCTCCACGACTTTGCTCCCATGGTGTCTCAGCTCAGTGAGATGCTCGGGCAGATGTACAGTACTATTCCCCAGGCCCCAGCCCTCGACCTCACACGACAGGTACACACATACACTCACGCATAATTACACATTAGTAATCGTCCTTGAGTTCTTACATACAGAGAGATGGATTTATCAAAAAGGGCTGTGTAAGAGATAATCAGCTAAGCGCCAGTCAGCCCAAGGTTAATCAGGATACAGTATAAAACTTCATTCACAGTTACAGTATGTATTGTTGACAGTCCTCTCATTCATCATTGGTTTGTCCACATAATATACACTGGCAGATTTAATGCTAGGGAAACCTTATTTCTTGTACACATGGATTGTACCTCATGATCTTTGGATTCAGATTAATTCAATGAAAAATCGAAACTGGAAATGATGTTTGAAAAAATGCATTATAATAAATCTGTTTCCACAGCTGAACAGGAACCTTTTTCTGTCAAATTCAGACACAAAAAATGGGCACTCACTTCAGAGCTTGTTCTCTCACTGTGCCTTCAGTCCAAACGCTATGACAATAAAAGGGAAAATAAAAACTTTGCTCGGTGCAGAATTTAGATTTTTTAATCACCAATGCACTCGAAACATATTTAACAAGAAGGCAATCCTGGCACTTTAAAATACGAGTTACAAAGAGGCAAACGGTGATTATTTAACCACTGCAATACTTGAATGCATGTAAATGAATTGTGGAGTGCCTTCTTCTTCAGTTGTTTAGTACCTGACATATTTGATCTCCAGTTGAGTACAGAGAGCAACCACTCACCTCTTATTTCTCACACAGAAATATGACACAGAGCAGTCTCTGTAACACAGGTTTCCTCAGGTTTCTGCAGTGCATGTAAAGACCACCTATGGTTTCCTTCCGTAGTCTGATTTCCTATAGTGTGTGTGCCGGGGAACTCAGCGAGTGTCTGATTTGAAGTCCTGCTGTTTCAGATGGTGCATATCTTTGCCAGTGAGACAGACCACTTCCCACCCATCAAGGCTCTGTTTGAACTGGTTACCTCGGTAACGCTGTCCATCTTCCAGCAAGGTAGGGGGTCCAGCAGGGGCGGGAGTGTGAAAACTGTCAAATGTATTGAAATCTGTACCTTTTTAAAATTCTGATCATATTTGACAATACAGCATCCAACACATTTGTCAAACATTTTAAACAGATTGCTTAAAATCAGTTGTTTATTATGACGATATATACTCACATTTGTTTCTGCGATTAGAGACCGATGCGATGATGCTTTTTCAGACACAGATTAGGATACAAAAGGTCGGAGGTCACTGGGCTCTGTTGCCACAGTCGACCTTTAAATGTTTGCTCTCATTACTCAATAATGGAGGTTGTTCGTCTGCTTGATGTTTTTGAAGTAACAAAAGTCTCAACTGATCAATTTATCAATGCCGACTGTTCCGTTTCCACTGATAAGCATTGATTCAATCATTGTCAAGACTAATGTTTTCCATGTTTACCAGTCTAGTATTTGCTTATTTATTTATTTGGATTGACTGTTTCAGTGTTTAGGCTGCATGAAAATGTCTTTCATTTTGTGAAATGTTGATCAGAAGCTTCTCAATGTGCGTGACCCCGGGGGATAGTCTAGATGTTTACTTAACATAAAAGGGACATGAACGAGATGATAACATTTCATCCTCCAAACTTGGGTTAGGATTCCAGCGCTGTCTGCCTCCCCCCTTTCCTTTGTGTTGTCCCCCCTTTCCTGCTTTGACTGGTTTAGTATTGGCTGCCTCTCCTCCTGCTTCTTAACTTTTCCTTTTTTGAGCAGGTGCCTCTCAGTAGACAGTATCAGGGCAGGAGACATTCACAGCACAGAGACCACTAGCTTATTCAGTTGGCTGACAGACACTATAACATGGCAGTGCCGGACAATTTGCTCTGTTTGATCAGGGGTTGTAGTCACTCCAACATTCATTTTAGAAGGATAGTTCATCCCAAAATAAAAAATCCATATTATTCTTACCTGTTTCCCTCTAGATTGTTTTGGTGTGAGGTCCAGAGTATTGGACATATCGGCTGGAGAGATTTCGGACTTCTCTCAAATATAATGGAACTAGATGTAACTTACGAAAGGTGCCAAAAATACATTGGTAAAACTGAACAGCAATTATTATGATTATTACTCAAGATGACTTTGTTGTGTAGTTTCATGTAGGCACTATTTTCTTTCTATAGAACTACATCCTGCTGGGTGTAGCCCAGTGGTTCCCTTATATTAGAGAAAAGGCAGACATGTCTTTAGCCAACATCTCCATCACTTGGCATCTCATACCAAAGGTTCTAGATGTCTCTTGATATATTGCACTTCATGTCGCAGGAAAAAATATAGATTTTAGATTTTGGGGTGAATGATCTCATGTAAGGCGTCTGAGAAAAAAACAATGTTTTTGAAAGTCAGGAATCTCGATGTCCAGAAGCTTCTTCAGGAAATGTGTGTTTTTAACTGTGCATCATTCTGCAACACTTTAAAAAGTCTTGTAGTCTGTGTCCAGCACAAGGGGGGGGGGGGGGGGGGTACTGATATCAGAACATATCCTGGTCTTTGAGTGTGATTCATACAGATGGCTATGGGCTCACCTTTTGAAGCAAAGGGGCTCTGATTGACCAGCTCTGAATGGACCCTCGACAGAAACCTCCTCCCCAGAGGCACCGTGTGAGAGGAAATGTGTTTCTTCTTGTCTGATCACATTGATGCCAGCGGTGCCTCTGGGGAAGGAGCTGAGGGGGGGGGGGGGGTTCATTCAGGTTTGGTGCCTCTTTCCTTCCAAACTGTAACAGTAAGGTGCCTCCTGGGTTCCCACTCCAAACCCACTTTTGTTTCTTTTAGGTTTTTTTATTTTTCTCTCGTTACTTCTTTCTTTCTCTCCAAACAGACCCATGTCTTTGTCTTCTGCCTGTTTTCTGTTTTTGGTTGGTCTGTTTTACCAAGTCTCTGCCAAAGCTTCATATGCCCCCAACCCCCCCCCCCTTCTCCCCTTCGTTCCTTACTCACGTGTGAATTATTTCAATGAAATATTTTTGAGTTCTCTTTTTATTTCCACATGACTGTTGAATCTATTAAGTTGCTGTTTGTATATTATTCTTATTCTCTTATGATTTCTTAAGTTTCATCTTTATTATATTTTAGGACCCAGGGATCATCCTGATATTGTTGATTCATTTATGCAACTCCAAGCTCAGGTGTGTTTTTGGTTTCTTATTTCATTCACTTTGGGTTTCTCTCTTTTTCTAATTTCTTCCTGTTTCCTCTGTTCTTTTCTGTCTCTCTCCCTCTTTCCTGTTCTTTGTTATCGGGCCCTCCGGGGGTCCCATCACATAGACGAGGCAGTGGAATGAACTGTGAGGGAGATGTTTGAGAAAGAGACGTCGCTCTCTCCTCAAATGCTTCATTTCTAACAGTCGCCTCCCCCGCACAAAGTACAGTTAGGGTCCTCAGTTTACCTGCAAACACACCGTATCAGCCTGATGTGCGCATGGAAGAATACAAAACAGTAATAGCACAACAATAAGGATGTTATTATAATCATCCCTTTTGTTGACTTAATTAACTGATTGGAGAGAAACAGTGGTATAAATGTGAATGACCTACAAATCACACTGCTGTGGTAATGTGTTATTAAGCAGATGTTTCCTGATGTGTCATTATTCATCACAAATGATCATTTATTTATTTATAACACTACTCTGTTTAGTTTAGTTTATTTATTTTTTTCGAGCGTGTAAAACCAAAGAAAATACAAATGACAAAAAGGTGATACAGACATGATACAGTACTATACAAATGAATGCAATAACAAAACGATATAGTTAATTAATAATTGAATAATCAGTATCATTGTCTGATAACAATAAACAACAAAGCTTTAGCAAATTACACGTCCGAAAAGGGGTCGGAAGAAGTTTACACTTATTTAATCCGACCCCTTCTCCCTTTCTTTTTTTTTACATATATTTTTTTAAACATCTTAATATAAGTTTAACATACAAATATAAACATGCTGTGAGAGTACTTTGCATATAGAAGGTTTTCATCCAACTAAGACTATAACATGTCACAGAGGGCCATGTAATCCTTCTTTTAATGAACATATTAGTTAATAATGCCGCTCAACAGGCTGCTTATAAAAGAGATAACGTGTCTACTTGTATGTGGACATGTTAAGCCAATTATTGACTATTTAAAGCACTTTTACTTTCACTTCCGTAAAGTCAACATCAGGGCACATTTGTTACGTGAAAAAAACATAATTACTCTCACCGCCTTAGATGAAATATTTAAGTTAATGCGCCACTTTTGGGAAGATGGTGTGAAGTATTGCGTTGGGGTCCCAGGTGACTGGTTAGTCTGGAGCACAGTCCTCCTCTGAAGTCATTCCTGCCCAGAGCCAATCAAAGCCCCAATTAATTAATATTCAACTAATATTAATCGGTTCAGACAAATTGGCTGATGGCTCTTCTGTTTTATATTTTTGTCTTCCGTCTTCATTCTTCTTCCTTTTGTTTTCTATCTTTGGATAGATCTGACCTTCATCTCTCTCCCTCTCCCTCTCTCCTCTCCTCCATCCTGAATGAGTTCATTATTACAAGATGATTATTTCTCTTTATCTGCACATGTTAATTAATTACACACTTCTGTTGCATATTCAATCCAGTCAGCCAAAAAAAAAGTAAAGTTTGAAATTCAATTGATTAAAAAAAACAACTAAACCATCATTGCCTTTAGTTTGACTTAAGTTTCCAATGATTTCAAAGTTTGATTTTTTGCAATTTGTTTGTTATACCTGCTGAGTTCTGCATTGGAGGATCTCTGTATGAGTTTCATATAGTTGTTCCTAAACACATGGAGAGAGTACTATAGCCTGGTAGGCAGATCTGCTCTCAGTCCTGTGTTGCTGTCAGATCCGTCTACCAGGCTGAGTGGGTATTGTTGATAGCAGTATTTTGAAGGAGCTTATGCAGTGGAATGTGGTGAAGCAGTACCGTTTGGGTCGGGGCTCACAAACATGCTCTTTTTAATGCCTTTATCTGCCTCTTAGGCCCTCAAACGGAAGCCCGATTTGTTCTTGTCTGAGAGTCTTGATGTGAAAGCAGTGTTCCACTGTGGTAAGTTTGCACATCGCTTACACAAACACACACTCCAACACACTGTTCTGCTACAGTTCCTGAGAAATGTGTCCTTCTCAGATCAAACTGTAACGTTTTGACACCATCCTTCAGTATTTAATTTATGTTTCTGGCTCTTTTCCCCACTTTTAGGAGTTCTGTCACTCAAATTTCCTGAGGCACCGACAGTCAAGTCAACATGCTTGTTCTTTGTGAGCGCACACACACACACACACACACACACACACACACACATACACATACACATACACATACACATACACATACACATACGCACACACACACTCACATCTGCATATTTTTAAACGAATCACTCGTCTTTAACTTGTAATGATAATTCTGTGTTCCTGCCTTAGACTGAACTGATACCCCGCTGCTCAGATGTGCCTCCTCTGGCTCGGGTGATGCAGGAGGACGGCAAGCTGCTGATGCAGGCCGTGCTGGAGGTGAGACGCATGCACCACACTAAACATAATTCACTCAGAAACGTTTCATCATCTCCCTGATGCTGCATTCCGCTCATCCAACTTCTCTTCCTCTCTTATTGTGCGGTAATTAAGTCCCTGTTGTCGTCTTTCTTCCCCTCTCTTCAGGGCATCGGGGGCGGGGCGTCTCGGAGCCTCATGGACCAGTTTGCAGAAGTGATTTTCTCTCTGAACAAGAACTGCTTCTCTCTACTGGTCGTGTGGTTGAAGGAGGCGCTGCAGCCTCCTGGGTTCCCGTCATCGCGGGTCACAACTGCACAGAAAGATAACTTCTCACAACAGATACTCAGGTAACGCCGCCAGCTGTTTTTGATTTAGTCTTAGTCTTTAGACGAAAATGGTTATTAGTTTTAGTCACATTTGAGTCATTCCTATCCTTCGTAGTTTTAGTCTAGTTTTAGTCGACGAAAACTCAAAACGTTTTAGTCAACTTTTAGTCGATGAAAAATTACATTTTAGTCAACTTTTAGTCAAAATGTGTCTCTATACTGTGAACGCTCCGTCCCCGGCAGATCTCTGTGTCCGCTGCAGCATGTCTGTTAGGCCCCGCCCCCCGCACACAGAGAGACACAGGGAGATCGCTCTTCTGGAGTGAAGAGAGCGGAAATAATGATATTGAAAGTTAGAAACGTAAGATGCATTTTGACAGACAAGATGGACACTTGGGGGAAAATATGCTGCATTCTGAATGTCCGATAGTCCACCATTAACACCTTAGTCCCGTCTCGTCAACGAAAACTAAATATACATTTCGTCATAGTTTTCGTTATCAAGAATCTATTTTTAGCTCGTCTTAGTCTTGTAAAAAAAGGTCGTCATAGTTTTCGTTGACGAAATGAACACTGGTAGGTCAACACAGAAGTAAGCAAAGCTATTGTTCGTTGTTCAAAAAGCAAAATAAATGTTTCCATTGAAACTTTTTTTATATTTAAAAAAACAACAGCTTTGTAGCAAAGAACTTTGATATTTACACTTTGTTTAGATTAGATGAGTTCCCCTCTGTTCGGGGTTCCGAATATGTTTAGCAACCATCTTTTGTTTTATAAGTAAAAGCTTTAAGTTCACAAGTGTGTTGTGTGGTTAAAATCTCTTGAGCTTGTGTTATATATATATATTCAAAAGATGTACTCGATTGACTTCGAGACATAGGAACCTTTACTCTACGCTCCTTCCTGAGGCACTCTATTGGATAATGACACAAACCAGTTGGTCACCCACATGACTTTTTGCATAATCTAATTGTGTATGTGTGCCCCTCTCTTTACTGCCCCCCCCTGTCCTGCAGAGAGCGAGTGAACAAGAGGAGGATGAAGGACATAGTGAAGGAGTTCACACTACTGTGCAGAGGGCTCCACGGTACAGAGTACGCCGCTGAATACTGAAACTCTACCCTTGAACTCTCACCAAACCGTGACCTCTGCCCCTCAGCGCCAAACAGCTGGATGCCACAACAACACAGCTCTCAAAAATCATTGAATGATTGTAAAGATAAACCCGCCCTGCTGCAGGACAAGACATAGAACCAATCCAGCACGGACCTGCCATCGGATTAATGGACACACGTTAAATCCCCGGTGGCTTTTAGGGAGGCTGGTCTCTCTGCTCAGATTTTTTTCTGTTATAAGATTGATTGTTTCTCTCTCCTCTGATTTCTTTGGAAGAGCTTCGAGCAGCACCCCCAGCATGCTGCCTCCTCTATCTCTGTCTTGTTCTGCCTTTCTAGATCTTCCTGTGGTTCCTAGGTTGTTTCCTGGTGATTAGCATCCATATGAAATTGGTAGTGGTATCGTACGTAGCTACTTGACATTATTTTTCAGAAATAAATCAAATGAATTATATAAATGTATATGTAAACACATATAGAAAGATGGTGGTTGTCAGTCCTGCTGCTGCTAATGGGAATAGAGAGAAGGACCAATGTCAGTAGGGGATTCTGCAGGAGAAATGACATGAACACAATTATGTACTCCCAACCATCCCTCTGTGATCTCTGCATTTGCCAAATTATCATTGTGAATCTGTCCTTTTCCCTGTTTGTTATATATATGCCTTTTAATGGAGAGTATAGAAAGAGCTATTCAAAATCATAACTGGACTATAAACGGTCTGCTTTCCCACCCTGTCCTCTGTAACCAGGGCTGTACATCATGTGCATACAGCCCCACCCAGTCAAACTGCAGTCTCCTCGCATCGTAGAAAGGTTTCTATGCATTGGTCCCTTAGGTAAAGCAGGACTGCCTACAGCGAAGGCTAGAGGGAAAATGGATCTAAAGTAGCTGGCAGTGAAAGGAGGCAGGAGATGGAAACTGAGAAGGGAACTGAGTGTTTGGAGGGATTTATAATCCTGGCGAAGGACTGCTTAGTCACTGTAATCGTGCAAAAATATTAATCAAGGTGTGCATATTAACAGTTATTGCCGAACACTTCTGTGTATGTGAGTGTGTGCGTGTGTTCATACCCGTACGTATGAGAGGTTGCGTGTGCACAGATGTATCTTTTTCCACTTGTTTAGTGCACTTATATTGGACCTACAGTACACATCCATTACTTCCTCCTGTCTTTTTAACAAAGAGCTGGTTCATTTCTTCACACCACACTCATTTAAACTACTCTTTTCTTAGAGACTGATCAGACACGTCCAGTATCTCACCTCTGCTGTTCACCTGCAATCACACCCATCTATTCAAACCTCCTTATCATCTGGTCTATGACCAGCCAGTGATAATCATTGAGCAGAGTCATCTATCCATCTATCTGTTATTGACAGCAAATACTCAAAAAGTCATTCATCCATCCATGGGGTCACTGCCTTGGAGAGGACCAAGAAGGATTAGAGAGTTCAGTATCACACCGTAACATCTCTGAGAAAGTTATTCAGCATTTGCAACAAGAAATAACACTGACATTCTGTGCTCATCCATTATGCCAGAGACATTATCGGTGAAGTCATGTGACGGCTGTAGAATACACTGTTTAGTGAATCAGCAGGACCAGTTGATATCTAATAACACTCAGCGTCCAAATGTACCTTGTGGTCTCTGTTAAACTTGATCTCAGACTAATCCTTCTGTCTTATCCGAGGTGCCTGCAGACATGTAGCATGTGTGTGTGTTTCGTGGGGGGTTTCGGGGTTCAGGGGACAAACATATCCAGTGTGTAAGACGCTGCAGAAAGACCCGAGGCAGGACTCGGCTCCGGAGTGAGCGTCGCGCCTCAGTCTAATTTAAACGGAGAATAATTGGACGATCCTCGGTCTGTATTGTGTTGTCATTCTGAGTTAGGATAATAAAACACTGTCACAGTTGAAAGAAAGAGAAGTGGATGAAGAAGGGGAGGGGGGGTATGAAATGTACATTGTTTTTTTTGTACCTTGGCTTTAATTTATTAAATATATCTAAGACTGCAGCTTGTGACTCTTCAATGTGTGGGAGTGCTTTCCTTCTGTTCTTTCAACACTTTAATCACCCCGAAGCACGCTGTGTGCGCATACTGCAGATATTTTTCACAGCTCTGAAATCATTTATCACAGGTAGAAACAAAAATATCTTTAATTAGCTGTTATTGCCTTTTTATTTTTAGATGTTGACATATCCACACCTGAAATCTGGAATCGGCACTTGATGTGAAATATGGCTTTCAGTGTCATTAGGGCTGTAAAAAGGACTTAATAAATATTGAAGTTATTAGTCCAACTGGCCCCCACCCTTCAAACACTCCTAAAACACCAAAAAATAATTGATCTAAGAAAAGTTGTATCACTTAATAAGTTGTGGTATGTTTAATGAAATTGACAAACTATTGTGTTGTCTAGCGTTGTCTGTAATAATATGTTCACATGTAAAATAAAACAGTGCCATTTTATTTCCCATCATGAATATCTAAATTCTCCCTCTGCTGTTCAGAATAAACTCCTGATGGACCTTAAACATATAAACACCAGCACATTGTTGTAGTTCAATATTGTAATTACTCAGAATTAAAAAAACATGAATCACATTCAAAATATCGTCGACACACTTATTCCACGCTTGTTAGACAACAACAAACTATAGACTACAAACTTCACACTTTGTAAAGTCAGTAGGGTAACTACTGCGCATGCGTACACATTCGACCGACTCCCACGTGGGTACAGTGGTCTTTCATCCATCCTGTCAGTCTGCAGACCTCAGGCACCAAACCTCCTTCAGTTCATTCAACACCAGCAATACTTTCTCCAGGACTCCTCCAGGGGTGAGAGACTTCTCAACTTTTCATCCCGAACAATCTCTCAAACTTCCGGAGCTGCTGCACGTAAGTTAAGCTAACGTTACTAACTAGCTTTCTGCGAACTCTGGTGCCTTTTAGCCACTTAGCTTCTTCACAAGTAGCTACAACAAAACAAAACATGCGCACAACTTTTTGTGATCAAGTAGGAAACCCAGGAGATTATTTCCCTGATATCTCCTCATGCCACAAGACACGTTACGACGTTGTGTCCTCCATGTTGTTAGACAGACTGTTTGATACACAGTTGCATCATAATGTGTGTGTGTGTGTGTGTGTGTGTGTGTGTGTGTGTGTGTGTGTGTGTGTGTGTGTGTGTGTGTGTGTGTGTGTGTGTGTGTGAGTGTGTGTGTGAGTTAAAGGCTAACAGAAAGCGCCTGACGACCTGCAACAAGCACACAGTCATGGAGCTCATTGCGAGGAGGCTGAGAGTGTTTAGGATGAATTGGTTTCAGATTATATCATCTTGGTAATGAAAGAGGCATAACTGTTTTAAAAGCTGTTTTAGTAGCATGTATTTATTAATGTATTTTCTGACAGGCTATTGTGAAAGTGCTAAATATAAATACTTATAAACTAGGATGTCTGATCCAAAAATATACGTTTTTATAAAATCATCTTTCATGATGAAAGCTGTGACTTTGGGTTGCTGTATTTATTTGACGGAGTAATTTTTTACATATTTTTTAAAGGTCCCATGTCATGGCCATTTCTACTGATCATAATTCCATTGTTGAGGTATACTAAAATAGATTTATATTGTGCAATTTTCCAAAATCGCTTTGGTTTCTCATACAGCATCTCTGTATAGTATGTGTATTCACTCTCTGTCCTAAACGGCTTGTTGGAGCTCCTTCCCTGCCTCCCTTTAACAAAATAAATAACTCGGTTACCTCTAATCATTGACCCTAATCATTGACCCATGTTTGCAAGGGTGTAACTTTGGTTTGAGAAGTGGGGGGGGGGACACAAAACAGGCGATCCTCCGCAATGAAACATTTTCTCAATTTAATTTATTTAAATGTCCTGCCTTTCTGCAAATATATTAGGGACTATAGTGTTAACAAATCCAAGAAAAATGTGTAGTGTATATAATGAGTGTGCACACTTATCTAGTATCCTATCCATGTGAACCTGTTTTATTTCTGATGACCTCACATCCTCTAGGGGGATCTTCCCGGGGGCATGCACCCCGGGAAGATTTTTTTCTTTAAAGGAGACCTATCATGCTATATTTGAATAATATATTGTAGGGCCATACCTATATAAGGTATATTTATACGTTTTATTTTTCAGTGAGACTGAGATTAGGTGGATTTACCATTAGACTGCTGCCACATTGCCTCTAAAATAATAATGATAATACACGTATTATGGGATTATGTGGAATAACATTAACAAAATAATTGAAAATATAAATTAAAGAAAAATACTATAAAGAAAAAAACTGTTTAATAATCATGCAATTCACATAAAATCAGGATATGCTCACAGATAAAATACATTTTCAGAAGAGATTCAAAATACATGCTACATAATATTTTCTTTGGGTAGGTTAATCCACAGCCTCAGGGCCTCGACTACAAAAGCTCTGTCCCTTTTTAAGTTTTCCGCCTGCACAAAGACAAAGAGACAGAAGATCACTGCTTGTGTGTATCAAACAAAACAAGATATATATAGATATATATATATATATATATATATATACAGTATAATAAGTAGCCAGGTCACGAAGAGCGTTAAAGGTATTCAATAAGACCCTTATATCAATCCTTAAACAAACAGGAAGCCTATGTAAAGAAGCTAAAACAGCTTTGACATGATCAAACCTCTAGGTTGTTAAACTTAAACACTGATACCCTGAGATATTGATAGAGATACCTGCACTGAGGCCTGGTTCTGTTATCATGTTATTGATATTTCTTTACCTGAACTAATGTAAAGGTAAAGGTCGGCCTCAGTGAGAAGATGTGAGTTCTTACATTTCATTAATAATCTGTAGTGACCTCTGATCCTTTACTTAAGAATATGCACATAGTAAGAAAAGGAAAATCAATGTCATTGCCTACAATTCATCATCTCTGACATTCTGTGATTAATTTTTGTAATGGAGGTCTTTTAAACTGGATTTCTTTCTCTGTCCCTCCATCAGTCATGGCGGTAGTACGGTTCTACAGTAGTGAAGTTGTGAATGGACGCGCCGTACAGAGAGCTGCTGCGCTGCACCCCCACCTGTCCATCAGCAGCGAGCTGTGCTACAATGTGGAGCTGACAGGTGAGTGTAACAGATGAGGATACTAATAATTAAACATATAGAGTTTGTGTGCACAGTTTACAAATTCTCCTTCTGTAGCCTGGAGAAAATATTTCCCAAACCTTCTGTCTTTCCATTTCTCCATGTACTAGGGCTATACAAATTTGTATTTATTTTAATTAAGCTTCAAATGTCTACTTAAGTCATCACCCTAAAAACATTTTATGAATTATCTTTCAACAAAAATTCCTCAATTAGATTTATGCAATGCATTTCATTCATATTATTTATTTTTGTTCACATTATTTCATGAAAACAGTTGTTGAAAGGCCTAATGCCAACAGATCTCTATTGGAGCAAAATCATATTCTTTAGATTCAATTTCTATCATATTTTTTGGAGTTAACAACGTTTTTGGAAATGTTTGGTCCCCACAAATTGGAAACAATCCTAAACAGACACCACTAGAATCCACTTATCTATAGAATAATACCAACAAGTTCAATATATGTTAATAATTACCTGCAACCGTGCAAAAAAATATATTTTTTATAGAATGAATAGAAATACAAAAACTCCAACCAAGATATAAATCTGCTCTGCAGCTATATGTTTATTTGTAAATTGAATGTTATGAATGAAGTCTCAAACTCTTTTCTACATCCTGGAGACATTGTCCACACACTGTGTATTTTCCATGTATCCCTGTTGTCCTGTTCTCACGGTGTCTTCCTCTGCAGGCTGTGAGAGTCTGAGTGGCGAGCAGAAGGAGGTTCTCCTCTGGTTGTTCCGTCCTCCCCTGCAGGCCGAGCCGCTGACGGAGAACCCCAACCTCACAGAGGGCAGCGGGGAGAAGCTGGTGGAGATTGGACCCAGGTACCACTGCTCCCGACAGTCTGATAAATGACCTCCATTACAAAATGCGCCTCTGCTTTGGTCCTATAATGGGCTTTCTGTTCTTCATTAAATTGAGACATTTTTTAAACTGATGAAGTGAGCAATACACAAAAAAACAAGTTACCATGTGTTAGGTATGAAAGGACATCAACAAAAAAATCCAAACTAACTTATTAGCTTTTTCTGGAGTTTTTCTAAGAAGCATCTTGCAGTCTTTATTATCTGATTAAGATGCTGAATTGTCATCGAGATGGTCAGTAGTCATTAGTTGGCCTACATTTGACATTTCTATACGTTTTGGCAATTAGAAATGGCTTGGTTGTTGTTTAATGACTGACATTTCTTTACAAATCTGGGAAATATGATAAAGGTCATGTAGCTAATTTAGTTCCATGGCCAAGCACAAGAAGTGTAAACCCCACTAGCAGCCACATTTTGTTGTAGGGTCACAATATAAACGTTGGCATTAAAGTGGAGAAGGAAGAGTCAAAATCATTGAGGAAAAAACTGCTCTGTCCAAGAGGAATGCTCAATTTGGAATGGTTGCTTTTTTAGATTAAAAATATACATTTATTTTATTCCTGTGAGATAAGTAGATCCATTGGAAGATCATTTGCAAATGCAAGATGTAATCTGTCAGACATAATGTGGGCGAACATGATTTGTTTTCTTATGAACTCCATAAGGCAAAAAATAAGCCTATGGTATCATTTTAGGTTTTTAATGATTTAAAGAAATTGCTTTTTTGAATCCGTGATACTGCAGATAATTCATACCTGTGAGGAAGACATGCAAATATGTTATTCATGTCGTTTTTGCTCTTCAGGTTGAATTTCTCTACCGCCTGGTCCACTAACACCGTGTCCATCTGTCAGAGCGTCGGCCTCACCGACGTCACACGGGTCGAGCTGTCTCGCAGGTTTCTAATCAAGGTTTGCACATACGCAGAACAAAATCTTTCTAAAGCTCTGATCCAGGGTTACATTTGACATCATATTTCTGCTTCTGATGAGATCTGTGTCACTTCCAGCCAAAGAATGGAGAGAAGAGCCTGAACGAACTCAATGGAGACATGAAGAAGCTGATTGAGTGTCTGTACGACAGCATGACCGAGTGCATCTATCAACATCCCATCACTTCCTTCAGCGTTGAAACCAAACCACAGCCGGTGTTTGAGGTGGACATCTTGGGGAAGGGCCGTGCAGCCTTAGAGACGGCAAACGATGATCTGGGTGAGACATTTAACCACTTCTTAAGTAACGGAGAGTCTCGTTAAGCACTTTTCAGCCTTTCCATCTTTCCATTATCGCACTTAATGTTCTGTAACCTTCCTCTCTTTTCTCTCTCCTTATGCCTCCTTTCAGTCTTCAGCTTTCTGTGAGTACACTGTGTCGGCTGGTGATAGTCGTAATGTCACATGATGCATGACATTATTACTTAACTGGTTTTAAAGTCACAGGACCGCAGTGATGCCGCTGATTATCTAACACGTGCATGCATGTGTCCGTCTAATGATGTTACAGCTAATGAAAGCCATTAAAAGAGAAAAAAGGCTCTCTCTATTTAATGGAAAGTCAGGTGCTGAGTAATTTGATCTTACTGGTTTTAAGTCAATCACATCTCACATCAGAGACAAGTAAAAAAGGCTGAATTTGTAAATAAGTTTTAAATGATATATGTGGGTAAACGGTGTAACCATAAACTCAGAACTTAACCATTTTAATTTCTACTACCCAAATAAGGGCTGTAGCTAAGGAGTCCTTTTTATTAGAATGTTTTTTCTAGTAAATTGATAATTTTTTTGACAAACTGTTATGTCTTCTTTGATGTTTGATGTCTTCAAATTGTCACAGAACTAGGTTGGTTTTGTAATTTGTGCCAAGTTTATAGTGCATTTTCTCCTGATTGACACATCAATTAATCAGCTTAATTTCCCCGCTCTAACCGTTATTCATAAAAAAACAATACACTTTATTTGACGTATTCTCTCGTTTTATGAGCAGGTTTCACTCTGCCCACAGCGACAGACAGGACGTGGTGTGTGTGCTTATGTTCACACTCGGCTGATTCACTTCTGCCCGGCTTCATCAATATTCACAGGCTGCTTGAATAGATGAGAGTAATTTCAGAACATACTTTGTAGGCTCTGCCATGCTCCATCAGTGAGTAGATAATTGAAAAGGGCACATTTGAAACTTTGGAAACTATATAGGCGATTAATTCCCCTTAAGGGTTGATTTCACCTTCATTATTTCACTTCCCTAGATAAGGTAAAGGTGGTGTTTTAATGAAAGGGACCCACAGTCTTAAAGATGGCAACACATCACCTTTAAACAGTGTACACTTTATAATAACAGTCTCTTAAGTTGAAATGATGACATGTAGCTGTGTGTGTTTGTTGATTGATTTGCATCCTGCTCAGCGTAAAGCTTCACCCACAACAAAACATTTGTATATATACTGTACATTACTGGAAGGGGGAGTAAATGGGGGCTGCATTTAACCACAGCTAAACTATTAAAACATTTGTTTACAAACTCACACAACTTCAGCATTTCAAACCAAATCTAATCTGTTGATGCAACATGGGCTGAGTAATTTTGTATTTTGTGGTTGAAGTGTTCCCTTAAAGGGGACCTATCATGCAAAATACACTTTGTGATGTCTTTTATACATACATATGTGTCCCAGGTGCGTCGGGGAACTCACGCAGCGTCAGAAAATAAAACCCTCTCTCTTTTCCTCCGTACCCAAATCTTTTAAACACGGGTGTACAACGAGCGGATACAGATTTCCATCCGAACTGACGTCGGTGGACCCACAGAAAGTTGCAATCAGAAACAATGCCTGACGTGTTTTGGACGTCTTTGTTTACATTAGCAAGCCTCGCTAACACTCAGAGCTAACCTGTACTGTGTAGAGCACATGTGTTTAAAAAGCAGGAAATAAAAAAAGGAACTCACCTTGTGATAAACCTGCAAGAGAAAAAGTATTTGAGCTCCATACTGTTTCAGAAATAATCCTTGACGTGGTTTAAACAGGATGGCGTTTTATCACAACCGAATTTAACTTTATCTCCGGTAGAATTCTGATCAGGCATTAGCTCCTCCTCCTCTTCTTTCTTTTTTACAAGCTAAGGACCCAAGATCCGCGTTTCTCTAACAGGGCTGCAAAAGAGGGGTATGAGCAGTATGAGGCATGGCTACAATGGGTGAACTGTTTGGTATTTTGAAAAAAAAACTTCACGGACATGTTTTGTATAGGTATGGCCCTACAATATATGTTTAAAATATAGCATGATAGGTCCACTTTAAATGAGTGAAAACTACTTATTTGAACATTTTGAATATGTTTGCAGTGTTCTCTCTTTAGTTGTGATTTATTTTTAAGTAGCAACACATCATAATATGTGTTGTTGTTGATACAGGTCTTTCCTTTGACTCCTGGGACCTGGACTACTACACATCAATGTTCCAGAGGGTTAAAAGGAACCCCACCAGTGTGGAGTGTTTCGACCTGGCCCAGTCCAACAGGTGGGTTTGTGTGCAGCCCGCAGATTAGCAGGACTGCTTTGTGTTCTGCATGTTGCTGGGCTCTGTAGTTTTTGTTGCTGAGAGTTTTTTTATGAATTCTCCAATGTCTTCTTTGTACTCCGGTGTCCCAGCGAGCACAGTCGTCACTGGTTCTTCCGGGGGCGGATGGAGATCGACGGGCAGGAGCAGAAAGAGACTCTTTTCAGTCTCATAATGGACACCCAGCGGCACAGCAACCCCAACAACGTCATCAAGTTCTGCGACAACAGCAGGTGGGACTGAAGGTTTTGTTGTTATATGTGTGTGTGTTTCTGCTCACACTGACTCAATGTGAAATGTGTATGTGTCTAGTGGTATCAAAGGGATGGAGCTGGAGTGTATTTACCCAAAAGACCCATCTCAAGCCAGCCAATATGAGACTCGGCACTCAGTGAGACACGTCATCTTCACCGCAGAGACACACAACTTCCCCACAGGTTAGGATTCACAAAAAAACAAAACAAATTTGGTGTCAATTTTTTCATATGCAATTTGTTCCTACATAACCATTATCAAACCCATGTGACCTACAGGTGTAGCCCCCTTCAGCGGAGCCACCACCGGCACAGGGGGTCGCATCAGAGACGTGCAGAGTGCAGGGCAGGGGGGCCACGTCATCGCCGGCACCGCAGGGTACTGCTTCGGAAACCTGCACATCCCAGGTCTGAAGAACATGAAGCTATACCTTATTTCATTTGAATGTGATTTAGAACTTCAATCAATAATCGTCTGACTGTCCTTGCTTTAGGTTACGTTCTCCCCTGGGAGTCTGAAGGGGAGGGCTGGGAGTATCCTTCCAGCTTCGCCCCCCCGCTGCAGGTGGCCATCGAGGCTAGTAACGGAGCCTCAGACTATGGCAACAAGTTTGGAGAACCTGTCCTGTCAGGTAGGGAGGCCCACTGAAGCATGCTGGATTTACTTTAACGGTTATTGTGCTATCTATTTATCTGCAGATCATTCTGTAGTCTATTGTTTTTTTTAAATGATGAAAAAAGGCCATTTATAGTGTGTCCAAACTCACAGATTGGAAAGCTGCACCTTCCCACATCAGGATCTGAAAAAGAGAATCAAACATTAGCTGATAAATGTTCTGCCTATTTGCAAATAAATAGTTTGACTACTTTTAAAAGCTATAATTGATTTGAGTAATTATTTATTTGAGTCATTATTTATTAACCAATATAATAATGATTATACAATAATTTATTTAAATAAAATCTTGAAGTGTACAAAGTTTCTGGTATATCATACAAATGTTATAACTATGTTCTTTATACCGAATAGTTTTCATAATCATACCTCGTAATAAAACTAAGAATACATTTAAAAAACAAAATAGATTGTATGAAACTAAAAAGAGCAAATGCAGGTTTTCCACTTGATAAATGACTTCATCATTTGTTATAATGAATTTTCTTAAAGTCTACTGACGGAGTGATTGTTATTCAATTGTTCAAGCAATTCAATAAAATGTGTTTTGATCCTCTCCTCCCAGGATTCGCTCGTTCTTTCGGGATGCGTCTGGCTGATGGAGAGCGGCGGGAGTGGATTAAGCCGATCATGTTCAGCGGGGGTCTCGGTTCTATTGAAGACGCACATGTGAAGAAAGACGAGGCAGAGGCTGGTAATGCTTTAGCTCAGTGTGTGAGGAACATCTAGTCAATGCAGAGTCTATATTTACACATATCGATGAATGACTCACGCTGTCGCTCTGCTGTTCATGTCGATCAGGAATGGAAGTGGTGAAGATCGGAGGGCCGGTGTACAGGATCGGCGTGGGAGGAGGAGCGGCCTCTTCTGTCGAGGTACGGTCGCTACAGGAAATCACACAGCAGTGACCTCACCTGGTGCTGGAGTTTCTGTGTATTTTAAATAGTTTTGGTTTCCAGGTTCAGGGGGATAACTCCAGCGAGAGGGACCTGGGTGCAGTGCAGAGGGGAGACGCTGAGATGGAGCAGAAGATGAACCGCGCTCTCAGGGCGTGTCTGGAGAGGAGCGGCGGGAACCCCATCTGCAGTATACACGACCAGGGAGCGGGAGGAAACGGTACCAAACAGGAACCTTTTTTTATTGAGATGGATAACCGAATATCCACCAAACATTTTAAAATCTCTTTTTACATTTTGGTTTCATAAATGGAAGATAACATAATGACAAATGTAAGATGAGAGGACTGATTTCACTATACTCTACATCAAACACATATTCCATGTATTCATCCGTTCCCTTCATATTAACCATATATTTATACTGATACAATATATATATATATATCCTTTCATACATTTTCAACATTTCTTATGTTCCTGCATCTGCCTTATACCACACCCCCTACACTTTTAGTGCATTTTTATTGAATTCTAATTTTAACTTTACTTTTACTTAATTATTTAAAAAGATAATTTCTGCTATTTCTGCCTTATTTGACAGAGGACATTGTAGATATTAAGTAAATGGAGAGAAGGGTATGACATTGAACCAAACTTGAACAATCGACATGTCAGTTATATGGGATGCACCGTATTCGTTTTTCTCATACTGATATTCTGAACAATCTGTGCTGTTGTTTTTGCTGTAAAGTGTCTCTACTGTCGGCTATTTTTATTATATGTACAGCACTTTGGCTCGACCAAAAATCGTTTATAAATGTGCTATATAAATAAAACTTGATTTGATTTGATCCACTTTGCTACAAAGGCGATAATTACTTTTCTACTTCTGTCGTAGAAACATAGATTTCTATTTCCTGACTTGTGTAAAGCTTAGGTGATGACACAAGAGTTAACATGTTGAATCAAATGTTCGTCTTCAGGTAATGTGCTAAAGGAGCTCAGTGAGCCTGCAGGAGCTGTGATCTACTGCAGTAAATTCAAGGTAAGAAGCACATTACCACAGTTACCACGATGCACCAACTCACACATTTAGCCATTTCTTATTGTTTCCTCTTCTCTCCATCTGTGTTTCGTAGAAAGGCGACCCCACGCTGAGTGTGCTGGAGCTGTGGGGGGCCGAGTATCAGGAGAGCAACGCCCTGCTGCTCCGGCCATCAGACAGAGACTTCCTGGAGACAGTGTGTCGGAGGGAGAAGTGTCCTGTGGACTTTGTGGGAAACATCACTGGAGACGGCAAGGTAGGTTTCAGCCTGGATCAAGCCCACTAATCCTTATCCATTTGACTAATTAATCAGCTTTAGCGATCAAGTGGTTGTTTTCCTCTGATCACACTAAAATAGATTTTAATCTAATTTCCCCCACAGATTGTGCTGGTGGATGATGAGGCGGGCAGCGGGGACCAGGCAGACAGGGGGCGCTGTCCTGTCGACCTGCAGCTGGAGTGGGTTCTGGGGAAGATGCCTCAGAAGGAGTTTAAGATGGAGCGTCGGGCCCTGACCCTTCAGCCTCTGGCTCTTCCTGCTGGGCTGAAAGTCAAAGAAGCTCTGGACAGAGTGTTACGTTTGCCTGCTGTGGCGTCCAAACGCTACCTGACCAACAAGGTGTGTTTTTCATCCCTGTCTCACACCGTCCCTGTATTCAAAAGTAAGACCCGCCCCTGATCAATGCCTGGCCACTTTGGTCATAGAGCCCAAACAGAGGTGCCCTTAAAGAGCGTTGTAGTAAGAAACAGTTTTTTTATCTTATTTCTCCTTCTTTCTTCTTATGATTAAAATGGTTTCTACCTTTTTCGATCTATACCCCACTATCTTGCTCTTCTGATTGTTAAATGTGATTTTCCCCCCTGCGATACACCATTTTCTTATTTCTTATATTCTGTTATTGTGTTGCTGCTCTTATGCTTCAGTTCTTCTAGTTCTCACCCTTGTCTTGCTGTCTCATATGTTTCAGTCACTTCGACACATTTGAGCTATAAACCTAAAACTAAGAGGTACATTTTGTGCAGACACTTTGTGACTCCTCTGTGTCTTCCCCCCCCCCCCCCCCCCCCTCCCTCTCTCAGGTGGACCGGTCTGTGACTGGGTTGGTTGCCCAGCAACAATGCGTCGGCCCTCTTCACACCCCATTGGCCGACGTGGCTGTTGTTGCTCTGTCTCCGTTCGGTCTGGAGGGGGCAGCGACGGCCATCGGGGAGCAGCCCGTGAAAGGCCTGCTCTGTCCGTCCGCCGGGGCTCGCATGGCTGTGGGAGAGGCTCTGACCAACCTGGTGTTCGCCAGAGTCACAGCTCTGAAGGTGGGCGGAGGATGGAGAGTCAAACAGATAACAAATTAAAAAGAATGTGGTCCTTCTCAATAGATATATAAGAAGTACTTTATTGATCCCAATTTGGGACATTTTACGTCGCAGCAGCATAAAAAGACAAGGCATTGTACATTAGAGAAATTAAAAGACTAGAAATAAACAATCCAGAATGTAAACATCTCAAATAGGAATAAAAATAGAGCATCCTCTTTTACCTACAAGATAGAAAAACAAGTCTCTGGATCTTATCTCATTTAAGAATTCATACAGATCACAGATTTGTGTTTCTTTTAATATAAATGTCCGATGTTGTTTGTTCCAGGATGTGAAGTGCAGTGGTAACTGGATGTGGGCCGCCAAGCTGCCGGGCGAGGGTGCCTCTCTGTGGGAGGCCTGCCAAGCCATGTGTGAGGTCATGGGTCAGCTGGGAGTGGCCATCGATGGAGGCAAGGACTCTCTGAGTATGGCCGCCAGAGTGGGGAAAGACACGGTCAAAGCTCCAGGTACTCTCGGTGTGTGTCTGTCTGTCTGTCTGTCTGTCTGTCTGTCTGTCTGTCTGTCTCATTGAGTGTCTGTCTGTCTGTCTGTCTGTCTCATTGAGTGTCTGTCTGAAGTGTGTTGAGAGTTGATTAGTTACGCCTGGCTTTCACGCTTCTGTTTTCAGGTGCTCTGGTTATTTCTGCATATGCTGTTTGTCCTGACATCACAGCCACTGTGACACCTGACCTGGAGGACCCAGATGGCAAAGGTATTTCTCACACACACACACAAACATACACACAGACTTAAATAAGATTGCCCATAATCAGCTGAAATGGCACTAAAACGTTGTTGGCTTTAAGTTATCAGTATGAAATAAATGTTAATCGCACAATGTATAGGCTATAGAATAATGAGGCCATTGATGTTTGGTTCCATTTAAATGTTGTTTGTTTTCCCTCACAAAGATTAAAAAAACTGAATTCAATTGTGTCCTTTGCAATCCTTTTCCAATAAATGTTACTAGCACCAGCTCCAAAGGTGTTAAATATCAAGGATTATGTATAGGCTTATTTGCATATTGGAGACATTATTGCACATATTTATGCATAAAGCTTAGTAGTAATGTTTGTTGCAGTGACAGAGAAGAGAGAGAAACCCTGTGCTGTCGGCAGTTGATTCACAGACCGCAATTATTCTGAGCAGCTTTAGGAATGAATTACAATATAATATATTTGAATACATTTCTCGCTCTTTCCCTGATGGCCTAAGTATGTCTCTGAATTTGTTGCCAGTAGTTGGCTCTGAGGGAAACTGAAATTGTTCCGGTTGTCTTTTCAACTCCAACAAAAATGCTAGTGGGGGAAGGAGGAACGTTTTCTATTGCAACTACAAAGACATGTCTTTTATTCATAGCCTTCAAATGTTTTGTTTTCACTTGGCAGAAGAAAGACTTCTGAATTTGATATGTTGTTATCTCACCCACAGCACAACTCTTTCTCTTCTTACAATAATACACACATGTTCCCTCACACACTCTTCAGTAGCACACTCTTTGTCCTCTGTCTGCAGGCGTGTTGTTGTGGGTTCCTCTCAGTCCAGGCCGTCATCGTCTGGGAGGCTCTGCCCTGGCTCAGTGCTTCAGTCAGCTGGGAGACTGCTCTCCTGATCTGGAGAAACCAGAGCTGTTTGCCGCCTGCTTCAACACCACACAGGCGCTCATACAGGGTGAGCAGAGAGCCACCTGCCGGGGGGGAAAGTTTAGCACTGAGATCCAGTCTGTGAGCCAACTTTTCTTTAGCTTTTTTATCAAGCGACTGTTCTGTGATACACAGCCGCAGAGGGGTTACTGTGTATGTTCAGTTAATAAAAGCAGCGTGACCTGGTAGCTCTAATCTTTTCACATTTCTTTTTCGCAATTTATTTGCTAATGATTAGAGGAAATTGAAGTTGCCCTTTGACTTTAAAAATAAGTTTGTTTTCTAGTCAGGCAATCACTTAAAATTAGATAGATTAGCTAAAGGAAGATCTTTGTTAAACTGTGGATAAGAAGAGGCTGACATTAGAAGTTTTTTCTGTTCAGATCGTCTGCTGAGTGCGGGACATGACATCAGCGATGGAGGCCTTATTTCCTGTTTGCTAGAGATGGCGTTTGCAGGGAACCGTGGGATTGATGTCGAGCTGTCGTCACAAGGAACTGGAGGTTAGTGAGCCGATGTGTCTCTTTGTTTGGTTTCCATATCATTCACACATACGGAACACAAACTGTGCCGTTGTAATCATAAGCTCACGCAGTGTCTTTTGGCACGTCTGTCTTCACAGTCATGGAGCTGCTGTTCAGCGAGGAGCTTGGCTTGGTTCTGGAGGTTTCACAGCTCAATGTGGAAACAGTGTGTCAGAGATACAGTGATGCAGGCGTGCAGTGCCATCGAGTCGGCAGAACCTGCGGCTTTGGGCCTGAGGCGATGGTGAGACATTAACCTCACTATGAATCTCAATGATTTTCGTCTCCTCTGAGATACTGACCAATGTTTCCCCTCCTTTATCTCACAGGTCAGTGTTCGTGTGGATGGACAGGAGGTACTGAGAGAGCCGCTGCCTCACCTCAGAGCATTATGGGAGGACACCAGTTTCCAGCTGGAGCGCCTCCAGGCCAATGAGATCTGTGTTAAACAGGAAGAGGCAGGGCTGGCCAAGAGGACACAGCCATATTTCAAACTGACCTTTGACCCCTCTGTGATGCCCAGCATCAGCAAGCTCAGTAAGACCAAACATGATTGGTGGCATTAACAATAATGTACTGTATGCAACTACAACAAAGTGCTTTTTTATTATCAAGTCATTCTTCAGTATAATTTGATTACACAATAATCATTTGGTCTATAAAATGTTAGAAACAATAATGGCCTTCACAAATTGCCAGAAAAATAGACCACATTAAATTGGAGTCCGGGACTTTTGGTTTCACAAAAGGCAGATTAAGCCTCTCGCCCCTTGGCACACCTTTTTGCATTTTGTAGTATAGCAGATTTGTGGTGTCGGATCTTGCGCCAGAAAAAGGCAGTTTTTCTCTCCTGCTTTGAAAAGACAACAGTTTTCAGTGCAGTGATATTAAAAATGTTATGATTGAGTAGTTCTAATTTTAAAAAATGATCTCTCTGATTTGTGCGCGTCTCTCAGCTGGAGGTCAGCCTCGTGTCGCTGTGGTCAGAGAAGAGGGCAGTAATGGAGACCGAGAGATGTCTGCGTCTCTGTATATGGCGGGCTTCGAGGTAACTGTTAACAGCTTTATTTACGCAATGAACTGTAGACCTTAGCTCCATAGCTGGTGACTCTACTCTATATTTTCTTGTAGGTGTGGGATGTCAACATGCAGGACTTGTGCTCTGGCTCCATAACTCTGGAGTCGTTCAAAGCAGTCGTGTTTGTCGGTGGATTCAGCTACGCAGACGTCCTGGGATCAGCTAAAGGCAAACAAACACTCATTTGTAGATCTTTCACTGCTTTCATATACACATTATTCTTGTGTGACACCTTTCATCCGCCATGACAGGCTGGGCTGCTACCGTTGCATATAACCCCAAGGCAAAGGCCGAGTTTGATCGCTTCCGGCGCCGCGACGACACACTGAGTCTGGGGGTGTGTAACGGCTGCCAGCTGCTCGCCCTGCTGGGCTGGGTGGGAGAGGACCAGGGTGGAGCAGGTAAGAGGACAAGGCTCAGAAAGGCCTTTAATAGAAAACAATATACTATAGTAGTAAACTGAGAGGATGCAATGGCAATATGTGAAGATATGAACACAGTCACAGAGGAGACCTTTTGCAGAGGTTGCTGGGATCAAATCTCTTTCTAATTATTTCAAATGTTCCTCCAGGGAGTGAAGTGGCGCTGACCCATAATAAGTCTGGCCGGTTTGAGTCTCGCTTTGTCAGCCTTGGGATCCAGGAGTCCCCATCCATCTGGCTCAGAGGCATGGAGGGCTCGGCTCTGGGAGTCTGGGTTGCTCATGGAGAAGGTACAGTATTGTGGAGTCGATGATGTGTTTTTTTTCTTAACTTGAGACAAAAGTAAATGAAGCTGGTGCGAGTAGCCCTGTTTATAGTCATGATAATAACATTAGGTCTGACATGCTCACAAGGTTGTTCAGAACAGGAAGTCTGCGTTGAATTCAAAGCCTCTTTACTTGTTTGACCTTTAAAATACAAACCGAAATGACGGGTGACAAAGCACCCCTGTACCACGGTTCAGCAGAGGACAGCGGGTAAACGGCAGCTTAATCAAGAAACTGCAGCAGCAGAATACAAGGTTACTGCTGGTAGTAATGTCTCAATAATATCATTATAGCGACTACTATAAATCTGCTGCATTCATTCAACTGTAATAGAAGACTACCCGCATAATTTGCCACAAGGCGACATCAGATTTACACCAGTCTACAACCAATTAATTGCAACTATAGTGAGAGCAGTTCACACAGGTGATGATGACAGGAAAGGCAGGTTCATCATGTCAAGTTCTTTGTGGCACTCATTGTGGCCTAATTGTAATGCAAAACTAAAACTAGCATGTCCCCTGCTCAGGGTTTACAGATGGACTGTAGCTTTGTCTTTGTCTTTATTAGGATCCCCATTAGCACTAGCGTGAGCATTGGCTATTCTTCCTGGGGTCCTCACACACTCAAAACATACATAAACATACATACAACAAAATTAAAACAAAACAAAACAGCTCATAATTTCATGCAATTTACAGTGCTGTATGAAGTGAAAACTAAAATGGTCATCCAATTATTATTATTATTATTAGCTAGTAGCTAAATCTGGTCAAAAGTACCTTATTTGAGATTTGTACGTGATGCCTAAAACGTGAAAAGGCTCATACAAGGACAAAAACAGTTTAAAAATAACTTTAAACTTGTGCAACTGGTTCAGCTGACTCATGAGTCACAGGTCAGTTTGTTCTGTAATCAGCAGCTGTGTGTGGTATTGATTCTTCCCCCGCAGGTCTGATGCAATTCCGCAGCTCGCTGGCCGAGGAACAGATAATTTCTAGTGGGCTCGCCCCCGTACGTTACCTTGACGACCTGGGTCAGCCCACTGAAGAGTACCCTCTGAACCCGAACGGCTCCCCGCGGGGCGTCGCAGGGCTCTGCTCCAGGGACGGGAGGCACCTAGCCATGATGCCCCACCCGGAGCGCTGCACCCTGGGGTGGCAGTGGCCCTGGGCCCCCAGGGACTTCAGGCCCTCCCTCACACCTTCACCATGGCTGCGCATGTTCAAGAACGCTGCCGCCTGGTGCAGCAACACAGCGTGATAATACTGTGTACAACGGATCCTGCCGAAGTAGTATTACAGTCTCCAGGGTTTGTAGGTCAACTGAAACTGTGTAAGACACCTGTTTACTTACCGTGGTACTTTTTGTGTTTGCAATATTACTGAAACCTGCTGTAATACTTTATGACTTTTACGTTCCAAATGTTTCTTTCTTGAGATCACTGTAAATTGTGCAAAATGTCATGTCTGCTGACATTATCAGTGTTGCTCTACTGAAACTTTCAAAACAGAATCATTGAAAATAAATAATAAAAAAGCAGAATAAGCACGTGTACTGTAGTGTTGAATTTGTTTAAAAAAACACATAAATATTCTTTATTTACACAAAAATCTCACAATATTATGTATTTACATATCGTAATATTTACGGCATTACAGTGAATCTTTAGCCTGATTCTTAAACAAAGAACCAACATTGCTGCACATTTAGATGAATGACTAAAGCTAAATAAAATAAAAGATAAAACTGCGATTTTAAACAGAATATTTTGCCTATTTAATATTGATTAATTATCTCAGCCCGGGTCAAGGCCTCGATCATTGCAGATATTGCTCTTGAATAGGCTCTGTAAACACTTTACAATCAGCCGAGTCCACGACTGCTGCGCGCCGTGCTGTTGTCAATGTGTCAGATAGATAAAGAAGGAAGAAATCCAATGAAAGTCAAACGGCTCCCACTGAACCTCCAGCAGCATCTGTCTACAGTGGACTCCCCATTACTCCTTGTGAGCTTGTAGCAGACTGTCCTCCTCTCTCTGGCGCCATGTGCTGGTTGATGTTGATAACGCAGATCAGCAGAAGGATGACCACCACCAGGTCATCGAGGAGCCCCAGCAGTCCACACAGGGAGGGGTCTGTTCCCAGGGGATTGGCTGATGATGATGAGGAGGAGACGGGGTCCAGAGGAGGGTAGGAGATGGACACCACGGTCCCCACACAGCACAGGGCCACCCTGAAGAAAAACAACCACACCAGTCCTCCCATGGTGCCCAGGCTTCTGGTCAGCAGTTGCAGGAGAAGAGGCGCGTCACACAGGTAGTCTGTGACCTGCAGGGGTCAGTGAGCAGATGGGAAAACATGTAAGACATAAACATGCAAAATGATATAAAGTTGTACATAGTTTTAAGGTAAGACTATATTCAGTATAAGGACAAATACCACAACATTTGTTCTGATTGGTTTAAAGTATTGTAATCTGGTACAGACATACCTATAGCAAGTATCCAACGTTACAACCACAAACCTTTTGGATTACATGAAAAATATATGTATTTCTGTTCTTATTGTGCCTTCATAGATATCAAATACTTGATTGTGGTCTTCACTGTATTGTGATACAGTCTTTTTATTATCTTACTATATTTATTGTTTGGGCACGTATAGAATGTTTCTCAAAATACAATGAAATATATAGAAGAAACAGTAATCGCATGAACCCAAAAACTAATTTAGTATGAGAAGAAAAATATACTTTTCAGCCAAAAGGTTTGACCTATTTTGAAAATGTCTTCAGATTTTTGCTTAACCACTTCTATCAAAGGAAATCAACATGTTAGCAGCGGAAATGGGTTAAAAAGGAACTAATGAGAATCTAATTGTGATAGATATATTTCTACTGTCACTCGGCTTTCGTTTATAAGTTCCTGTAAATAGTGATGTTCATACAGTGTAATTTTGTACACCCTCTATTAGCATATAACCACATAGCTTTGTTGGTTGTTTTTTTATATAAAACCAAATGATATCCACGTGGGAAACCCTTTGTGCATGTATTTTAATAAGAAAGGAACAAATACGCTGAGACGAGGTAGGGCAACAAGGCGTGGCAATGCCAGTTGATTAATCTCCTTTGTCTGGCATTGTTAGGCAATAAATCCCTGAGGTTGCATAATAGTACTCCTGTTACCAAGCCATTATAAGAGGAAACGTTGGAAGAAATATAAACTCTGAGGATCTAATCTAATGTTAAATTAAAGCATGTAGGAGAAAAAAGTGCACCGCCCGGTACAGACACACATAAAGGGTTTAGAATAGGCAAACAAGCAAAATTGTTAGAAACAAGTTAAAATACTGACCCTTCTTGGGGCTCCAGAATAGCGTTTGTTGTAGTCTGTGATTTCTCCAAGAACTTCTTTTGACTGACTGTCTGATCGACTCTCGTTAAATAGATTACAAAGCACGCTGACCTGGGAAATCAAAACAACATTTTATTTTATTTTCACGTCAATGTCCGTTTTATTCAATCTTCACTCTTGTATTCTGATTATGCATTGTGTACCTTCTGTCTGCAGAGAGGGCAGCTTATTGCATCCAACCAGGACCCATGTCTCCAATAAGCGATCAGACAGGGAGCTGCAGAGTCACATAAACAAATACTCATTCACTTATTAAACATTTATTCTATGTTGGATTATTCTGGTGAAACTGTGATGATACTCGGATGCAGGCATGACACTCATGCAATGAAGTTACATTGTGTCACTGTAAAATGATAACAGGCGAAGTGATTGGGCGATCAAAGGGTTAAAAAAGACTGTGTATAAAAGGCTGGGTTGAGACACAGGTAAGTAGGTCACACCTGTGTTAGGTTACATTTTTATAATCTATCAAAGGTTGCTTTATCTTAGAAATCGAATGCTTTTTTAAGGCTTTTTTTTAGATTTGTGTGTTTGAGTTGCAATTAAGTCACACACATCTCTCTATCTTTTAAGTTTTAAACTAAAACACATGTATTGTACCCTTGTTCATACAATGTGTATACAAAGTACATAAGACTGCCCAGAATCGCCTGTATTTGGTAAGAATGTACCAATAAGTGCACCCTTCTCAATACTATACTTTGATGCAACAAAATCAGCATTTTGAATTTAGAGATCTGCATTTGATGTTCACTGATGCACATATGTTAACAGCTAAGTGAACGTGTTTGTTTGGGATGACATGCCACACTCCATCTTATATAACCTTACCCCTTTAAGAGTGATTTGAGTAAAGCTGTCAGGTGAGAGGCAGCATTGGAAAAGTGTGGCAACACTTTATTATTGTAATTCAAACAGACAGGCCTCAAGATCTGAGACTCACACTGATCAGCCAATGAATCAACAGAGACAAAACACATGTTGTAACAGGTAAGCAAATGTGAGAGTGAACAAATACACAAATGAATAAACTTGGCTGCTCTAATACCTGTGTCAATGTGTGTGTTTAAGTGTGCATTGAATCTCGTACCGCAGAACAAATGGCCGCAGTTTGTCTGGACTGGGAAACTGGCCGTCTGCAAACACACTGGACAATGTGAGTCTCTGCTAATGGATGGACATGACTGTGTAGATTCCTAAAGAGATGAGAAGACAAGAGAAGAAGGCAGAAATATGTTAAGACATGACAGGTGGAAAACAGGAAAATAGAATTTGTTGGCAGCATCTCTCTCCATATCTGACCCTAATAAATAAAGCAATAATAATAATAATTAAACGGGAGTGCCTTACAGTAATATATTGTTTATTGCCTCTGTGCTTTTCCCGGGCCGTGGTCAATATTTGTTAAAAACATTCATACAAAAACTGAATGTACCAACAGTTCAAGATTGAAGAACTTGCATATCATCAGCTTCATGTGTGTGTGCTCACAGTGTGTATGTGAGTGAAGTTCTCACCTTATGGTGGCTCATTAACTGTAACACTGGCTGCTCTGGTGTGCTCAGCAGAGATCTGGATGACCGGAGGTGGCCGTTACGCGCCGGACCTTCAGAGGAGAGACGGTCCAGACTGCAACGTGACACAACATGGCGACAGTGATAAAGACGCCTGAAATATTGCATATCTGCTAGTGAGAAGACTCAAAACGAATGATTTGAGATTTATTTGTGAAGTATGACTGCACGCAGCTCTTTTCTATGTTTGGATGACAGATTATGCTTATGCTCTGACTGCAGCAGTTTTCAGATAAGATACTATGTTGCATCAGCATTGTTGTTTAAGATAGAAAGTCAAAATGAGCATTGTAAGTAATAATGTAAATTGTCAAATTAAACTAAGCAACAATTCGGCATCACAATCTGGCTTTTATCATCGATCAATGAACAGTGATTACAGTAATTATTTTATGAAATGGAGTCAGATAAGCAGAATCAATACTGTCATTATTTTTGTAAAGCAAGAAGACCTTTTACATAATCAAACATGTTTTTTTACTGTAGTTTGCTCAGGTCTAAAACATGTTTAGTTTTATATTTTGTGGAGCCCTTAAACAATTATTTAAAAACTCTTGAATGATGCACATGCTGTTTTTAGTCTAGTAAATTACACATCAGATGAACTGAACTTAAAGTTTGCCTAAAACTAAAATCTGAATTATCATTGAAGTACATCTTGTGAATTACATCTCCACTTGTGTTCTGCGATAACAATCACAATTGTAGATGGGACTCACCTGGATTGAGAGCTGTGGTAGCGGTGCATGGTTGAGCCAGACATATCAGCTGACAGTTAGTCACTGTCTCCTGGAAGGAAGTGAAGTGCTGCCTGGCAGCATCACTGCAGAAAATAAAGCTGCCTGTTAATGATTAACTACACCCTCCAATGAGCTGTCTGAGTCTTCCTGCTTTACAGGAGCAGTAATGCAGTCAGATGAATACAGCAGTGGTTTGTGCAGTTGTTCTATTCCCAGAAGAACACTTGTGAAATGTTAGAATAGCCTGTCTTTAACTTTTAGTTTTAAAGTATTAAAATCCTTAGATATTCAAAAAGAAAAGCTCCCACCTCCAGTCTGGTCAGAAGCAAACTATTTGGGGTCACATGACTTACCACTAGATCAAAGCCAGGCTTTGTTGAAGTAGGTTAGATCTAACTTTGCTAATCATTGACCCAAAGTTTACTCTGACAACAACCCGCCTCACATAATTCCTCTCTTACCATAAACTTTTGGTTGTGAAATGTTTGTAAATATCCCTGACATTTACACCGTACTCCACTGAGGGTTGTAGAGACACTCAGCAGTTGATAATCAACCCAGCAACAAAAAGCGGAACGTTCTCAATCCCACTGTGGTATAAAGGTAGATTTCTGTTTTCAGAAGCTGAACTATTCACATTATTTTAATACCAGTAAAGTAAAGGTGAATCAAAATGACTGAGCAATAAAGCAGTAATTAAAATGACTATAATAAATTAGCTTTGACTTGAAAAAGATATCTGACGGGGAGTGAAAATGTAATAACCTTCACATAATTCAGCATGACAGCCATTGCAGAAATATCCAGACAAATATTTACACAGGCTCTTCACCTCACTCCAGGAGCTAAAGAAGGGAGGGGGGAAGTGTCAATGTGGTTCAGGTCATCTAAAAATAGCAGCCATCAGTCTGTGAGAGTCAGGGTCTGGTAGTAGCAGAGCCCAGGAGATAAAACAAACAAGTTCACCCACTGACAGTAAAATCTGGACAGAGGACGCTTCTGCAGGCCGCAGGGGGAAAATCCAGTCTCAGGTCACACTGATTTTAGGAGTGTGACATATCAACGACTTTATCCCGAAGTGTTACATCCCCTAATGTAAAAATGTCTTAAAAATGTGTGATAAGTCTATGAGTCTCATCTTCCTCAAGCTTTGTTGGAAACGTTCATTGTGTGGCTCAGAGAGCAGGAGACAGGACATGAGTGAGTTATTATGTATAACACAATGTAGCCCTTAAATTATAATCACAGACACGCTCATGAGATATATAAATGGTTAGAGTGAGCAGGTTTATTATATTCAGGAATGAATTAATATTCAGAGAGCAGTTGGCATGCTGCCAAGCTTTAAGTGGCTGTCTGAAAGGAGGTTGATTAAAGAAAAACACTTTCTATTTCGAGTTAATGTGGACAATAAAATGAGGGTTGAAATGGATTAACATTCCATTTGTATTCAATATCCACCTCCATGATACCTGCAAAACTGTCTGTGCAGGATTATTATTTATGTTGGCAATATGGGTGAGGTCATGTAGTCCTTCAAACCGTGGCTTGCATCTTGTTTTGTACCTGTTTTGGTATCTTGTTGTTTTTATCATGATAACTCATTCTTTCTTATGTTTTGCACTGGGACCAGGGACAACATAATTGTGTTTGTTCATGTAATAGTGTACTACTGAATGCTCATTAAATATATTAATAAAAAAGGTAAATGACACAAGTGTAAGAAAAATCTGTATTTTAAACCTATAATAATTCAAATTACTGTGAACTATAGGGCTGAAATATACACAGATACAATATAAATAGTTATACAAATAATAAACATGTATAGATACGCTAGTATATATAATGTATTCAGTTAATGATTGAATTTACATTTTATTGTAGCTAATGTATAAATATACAGTGTATAGCGTTTAGTAGAGGTACAGTGGCAGTTTGAGGATTGGCAATAGTTGTAAGCTCAAAGCACAAGAAAAATAAAAACTCATACCTATATATTAATAGAAAAATAAATAACATTTAACTGAATTCTATTACCGTGTGTTTGATCCCTCAAACTCTCTACATATCTATAATCCATCAATTATGAGGGTTAGCCATTTCATAATTACACGGATCAAAATTGATTTGATTTTGGCCAGAAAATGGAGGCGTGTTTAATCACAGATCCAACTCACTGATTGGCTATAGTGAGGTTTAACTGCTGTCAATCTCCCCAATTCTCAACGTTGATTGGCTACGTCTCCCTTCATCTCAAGTAGGAGCCTGCACACAAGTAAACGCCGAAGAACTAAGCGGCGCCATTCGCGTACGCTTTACGTTATTTTACGGACAGCACTTCCATAGTGGTTGTCAAGTTTACGTGTTTAGCGTAAGAGCGCTACCTCTTGGCAGCAGGTGAGGTCAAATGCAGAGGAAAGGAGCGGAAGAGCTTTGCTGACAGGTGGAGGAAAATACTTTAGCTTTTAAGCTAAAATGGAACAATCGGACGAGTATAAAATGGCACTGACCGAGAGCCTTGCAATATGGGTGAGTTGTATGAAATGACATGTTCAGTTAATAGCGTTATGTGAATGTGCCAGCTGATACAAGGAAACCATGGGAGCGATTCACCTGTTTGTAGGTGGTGGGGGTGTCAGCGAAGACACTCTTTACAAACCGAGAGAAAAACAGACAAATTACAAACGAGCAGATAGTCGTTTATTGTCGCTAAGCAAAATCGTTATTACTGAAATCAGCTTCTATTGCAGCCGTTATTTAATTAAAGTCTCCGTGGCAACAGTCAGCCCACCGGCATACTAACGACAAGAGCTGGTACTGCAGGCTAATACATCTAAAGTTAAAGGGACAAAGACAACACTGTCCTTTTAGTTAGGTCGATCCTCGCCGTATTTAGAGTTAATCCAATTGACTGGGAGATATTTGTTCAATGTTGCTGTTTTGTTGACCTTGTGTAAGTGATTACATGAAGCTAATACTAGCAGTAGTTAAGTGTCCTTCGTTTGTGTAGCTAGCGTGCTGCACCTGTCCCTCTTCATGGTGGTGAACCCACAGTGTGTTGGTTGTCTTGTTAGTTCTCATGCCAGCAGTATCTGACATCTAAATCCCGAGGCTATGTCTAATCCACTTCAGTTACCTTGTTGACCAACAGTGGACAAGTCTTACAATTTAAGTAGGAGGTCAGATTAAACCCTACTGTATACTGTTCCTCACAGGGAAATATTAGGCTTTTCAATTTTAAAAGTTTTTACCATTTTGGCTTTGCTTAAGAGGCATGACTTTTGACAAGGATGTGTTTTTTTTCTTTTCTACTTTGGTTAAACCTTAACATTTATAATAACTCAATTGTCACCTGTGTTTCCAAAACACAGACACTCGAAATGCCTCCATTAAAGCCTTCAAAACTACTTTTTTCCCCATCTCACTGTCATTACAACATCAAATAATGCATTATATTGTATCAGACTCTATATCTAGAGATATGGAATACAACTTTTTCCCACAAGACTGAGGCATTTGATCACAGATATGTTTTTATACTACACCCAATACATGCTTCAAAAAGATTGAGTGTGTGTGTGTGTGAGGAAGTCCGCGGATTGGTCAATTTGGACCAATCCACGGACTTAACGTAACGGCTCCGCGGACGTAACGTAACGGCTCCACGGATTGGTCCATTTGGGTATGGTCACGTCACTGTACCCAGGAAGAAAAAGAGAAATCTCCAACGAGGCGTTCTGGGGCAGCATAGACAGAGAGTTTTACTCGCTACAGGGTGTACTTTGAGGGTTTGTGACTTTGCAGACCGTTTACATGCAGAAAAACCTTCACAACACACGGGTCGGGTAATAATAACCGGAAAAGCATGACATGGGACCTTTAAGTGTTAAGTTAGTCTACTGGGTGTCATGTGGAAAAGCACATTTGTGTCCAATAAAAATGTACTTTATGTCCTACACATTACTTAAAAAGTTG
Source organism: Gobionotothen gibberifrons (assembly GCA_943591055.1). NCBI lineage: Eukaryota > Metazoa > Chordata > Actinopteri > Perciformes > Nototheniidae > Gobionotothen > Gobionotothen gibberifrons. The sequence continues at coordinate 1,252,514 of CALSBZ010046902.1, read as the reverse complement.
TTGCCTAAGAGTGGACTTTTTATGCTGAATGGACCTCAAATGAAAAGCCTTTCTATAGGTTTGTAAATAACCTCCATCATTAATAGGATATGTGCATTACACACTTCCTATTCCAGTCCCTGTTTGAGGAAAATGATGTTAGCCGAGGAGAATTCACCTCACACCATGTCTGCTACCTTAATTATTTACATCTTCACTTAAGAGGGGAAGCCTTTGTCCTAACCTGACTGGCACTATCTCCTCTCTCCTTTATTCATTCTCTCCTCTTCAGGGTTTGAATGTAAGTAGTACACTATCTCTACACATCTGCAGTTTTGTGAAGACACGCTCCAGTGATGGCTTGGAAATAATGCAGTGGGCAGCAGCATGTCACTGCCTCCCTAACAATGTTTTATTCGCTGTTCTCTCCATGGATTGTTTGCCCGTTCTTCCTGTGATGCTGTGTTGTATGCTTCTCAGCTGCAGACCTTCAACACTCCTGCACCCTGCACAGCAGTGGGGGAGCTGACTACAGGAGTGGCCATATCACAAGCACTGCATCAAATGTAAGTCACCGCATGCACACACACACACACACACACACACACACAGTTAATGGTGCAAAACATTTTGAATCTATGTAAATCATAAACAGCCAACATCAGATTTTATTGTGAGACAACAGATTGTTTTTAAGTTCACCACCTCTGTTGAACATAAAGTTCTATTGTAGCCAAAGCTACAGTACATATGCATTACTGTCTGTTACTCTCCAGCTACATGTGTAACACACAGCTGAATGAAACAACACTCCTGTATGAATATTTTGAGAATGCAGGAAGTAGTTTGCTTAAGTGAATAAGCAAACTACTATTGTAGACAGAAAGCAAATATTGAGTATCATCCAGAATCATTTGACCTTGAACGGCTAACCTGTGAACTGTTCCCCTCCTGTGTGCTGCAGAGACCCGTCATGGTTCACTGACGGGTGGCTCCTTCGTATCAAACCAGATGTTGAGGACAACTGGAGACTGAAGGTAAAGGAGTGGTGTCTTCCCCATCCTCTGCTCTCTCTCACTTTTCTCTTCATGTATTGCTTAAACCCCGTGTGCTAAATCCTCTGTTTGCTTCAACCCTGCTTAACTGTCCTTGACACTGCCTTCCTGCGCTGGTGCTGCTCCCGGCTTAGCACTCTGACCCTGCTCTCTGACTGCTCTGGGGAAATGTTTTCATGTATGTTTGTCCAAATTGGTCAGCTATATGTAATGTAGTTTGGAAATTAAATGCATGCCATTCTCTCTCCCATCTGTTTGGCTGTGACTGTATCACTCCCCTTAGACATTTTGGCATGCAACAAATCAAAACATCTGCTTTCAAAAATGCATATTTTCTTGCACATATATCAAAAATCATGGTTTTGTGATGGCATGAACATTACTTCTGTTTGAAGTGAATCTGTGTTATGAGTGTGACTAAACTAAGTTTAAGATATTGTGTGCGTTCTCAGATGAACAACCTGAAGAAGATTCTTCAGATGATCGTTGATTATTATAATGAGGTAGGTTGTGTTCATGTACACAATATTTCAATATTATATTTGAAAAAGTTTGAATTTCATCAGCTATTTTTTTTATTTAGTATTTTCCTTAGTTATTTGTCAAATGAAAGTCTTATATTTTATTGTTTTTAGTCCTGTCTAGTTTTTCAGTCAAGTCAAGTTTTGGTCATCATACTTTCAGTAAATCTACCACCTTCGTTTTTCCTCTCAAGCCCTGCTGTCACTGTTAACATTAAGTTGAATAAGTAGCTGTAGACCTTATTTCTTTGGGGGATAAAATATTCTAGAATATTCCTTCTCCTCTATTTGTCAACTAAATAAAAAAGAGATTATATATTTTTTTGTATAAATTACAAAGGTTAAAAACATAGTTGAAGAACATATTGAGTTAACAAAATGAACACACTAGCACATGCACAATATCCCTTTGTGTTTGCACATTAGATGATTGGGAGAATCAGACTCTTGTGTGTTCATTCACTTCTGTGGGATTTGTACTACACACTGTTTACGTAGCGCTAAACCCCATGAGCCTGTTGTGCAATTGAGATCAAAGCAAGCTTCAAGTAGTTTAAGCCTGGCACTCAGAACATCCACAATGGAGTACTGAAGCTCAGCCATTTCTTTATCCACTCCGGTATTCAACACACAACTGATTTATGTTATCCATTAATTCTCCCAGTTGTAGCATCACTACTCACACAGCTGTTTGCAGGTTTAAGTTGATAGAATCAATGCCGTTTTGCTCACTGTTTTCTGACTCTGTGCCGTCAGGTCTTAGGCCAGGAGATCGCAGAGTTCCTGGTGCCAGACGTGGCCCTGGTGGCAGAGCACTCAGACCCCAAAGAGCTGGGGAGGCTGCTGCAGCTCGTATTGGGCTGTGCTGTCAGATGTGAGCGTAAACAAGGTGTGTGGCTGCTTCTCTGTTAGAATTAGATGCAAACATATTTACAGCAAACATTTGGTGAACAGAGAACAAAGGAAGGGAATAGTTCCATCAAAATCTGTTAGATCAGGGCCTGTCAGAGGAACACTGTTTAATTATTGCCCTGCCAAGCCTCTGACAAAGGCAGAGCCCTTCAGGCAGCCTATCTGGGAAATCAATGATGTCAGTGTTACATTTGCAAGTGGGGCACAAGTGCTGGAAATTAAAAAACAATGTAGTCGATGTGTGTGTGTGTGTGTAGTATTTGATTTTCTCATTCTGTCGACAGAATACATTCAGATCATCATGACCCTGGAGGAGTCTGTGCAGCACGTTGTGATGACAGCCATCCAGGAGGTCAGTCTGTCTGAAAGGGCTGCTTCTAATGTTTCATTAGGGGTGTGTGAGGCACTTTCACATAGTCACAGAAATACCTACAGAAGATGGAGATAGTCATGCCCCCAGTTAAAGGAAACCCATAACAGGAGGAAAGCAATGGTCAAAACTTATTTTAGCAACCTAAACAAATCTTAGAATATTCTCACTGCTTTACCTTAATGTGTGTACATTGTTAAAGTGCTTTTGGTGTAAGCAAAGAGAAGATAAACCACTTTATAATATTTAATTTACAATTCAAAGCCAGCAGACTCTATTGACAAAATCATTAATTTCACTTTAATGAGAGAACACAGAGTTGCTCGTGTACCACTGCCTCGATCAATTAGTTGTGTGTCCTATTGAATGACTTTGGTTACACTGACGAAGGACCTCATACAACCCCACTTAAAAAAAATCCGAACTATTCTTTTTATACCAAGTTTCTCCCACTATCAGATTAGAGATGTCAAAGATGTAAAACGTTTTTAAAAAAAAAAAATCATTTATTTGATGTGTTTTTAAATGAACTTCAGCAGCAGTATTTGTTGAAGGAGGGCATTGATTATGTTTGTATTTGGGTACAATATATTTAGGCTTTGCAGCTATTCAAATGAATCTGTGATCCATAAACCCAGTGACCTTTTTCCTCTCCAGCTCATGAGCAGAGAGATCACAGCCCCGTTTGGAGCCGAACTGTCCGGGGACTTGGATCATCAGGTTTGTATTTTTATTACCACACAGGTTCTCAACTGGGAGGTATTTTTGTGCCTTTACACAGTCTGTACTTTATACTGTGTCATTTATTTTAACTAAGTGAATATGTACCATGTACATACTGTACTTAATAAGAATAAGAATCCCTCAAGTTCATGTTAACATTGCATTCTAACATTAGTGTAATTAGTGTATCCATATATCCCTTTCATTTGCAAGTAATGTGTACATTTTCCCAGGTAAGACATTTTATGTTGTCTTACTAAATTGTCTGTTGTCTAAATTCTGCTTTCCTTCATGTTTCCAGCTGAAAAAAGCCCTAGAGGAACTCACTGAACTTTTAGCGGACAAGGAAGCATTAGCCCAGCGCTGTCAGGACCTGGACATGCAGGTGAATACAACTCTTTTACATCCTCTCTTTAAGGAAACAAGGGATTATTAAATGTTCTTTTAAATTAGACATTTACTTTTCGAGGAGGAGAAACATTATGGGAAATGTACCTTATGTTAAGTACATGACTAAAATGCATTGGTCATATTTCGCGCAACACTAAATTCACAAAGAAGATTATGTGTAAACCTGGCCATTTATGGTAATCAAGATTAGAGTGAACGTAACATAAACTTTGCATGAAGCTTGAGCTTTACTATAGTTGTGATGAATATACAATTCCAAGTTCATTACCTGAGATCTGTCTGCTGCAAACAGCCTCATGGAAGTGAATTCTGACAAGCTCACATTTTATAAACGAACACAAATCTTTTAAGTAAGTAATTTGGTGTTCTTAAAATCATTCTATTAAAGGTGGGGTAGGTAATTTTGGAGAAACCAGTTTGAGTGCGCTAGAATTTGAAAATACACAGCCGGAACAAATCTGCCACTTCCTTACAGAGCCCCTCCTCCAACACACACGAACATGACCAATGAGGGCACGAGATAAGTTTGTGCACAGATGGAAGGCTGACAGGCAGGTAGGCCATCCAGTTACTTTAGCCGGGCCGGCTAAAATGATTGGTCGTGCTTTTTACAGTACCACGGCTTCCACAGATGACATTTTTTTATGGATTTTTTTGTCAAAGCACTTCAGATATTCATTGCTATCGGGATGTTAAGAGCATTCCATGGAATATAACAAAAAGTGTATCTCGAGCCGGTTTCTCAAATGTACCTACTCCACCTTTAAGCTGGTACTAATTTGATACTTTGTTAGCATTCAGAGGCTGCTGGTGCAAGCCTTCTGTAAAAAATAAAGTCATTGATCACTAACAAACAAAACATTTCTATATTCGTACTACCGTGACTTACGACCCTGGTATTTTATTTCCTACAGGATAAAACCCTGCAAACACCTTTAGTGTTTCTAAAGGAAAACATATATCACAATTATTTTCTGGTCTCAGTACTTGTCTATGGCTTAACTGATTTTCAGAGCTTCATGTCTACATGCATGCAGGCCAGTGGTACTGTATAAACAGGCGTTGTGTAATGTGCTGTAATGCTTGGTCCATTGTCTGGAGCTGCTGTGGCAGAAGGACTGTGGGCTCAGAGTCTGGGCTCTGCTGGCCCCTCTGTGGCAGCGAGCCACTGCTAGAGCCCCCCCCTCACTACTGTACAGACTCCATGTAGCACAGGCACTGATCAACTGTTTACTGGACTCTCGACAGATTGATTTGTTTTGTCACCAGTGTTGCTCCTCTCTCGCTGCAGCAAGGTAAGTCCAACATGGCCGACCATTCAGCAAAAACTAAACCCGTCTAAAAACCAGCTGCTCAAATGTTTACTCTAACTCCGCTAACAAACGGCTCATCAGGATGACGACAGACTGTCTTCTTGGTTTCTTTCTGTAATTTACCAAAGAACATCTGTCTGATGGAATAACCACTTTGTCATCTTTTCATAAAAGCAGCGTGACATTTTATGAAGGTTGTTTTATGTGGGACTTAAAGTAGTTCATAGGATTAGACAATGATGAAAAAAAAATAGGAATGGGTGATTATTTAATATTACTTATTTTAAAATGTTTAGATTCAATCTTGTGGCAATGATAATCATTTACTCTCATTTAATATGGAGAAGCTGAACACGAAAAAAAGTGTGTGATAGATTTCGTCAAATGTAGTGCCTTTTATGATATTATGTTATGCTGCATACAATATATTCATATATTAGACAACCGTATGATATTTTTATTATACTATTAATTTGATCAATTTTGCTAACATATAGTTAAACAAGTATTGTCTAATGCAGGCTCTGACCCAGGAGGTGGTCTGTATCCAGTTTACAGACATGTTGTCTGCAGGATGTTTAAACAACACGTTAACTTGGACTAATAATGTGGTGGTAAAACGGTACAGGGAAATGATGGGTGAGAAGTCAAACTAACTAACCATGCATTAACATGTTTGCTTAAAGGGCACTTTGTCTGTGCTCTGCTTCCAGCATGGTTAACTGTTTGCTTACACACAGGACGAGAGTTGTCTGTAATGGAGGGGGTTTGTCTTTTGATGCTCAGATGTAACTTTACAGCTTTGCATGAAATAATTGACCAAAGAAACCGTAACATTCTTTCTGCTGACTTGACATACATTTATGTTTTGTTTGTATATTTAATTCACTTCAAAATTGTATAACTTTTGTGAGAGCGGCTCTAAACAGTGTTGTACCTGGACAGGTGGCTATTCTTCAAGAGGAACGGAACAGCTTATTGGCTGAGAACGATGTCCTAACAGACCGAGCCAATCAGCTGGACACATTCGATGACCCCAGCACCCCCTCAGGAAGGAAACACAACCAGCTGCAGCAACTGCTAGAGACGCTGCAGGAGGAGACCTTCAGGTGAGTCACCTTCTGCCAAAGTGTGCTGCAGGAACCTTGTTATGGTTGTAAAGTCTGAACATTTATGTGAATTTGCATCTGTTTAGGCTGGAGGCGGCTAAGGATGACTACAGGATCCACTGTGAAGAGCTGGAGAAGCAGCTGATCGAGGTTCAGCACCGCAATGACGACCTCACCAGCCTGGCAGAAGAGTCTCGAGCACTGAAGGATGAACTGGACGTTCTGAGGTTTGTTTCTTTGGGGGGATGTCAATCAAGTCTTTTTTAAACAATGTAATAAACCTCCTTTTCCTCAAGGAGCGGCAAACGAACACAGATCAGTCCTGTGCTAGACTAGTGCGCTGGAAAGAAGGTCACTCAGGATTTCACAGTGAAATTAGCTCATGTTTTGTTTGGCTTGAACAAAAATCAGCCGATAAATTGCTTTACATGTTGTGGACCTCTTGTGTGAGCACAAACAAATGAAACCAGAAAAGCAACATCAATGTAATACTCCCAAAAAAAACGATGAACTGTTAAAGATATATTACTACATTGTAGCATGTATTCATTTGCCGAGTCAAAAACAGGGATTAAAGATTGAAAATGATTCTTTCTGAAGCAGTTGTAATCAGCGATTTATTGGTAGCCTTTTTTTATAATTGTATGCATTCATTTTGTATTCATATGTTGTAGGAACTGCTCAGATCGGGTGGTGATGCTGGAGGCCACAGTGGACACGTACAAACGTAAGCTGGAGAATCTCGGAGATCTGAAGAGGCAGATGAAGCTGCTAGAGGAGAATAACATGACCTACATGCAAAACACGGTCAGCTTGGAGGAAGAGCTGCGCAAAGCCAACGCTGCCCGCGCACAGCTGGAGACGTACAAGAGACAGGTGAGGCAAAGCATGGCTGGGAACTAATGGGAAACTCCACCTAACTTCATATGCTATACATCTCATACAGCACACAGGATTTAAAATGAACAGCAGGGAGACAGATTGTAGTTATTATATATATAATAATAATAATAATAATGGATTACATTTTTTATTTAGAGTGCTTTTACAGGTGCTCAAAGCGCTTTACAATTACATATTACACATATTAGACATGTAAATGTCATTACTGTGGACATTATATATTGCATTATACATATATATTGCCATTTATTAGGAAAGTGCGGGAGCCAAGAGCCACAGTGCTTTAAAAATGTTTGTAGCTAACTGGACTTCCCAAGTTAATTATTTTGTTATCTTGATACATAATAATCAACCTGAAAACAAAACTGTTGTTTTACTTATTATGTTTATTAGAGACCAGGTTGTGATAGCAAGATGACTGGGTTGAGAAAAGCATGGCTGCTTTCCGCTTCCCTTGCTGCATATTGTTTTATTTCTTTACATATGTTTTCACGTGCTCTCTGTCAGGTCCAAGAGCTACACAGGAAGTTGTCTGAAGAGTCGCGGCGAGCAGACAACCTGGCCTACGAGATGAAGAAATTAGAAGAAAAGCACGAAACTGTGATGAAAGAAAAAGAGGTGAGGCAGCTTTGGAAATGTGTCCGGAACAATTATCAAGAGGACTTTTATTTTCTGTTGCTGTTACGAACACTGTGGTTTGAACTTATATTCCCGTCCATTAGAGGACCATCATCGAGAGGGACTCTCTGAAGGAGACCAACGAGGAGCTGCGATGCACTCAGGCTCAGCAGGTCCAGCTCTCACACGCAGGTATCTCGCTGCAATGTTAAATCTGACAGTAATGATGACGCTGCTTTGCCCTTTTTTTTATTCTAAAGCACACGTACTTTCTCTATGCAGGGATTCTTCCTTCTTCCAGCCCCAGCCATGAAAACCTGGCAGCTGAATTAATACCCATAGAGTACAGGTAAATGATGCGTTTTCAACCATGCAGAATTCTTCATCCCTTCCTCAGTGTGCTGTGTGATGATTGACCTTGTGTGTGTTGTTGTTCAGAGAGAAGTTCATCAGGCTGCAGCACGAGAACAAGATGCTGAGAGTGCAGCAGGAGGAACTTGAGGGGGAGAAGATCGCTACACTGCAGGCCAAGCTGGAGGAGGCTCATAAGACACGCAGTGAACTGGACACTGAGAACAGGTTAAGCGTTTTACAAGTCTTCATAAATCAGCAGCAAGCTTTTTTTTTACCTTATAGTCATTGACTTTTGGCTGTTTTTCATTTTGGGTGTTTATAAACGTATTCTTGTTTTATATTTCCTTCCTCTTCACGGTTATCTGCAGATTGAGTGGAGAGCGGATGAGTGAGCTGCAGCAGCAGGTGGAGGACCTCCAGAGGGCTCTGCAGAGTCAGGCAGCCAAACCTGATGATGTGAGTGAGCCATGCTGAGAGAGAGAGTCCCACTGAGTTCATCTTATTAGGCTGTTTAGACTTTGTGCTGGGATGGCATTATGTAAGGAAATCACATTAGTTTATGTTTCCCCTCAAAATGTTTACATCATTTAGAGGTCATTTTTGCTAATGTGTTTATTTTGCAATTAATTGATTTTATGAAAAAGCTTTTTAATCCATTCTCTTTTCATTCTTTTTTTCAGTCAAACCTGAAACGGAAACTTGATGCCCACATGTAAGTTTGAAATATGAAAGTGTCAACTCTTAAAGAAAAGAAATGTGAAATCAAATGAATATACATGTTCTCCAGTAGAGGGAGCTAAAGAGACCGCTTTTGTTTCCTCAGGGTCCAACTGAACGAGGCTCAGGACGAAATCATGAAGAAGAAAGAGCTGCTGGAGGACCTGCAGCCTGACAACACTCAGAATTGTAAGTCAAACATATTTTCTCTGATAATTCCAACATGTTACCACTACCGCAACCACTAGAGTGGAAAATATAACCTAGTAGTCAGAGTCTCTCTCTTCTCATGAGCAGAGTGCTATTCCCCCCAGAAATATGCACAACAGCACAATGTGACTGAAGGGAAACGTTATAATGTCTTTCTTGCCTCAAAGCCCTGAAGCTGGATGAGCTGATGGCTGCTCTGAAGAAGAAGGACGATGACATGAGGGCCATGGAAGAGAGGTACAAGATGTACCTGGAGAAAGCTCGCAATGTGAGTGATAAGATAATGTAATTTCTCTATTATTTGTGTATTTTGTTTCAACGTCTTATTCCTCGAGTCAAATAAATGAATGTGGCTTCAAAACGTTGTTTTTGTAGGTTATAAGAGCACTGGATCCAAAGCTTAATCCAGCCACCGCTGAGATCCAGGCTCTGAGGAACCAGTTGGCCGATCGGGACAAACAGATTCTCAACCTGGAAGTAAATATGTTTTTGACTCCTTGTCTGTGAATATACAATATGTTTATAAAGGACATGGGATCCAAACCTAATTCATGTTGGATTGATTTGCCTCTGTAGCGTCTGTGTGAGCAGGCCAAACTGAGAGAGTACGAGGAGAAGCTGATTGTCACTGCGTGGTACAACAAGGTGAAACAAATTCAGATTACCTGGTGTTTCTCCTGCCTTTTTATGACATTATTGACACTTACATTTCTTCTTTTTTTTGTCATTCAGAGTCTGGGCTTTCAGAAGCTGGCAATGGAGGCCCGTCTCGGCGGCTGCACCTCCTCCGCGTTGAGCCCCGGACAGTCTTTCTTGTCGCAGCAGCGGCAGGTCTCAAACGCTCCCCGCCGGCCGCTCTCCATCAGCGTGCCGGCTGCTACCTCCAAGTAACCGTGTCATCGAGCCAAACGTCTCACCTTAAGTCAAACAGAAGAATACTCTCACTCCCAACAGTGAGCACTCAAGTGACCTTAAACACATCTGCTCTCAGCGCTCGGGAGGAGGTCACGAACGATCAATGAGCACTTCATTATCAAGACAAAACATTATGGGGTCACCTAACCGAGACTTTAGCTTATTGTACCACAAGACACTGACTGCAGGAGGACCGCTATTCAACAGGAATCCACAACCTGTGTTCACTTCACACAAGTTACACACACTGTCCCAACCTGTGGAGCATATGTCCCTTCTGCCATGATAATATGTATAATCAATTTAGCCTTCAGTCTCTTATATCCTGACATGATGTATACTTGAACAGGAATGACAGAAATGTAAAGGAATGCTTAGCTATATAATTCAGAATTGAAGCCCAAGATATATGAATGTGTTTTTTTTTTTTTAAAGGGTAAATTGAATGCTTAAGCTAACTGACTTCAGATGATTGTTGATGTATGGAAATCTTTACCATCATACAATGCTTACAAGTGGGTAACAACAGGCAAAAAGACTAAATGTGCTTTCAAGAAAAGATTATTGATATATTTGGTGCTGGCCACCAACTGCTGTTTAGCATCAAAGAGTCAGTCACTTATGACTTTTTACTCAAATTCAACAAGCCCATCATGTTAAGATGTGAACATATTATTAATGTTATTACGTAATGAACCTCTGAGGTGCTGCAACAACAAATCATACACAAGAAATCCAGGACTGGTGAATTAGTCTTGTATTTTCTACACTCCTAAAGTGTGATTTGACTACCTTAAGTAAGTAAGGCCTTTGTATTCACTGAATATTTTGAAAATCTAATTCAGTAGTGAGAAATCAAGTGGCTCAAGTTGTACAGCTGTAATGTAAATGTGATTTTAACACCAGCTTCTGATCAAAATGTAAGAATCAGGTTAAGCTTTCATACAGCTCCTTAAAATTGTAAATTGAGAAATGTAGTGGATATCAATTTAATCATGAATGTTTTCAGGCTGTTTTAGTGTCTGTAAAAGCTCAGTGAGGAGCAGGTGTGTTCTTTGATATTTAATATAGATATTTTGGGCTATTGGGGTCTTAAGTTTAACTGCACTAGTTTCTCAACATGAGTTAGCTGTGGGTTGATTGCCTTGTCACTCTGTGTGTTTGCTATAATACTAAAGAGGCACTCTGTTATGATGGTTTTTCCTTGTGATCATTAGATGTATTTCAAAGCACTTTTTATTTTATGTTTTGCAGTGAAATATTCTGATTTCTGATTTAGGAGAAGTGTCTAAGAAAATAAGAAGGACAATCAAACGTAGCGCTGCACAGAAACTACTGTTGTGCATTGTTGTATGTTTGTGTGTTAATCAAGAAAAGTGAGGAAAGCATTATGAATATTCAGGAATTTAAAGAGTTCAAATTTAAAGCTTTTGGTTTTTCTTCTGAATAAATAAATTCATTTTCTAAAAATATGTTTTACAATAAATTGCCTCAATCTCAGTTTCGGTGCAAAGATGATAAACATGGAGGTGTATGCTATTGGAAAAAATCAAATGTAAAATGTTTTCACTTTGATGTTAAAAAAACCTTTTGACTGTTCTCTTAATATGTGTTTCCATATCATCAGCGCCTCCGCATGTGAAAATAATGCAGCAATTTTCTAAATGAACCTAATCAGGATAGATCCAATCATTGAAATCTAATAACCCTGATGAAAGAAAGATCTGGCATTTCTGTAGCAACATTTATTTTTATAGTTGCAATAGTCCACCTGAAATCATATAAAGTGAGTAATAATAGGCATACTGTATATTGGAGAGTTTTGGTGCGGTATGCTATACATAACTCTCGATATTGGACAAATGTAAATGTATCACATTTCACTCGTGATAATGGGCAAAACAAACCATGCTAAAGTTAACCATGTGTCACCATCAGCTCTCGTGTTTCAGACACATGTTGAATGCTGTCTCTGCTGGTAATGTGTTTTTGTGTTGACAGGAAAACTAGCCAAAGATTTAGCATTTGTGTTGCATATGTTAAAATGTATGTATGTGTGCTTTGCTCTGTAGAGCACAGTTTGCAGGATTCAGCGGGCTGTGGCATAGATCTTAAAGGGGTACGGCGTGCGTGTGGCTCCTATGATTCCTTCAGTACTCAACTGAACTCCGTCCAGTGTTGAAAAACAAAATGTCTGCAGCAAACTGACAAAAAACAGGAACAGCTCCATCCTCGCCAGACCTTCACCCAGACATGCACGCTTTCCTGGAGAAACAAACAAGCATAAAAGCAAGACAATGAAGGCAAGTGCATCTATGATATTTCCAATTATACTCTAACTACACACTTACATTTCCTGCACCCTAAACAATTTCCTTTCTTGTGGTTCAAATGTGCAAAAGTCCGTTAATTCATTGTTTATCACTGAAATGTGAAATGTACCTGCAGAAAAAGGTAAAAATGCATCCCTCCTCACAAACTTCCCCTCGGCATCCA
>CALSBZ010046902.1:1190530-1207074 GCA_943591055.1 Gobionotothen gibberifrons | reverse complement strand
TCCCAACAAGGAAATGTTACGTAACACATGTCTCTCTGGACATCTGAGTGAAAAACAAGTTGGAGCTTAAACTCTTCCAGCAGGAGGATTGTGTTTGCACTGTGTGTTGTGGACAAAAGGGGGACTTTTAATAGTTTGGGCGAAAACTAAAAGGTAGCATGGGGTACAGGAATTCGTTTTGGTTTCAAGGTAAACTTATCTATGTGCATTTAAAAAAAAGAGTAATAGTTTCGGCGAAAACTAAAAGGTACCATGGGGTCAGATTAGAATTTTCCAAAGGGGGGTTCGTTTAGCATGAAACACTTCAAATAACTAAAGGACAAGTTAAACAAGAAAGTAGAAAGAAAGGGAGGTGATAGAAAACTATTTCTGCTAAAAAAGTTAGCAATGATTGAGAGTCAGACCTAAACATTTCAGATGTGTGTATCTCACACTGCACTGTAACTTTTATTCATGTATCTTTGCAAGTACACAATCCCAAAGGTCCAAGAGGCACACTTGATAAAGAATTTCTTTATTTAGCTTTCTGTTTGTTTTCAAAAATTATATTTCCGTGCCCATTGCTTATAATCCGTCAAACCGGTAATTAAACTATGAACTACAAAATGTAATTAAAAAGTAAACCAAATCTGCAAGTTGCTTTTTATAATGCAATACAATACAACATGAATATGACTTATTACATATTTTATGTCAACAGATTACACATAATTGTATTAGGTATCAAATCAGGATTTGATTGCCAAGTAAGTTTTCACATACATGAAATGTACATCATACATAGACATAGTGAGAGAGAGAAAGAGAGAGAAAAAAGAGCAAGTATAGAAATAAAAATTATTATAACATTTAAAAAAATTCGCAAAAACACTTAAATATATAAAAATGCAAAATACAGTTACGATATCACATTTTACTGTGAAATATACAGTTTGTAAAAGTTGAAGAGCTGTGCAGTTTTAAAGTGGTTGCATTGTGCACATCTGTGCGAAATACTCATAAACATTGCCGAAATAAAACAGAAGAAGAAAGATATTGGCTTGTTTTGCACTTTGCACATGGTTCCCCTAAATCAGTTGTCTTTTTGAGTAAATCCTTTAAGGTTGTTATTGTAATCTACTGTCATCAATATGCAATAATACCCATTCCAGTTTGAGAAAGAAGTATTTCCTCCTTTCTTTTTACTCCACATTTTATTTTAATTTTTTTTTCTGCAACTTGTTTACATAAATAATAGTGAGATTGAGTTTGTGTTCTGATTCAGACCGCTGTGTTCATGTTCACACTGTGGTTTCAGAGGTTTTGCAGGTGAGAAAAACACTTCCATGAGTGAATACCATGCAGTGAGTCAGTGCTGTTTATCTACCTGCTTGTTTGATGTGTTGAATATCATTTGTCTAGCAGAAACCCGGACTTTAATCGTTTGATATTTTTTATATGTCAGTTCTTAAAATGAGCAAAGAAGAAGCTTGAGGTCTCTTTTATCTTCTGGGTTTTCCATGTCAAGCGTTTTAGGTAAGAGATGGAAAAAATCATGTAAGCTTGAGAAAGTCTCAGTCTCACAGTCAACACCCTGGCACTCCAACGGACTTTATACAGAAGCAAACACCTTAATGAGAAAAGTTGGGGTGATTGTTTTAATGTTTTTTAATGCGCAGTGACCTCCTTCAGGATTAAAATGTAAGTTTATTTTACAAACCTAACTACCGAAAAGGCATATCATCTTTAAGTTCTGTCAGTTCAGGGACAGCAGTGAATTATACTTAAATAAACATGTATGACTGTGTATCTTGCCATTCATAAGCACATTTTAAGTAACTATAAAAAGAAAGGGTCTACACTAACAGAAACAAAGCTAATGAGGTTGCTGTTAAGCTACGGTCATCATCTTTTTTCAAAGTAGAAATTGAGGTCATGCAGTGAGTTACATGCTGAGTTGATCACCTATTTTATCTGCCAACAGCAGCACGTTTCATTGCAGGTTCTCAGCAATCTGCCATTTAACGTCATCTGAACCTTTGTGGGGATGAAAACAGGTAACCAAAGTAGAGCATCAAAGTACTGAAGCTACTGTTCAAAGTTTCTGGGTTTAGCAAAACACCACCAAACTAGGTCAGTGGCCTCTTTAAGATGTTTCTTTCAACACAGGATAGATCACTTTATTCAGAAGCATCGCTCAAAGCAAGTCATCTGAGGAAGACTGCATGAACGCTCAAAATGTGTTGGATGTATCCTGATGAGAAAACCCTGAAGGCACACAGACGCCATTCAATTCTGGTGAGTTCTTTCTTACCCTATCAACTAATGTAACTTGAAGGTGTTTAGGGTTTCTGATAGAGACGCAAATGTACAAAAAAAAGGTCGAAAATCCACTGGATTGAACATGCATAGCTGTTTGTCTTGAAACAACATCATAACATTAATCTGGCTGCTACTTAGGAATTATTTATCTAATATACCATTCCAATCACTTTCACTATTTCACTATTTGCTATTTTTCCTTTTGTATTTACTATTTACTTGCGCTATTTTTTTCTGTTTATCTGTTTTATTGTGGAGGAGCCTGTGCCCTGAATGATGTTGAAGATTTTCATCGTCATAACTACACTGTAGCTATGCACGTATAACTAATAAAAGCCTTGAACCTTGTTTTAGAAACGTCTTTAAAAATCTAAAGTTCAAGTTTGACGTAATGTATTTTAATCTCAGTCAGATCGCAGAATTACACAGAATACAAATACCTTTTGGTCTTATCTACCATGGTGCGTGTGTCAAACACTGTCTCTTCCTCATATCAGCCAGAAGATCCTCTGCACACAGACTGCTGAATGGCTGAGGGTAAGTTTTAAAGGTCACTTATATTTACGGAAATTCCCACTGACTGATTTTTACCAAAAAAGTATTTGGTGATTTATAATAATAACAACTTTTGTTTACAGCTGCTGAGTCTAAATGAGAATAAATGCTGCAATGAATCTCTCCTCCACGCTTTGGAGGATCCTCATTGTACTTCTCTGTTTTTCCATTAAGCGTGAGTATTACAGTTAAAATACATCCATCAATGCTATCACTATTGACTTGTTAATGTCTGTTAGAGCGCACTCCCTGATTTAGTCAGAGGTAGCACAACTTGGTAGCTTTTGTGGTTTCGTGCTCTAAACCCCGTCTTTGCAGCTCTGATCTGAGTGGTGAGCTTAAAAGAATTTAGATATATTTTGCATTACAATTAAATAATCATTGGAAGACACACTTCTTTGTCTTAAACCTTTCCTGGGATGTGTTATTACAAAGAGAAAGAATAAAGAAAATATCACATTCCTGCATTTTATAATTTAAACATGTTTACTGTACTGCAGGGTTTAAATGAACAAAAACTTACTTTGAAAATTCACATAATTGCTTGCTTTGAATAGTACTGCTATGTAAACCTCTGCATCTGTGTTTTTTGAACATGTTTTCCTTTGCTCCCAGTTTGCAGCTCTCAAATGAATCTCCGGGGCTTCCTGACAGTGAAACCAGCTAAACTCTTCCTCATCGGCTCACACCTGACAGTGTACTGCCAAACCAACACATGTAAAAAGGGGTACGAATGTTAGACATCATTTTATAGCCTACAATACAATATGACTTATTGTCTTCTGTACATGCATCTTTGTATACAGTTAATTATTTAGAAAGTATTCAAATTGAGTTATGTTATTGTCCTCCAGTTTCAAATTGTCCCTGGAGGTGGATGGCGAGACTGTGACTTCTTCCAAGAGAGTCAGCTGCACCACAGCGATATTCAATCTGATCAATTTCCGGACGCCACTTTCTTCAGTGATCTGCATGCTGAAGGGCCCAGGCTCTTCTTGGATTGTCGCTGGAGGGGACCTTAAAGGCGGGCGTATGTACAGTTGTCTCTGATGTCTACAGTACATTCATGTAGGATGTGTGAATTACAGCAATATTTTCTAAAGACAATATCTGTCCAACTCAATTAAGCTGCATTCACATGACACACAATTTCCTCTTTACTCACTGTAAAGTTTTTGCCTTTAGAGCCTTGAGGTAAAAACAGCCAGTTGCGTTCACTGCTACATACAGCTGTCCTCTGATTGGTTGTACGTTGAAAGGTCGGCGGTAAGCAAGGTCAAAGTTTAAGAAGCTCGGCGACTATTTCGAGAGGTGCATTAAGCTACATTCACATGATACCCAGTCTGCTCTTTGCTCACTGCAAGGTTGGGTGCAGAGCCTTGTGATGAAAACAGGCAGTTAGTTTTGGCAGTTTAGTTTCTGTGGTTAGCTAGCTTGCGCCGCTGCTTACAGCTTTCCTCTGATAAGGTCAACAAGGTCAAATTTGAAATGAATAGAACTTTGAAAGCAGAGCTTGGCAATCATTTAGAGTGGTGCAAAAAAACGCATAGGATAGTGCTTTAGCCTAATCGGGCCGCAAAGGTTTCTCCAAACACAACAGCAACGTCAGCGGTGCCAGTATCGTGTGAACGCAGCTTTTTGTTGCTAGGTAGTTTTGAAGGACAGGGATGCTATTTTTCTTAGTTTTAAGCAATCGGAGATGCGAGATGACAAAATCCATTTGTCTTGAGGTAGGAATTAAGGTAGACACGTTCAAGATACTATATGTCAAACTCCTATTTACTTATATTTTAACCCTTGTGATGTGCAGCTGTCATAACAAAATAGTTAAATTAACATGTCCAAATATATAAAGTATACCAAAAAGGTGAAAGAAGTATAAACCGGGACACCCTTGAAAACGAGATGGTGCATCTCAAGGGGTTTATCCTAATAAATAAATGTCTATAAATATATATATAAAAACGTATTCTCAAAATGTTAAATTAAATTATCTTTCCATCTTAAATGTTGAAGTAACTGTACAACTTTGATATGATTTGGTATGATATGAATATATGAATATTTGATATGAATATATGAATATTTGATATGAAGCTCCCATTATTATTTTTTGGAAAAGTAATTTTTTTTTTTTTTTTGTGTGACAGTTTAAAGGACATATTTTTTGCATTTCTAAGCAGGCATACAAAAATGACAGTGCTTTTAAAAATATGTTTCTATTTTGTTTCCCATCCCCTGTACTTGAAGTCCCTCCAGATAAACCTGAAAACATAATATGTGAAACGACAAGGAGCTCAGATAATATAATATGCTCTTGGGAGAAAGGACAGAAAACACACGTCATTACCACCTACAACATTTCACTAAACAGGTATGGTGTTATTTTTTACCAGGTTTTCTTGGAGGTTAGTTTATGCTTTTGACAACAGAGAAGCTTATTTTTAATTGGTATTTGAATTGTTGATTTTGTATTTGCAGGGAAAATGGGACCCGGATAGAGTTGTATCAGATCCAAGATGATAAACAAAGGGGTAGCCCTAACCCCCTCACCATATCCAGAGCGGTGACAGAAGAAATCATTAAATACCAGTTGCTTATCACTGCTTACAATCACTTTGGAGAATCTCAATCTGATCCATTCATCTTCTGTTTAAAGGATATCGGTAAGACATAATTTCTGCAGTGTTGGGGGGGTTACTTTAAAAAAGAAATCTGAGTTACAATATAGTTATATGTAAAACAAAAATCATTAATCTAATCTTAGTTTCACAAAATAAAAGTATTGTGAACAAATTACTTTCTGTTACTTTTGGATAACTTAATATTAAATGCATTGCCAGGTGTTGAGGTATTTGGCTGAGCTTGCAGCATGACGCCTTGGATCATCTGAGCCACGTGTGTGCACGCTTCTTCTATATTCTTTTGTATTGCAGTTATACCAGAGACCCCTCGTATCGTGAACATAGAGTTTGGGAATAACTCCCAAGCAGCCGTGTTGAAATGGGAAACCTCCAACTCCTCCGAGCATCTCAGATCTGATGTCAGGCTCCGCACAGATAAGGCCTCCTCCTGGGTAAAGTCAAACTACAAGGCAGAGGGAGCAGATCTGATTCGAGTGTCTGGCCTGAGGCCTCTGACTGATTATGAGTTCCAGAGGAGAACATGCATCTGGCCGCATGCCAACACGCCCAGGTTAAACTGCAGCAAATGGAGTGCATCTGTGAGGGGGAGAAGTCCTGGAAAAGGTTAAGCTCACAAATATTAATACTTTTTTAAATTTGTATATGATGCACTCAAATAAACCTCTGATTAAACGTATCTTCAGGTCCGTCTCAGCAGCTGCATGTGTGGAGGACGTTCGACAGCCCAGGGTCAAATGTGACTGTTTTGTGGAAGGTAATGTAATCATATTATCCATTTTGTAATGCAAACATGCATTCATAGCGAAAGCCAAACATGAATCAATAATTAATTGAATTATTCATAATTTTTTCAATTTTGTCAACTTAAAACCAGTTGCTGTCTATAGTGATGAGTGGTTCAACAAATGCCCAAAACACCATATTTGCATAACAATTATACTACTGATCTGAAATGCATGCATGCATGATACAATGCAGTTTCTAAGGAGTGGGAACTCCCACAACCACAATCTCAGGGGATTTAGAAAAATGTGTGACCTGATTATGATTCCGGGTCCACTTGTTTCTGTATCTTCTCACCAACCCTGTCCTGAACCCCACTCACTGAAAACTAACTTCAGTGTTATGAATGCATTTGATCGTAAAATTCCTTTTCACAGATAACAAAACTTTACGATTTTGTGACCTTTGGACTAGGCCAGACTTTCTGATTCCAGTTTTAATACATAGCTTCTGGTAGCCTACGGGTTCATATTCATAATCAAATATAGAACTTTCTGCATTAAAATGTCCAAAAATGACAACATGCATTTTATATATTTTGTTGACTTGTGTACATTAATCCAAATTGTATCCTAGAGAAATATCCCTGAAATATTAATCAATATAATGGGCCTTTTATAAATTGCCTGCAATGGCGATGTTTCTGCACATGCGTCCGAGTTGTGGTTTTCAGCCAGCAGTGGTATATTGACTTTATATCCAGTTTTGAGGCCGTGGTTTCTCACACTATAATCTGTTACCTAACTCCTGGAAAGGAACTGAATCACCATATTTCCCAAACTTCTTCCCCAGCCTCCCTCTCCAGAGGATTACAGTGGAGTGGTGCAACAGTACAAGATCTTTCTGGGAAATGAGCAGAAACAGGAAGTACTCTCTGGACCTGCATCAAGTTCAGTTCCTGTTCCATCAGAAATCAAGGCAATAAGCATCAGTGCCATCACCTCGTATGGGACGTCTCCGCCGGCCGTTGTACCACTCAAACATTCAGGTACACACATATTTTCATAGAAGATAAAACCCAGAAAAACATGTTTGAGTTTAATGATGATAGGGGGAAAAAGCCCCATAAAGTTCAATAATTTATTGTGTTTTAGGTGGTTTTGCACCTGTTTTAAGAGAGTTGGCTCCTGCAGCTAACAGCAGTGCCGTACTCGTCTCCTGGACGTGGACGGACGATAAACACTGGTCCACATATGACCCTCTGCACTATGTTGTACAATGGACAACTGTACCTGGAGCACAGATGAAGTGGCAACGAGTGCCTAAAGATCAAAACAACACTTTAATTACAGGTACACAATACATCACACATGGTGATAAAACAAAACCTGGCACCAAATGTTTGGAAATGTATTCAGCTGAGATGAAGCAGCGTCCTCTTGTGGGCAGTTGGAGAATTACATTTATTTAAAGCTCTTAATACAGATGAGTTTACATGCATGAGCAACGTTAATGTTTGTAGAGCATAGTGTACTCATGGTGAGAGAGTTTATTTCTCCTGTTTTGTTTCAGGCCTGAGAGCAGGTGTGCGGTACAACGTCTCTCTGTACGCTGTGACCAGCAGAGGAGTCAGCGCTCCATCATCCAGGCTGGTCTACTCCAAAGAACAGAGTAAGAGTCATAGCTTTGTGCTTCACTTAAAAAAAAAAGGTCCTCTCATGTCCTTAGAGGATAAAAAAGTCTGCGTAAACAAATATTTAAAAATCTATAATAATATTCCGCTTTAAACTGTTCAGAACCCTTTTAAGGCAACTTAAAGTAAAAACTACAATTTTGAAACCAGGGCTCTAGATCAAAAGCTTGATATGATAGTATGGCATGATTTTACGCTGGATGGTGGGTTTAATGGGTTTCAATAGGGACATTTTTAAGGGGCTGGACAAATTAAAAATGGGGGTTAAGTTGAGAATATTTCATCACCCAAACAGTTGGGAATACCTTTATTAGTCCCACAGAGAGGACATTTACATTGTTACAGCAGAAAAGAGCCAAAGACCGCTTAATGTTACCTAAGCATGCATACAATTTTTAATTTAATTTAATTTAATAAAAAAGTTACACATTTCATAAAAATACACATCCTGTAACAGTTCTGAGGATTTAGAACAGAATTGATCAGAATCAGAAACAGGTTTATTGCCAAGTAGGTTTACGCATACAAGGAATTTGCTTTGGTGTGAATGGCTCATCTGCTCACAGAAAGAGAAAGGAAAATGTAAGATTTAATTTTAAGTAAAAAATGTATACACCAAATATAAATATACAAAAAAACTATGTACGGTATAACAGGACAAAACACTCAAATATATATATGAAGTATTGGGATTATATTCCCATCTCCAGCATTATCCTCTCTCTGTCCCACTGTCTGTGTTTCAGAGCCGGTTTCTGGACCCAACCTGTCAGTTCTGGTCCACGAGGCCCGGCGGGTCCACATCCAGTGGGACGAGCTTCCTGTGGACCAGCAGAGAGGCTTCATCACACACTACACCGTCTATCTCCAGACACTCGACTCCAGCAACACTAAACTCAGCGGTGAGCTTATTTAAATGAAAATGGCTGAAACTATTGATTGATTAAACAACTAGTTGATTGATAGAAAATTCAGCAGGTGCTATTTTTAAATCGGAAGATTGTTTTTGTAATCTCTTTCAATCAAAAATGAGTTTTCAAGAAATCTGCTTTTCTTTGTCTTTTTTTTGTTTATTTTTAAGACTGTAAGTTGGAAAAACCAAATGACGCTAAGACGTCCCCTTCTGCTCTAAGACATTGTGAAAAACACTTGAATCATTAATGAAAATAGATTTTGCAGCACTACCTGTGAACATTGTTAGGATGATCCTAATTCTGAATATACAACTTTTTCTCACATTTTTATTAAAATATTTCACACATTTATTTCAGTACTGTAAACACAACAAGATTCAATTCACCTGCATTGTATTGATATTTTTAAATCTGATTTATCCTGTAATAGTAAAACATTATTTGCATGGCACTGTGGGTAAGTTATGCGATCACACGGCTCGGAGGAAACACAACTGTGCTGTGCTTGTTTCCTGTTCTTGTACATGAGTAGGACTTATCTGTATGCTCTGCTAACCCTATGTCGTGTGCACTTTACCTGCCTGTGTATATGCAGATGTGTGGGAAATACCTATATATGTGCAGTAGTATGCATATTTTGTGTGTCACAAGCCACAGTGACATAATGGAAAGTTTGCAGGCAGCATTCCACTGATACTCCCCTCCCACAATGCATCAGCAGTCAGCAGGGTATTTCACCTCTCACTTCCAGTAACGTGGTGAAGGTCACACAGCAAGTTTGACTCTTTTGAGAATTATTCATTATTAAAACAGCAAACATCCACATACAATATAGAACTTGTGGAGAACATCTGTTGTTCTAGCATTGATCCATCAGAAACCCATAAACATAAACATGTGCACGTTTTATCTCAGAAAGCTTGGCTTGGAGTTATTTCCTCTAGGCTTTTTGTTGGACCAAACTGATTGTACATTTGAATTTATATTTGGCTAGGACAAAGGAATGTATGTATTAACTGGTGAGAACATTCAAACCCTGGTTGTCTTGTTCACAGTGCTTTCAGTGAATCATAGTTTTCTAGAACTGGCTTTTACCACGAACAGGAAGTCGTGTGGCTACATGCACACATGCAAACATAAGGCTGTTACTAACCAGCCTGCCTCATACACTATTTCCAGAACCTCAATGTTAAAACACCTGAGAGCTTACTCTTGTTGACATGTTGTATATGTACTGTATATAGTGGAAGTCATTTCATCTGATGTTTTACGTTATTACTATCTTATTCTCATCTTATTTCCTTTTTTGCAGTTACTTATGTCTCACATAAATTACCACATAATAATACATTATCAGAATCCAGTGCTAGTCTGAAGATAGCAGTTCTGATGGTACTTGTTCACCATGGCCTTTGACCCCTAACCCATCATAGTCCCCCTGCTTCCACTCCTACTGCTATTTATTACATCTTTTACTTTATTATTTGCCCCTTTTGTTTGTTTGTTTGTTTGTTTGTTTGTTTGTTTGTTTGTTTGTTTGTTCACTATGTAAAGCAGCCTTGGGTCCCTCGAAAGGCGCTATACAAATGTAATCTATTATTATTATTATTATTACACTGACAAAAATATACAAATAAGCCGTTAAAGACATACTCTTGGGTTGTCCTGCAAACTTAGGTATTTCGCAGTACATTTCTAAAGCTGTGCCAGAATAGACTGGGCTCTCATTTCAGACAGAAGGTAGTATTAGAAAAATATAGCACTTTTTGAACATTAGAGCATGTAAACATGTTTCAGTAGAGGCACAAAATACAAATATGAACCTGAAAATGAGAACAAAATGTCCATATTACCATATGGTATTACCATAATAAAGGAAACTGTGATGGAAACTTCTGAAGCAATGGAGACAGGACTCAGAGAGACACGGGGAGAGCTCGAACTTTGATGGCAAATACTGATGGTTTATTTGGAGCTTCGACCGGAGAAATCACAAGACATGTGCTGAGCCTCGAGTTGACACAACGGATGCCAAACCAATTCTGAAGATCTCTACCCCAGACCAATGTATTTAGCTAGTTCTGAGAGAATAATCAACATTGTGCATGACAAGATAAAGCACTATAACACCTCTATCAGCTGACGCAAACAGGCAGGAACAGGGAGACAAAACACTGAGAGCACAGCAGCCCAATGTTGCAGGCCTGTGCTCAGTGAGGGCAGTACCAACAGATAAACTGGGTCAAAGTTATGGGCCCAGGAAAATATTTCCCCAACAGAAACCATGACTGTGTTTTATCCAGTGACGGTGTCTGGCTTTGGCCCCAGGACTCTGTGGCTGGACTGTCCTGAAGGAGCTCTGGCTGTGCAGCTCTCCGCCTCCACCTCCGCAGGAGAAGGGCAGCCGGGGAACCGGATCTTCTCCCAGCCTGAATCCCCTGCTGGTCAGTCTCCTGATGCCATCCTGTACCCCGATCTATGCCTGGTCTGGGACGTCATTTCCCAGTATCTGTAATTCCCTTTCATTTTATATATAGGCAAGAAATCATCATGTGGTAGGATTAACGAAACTTTGTGTCTCAACTCACTGAAAATGTGCTGTGTGTTTTCCTTCTTCTTTCCTTTAGCTGGCCTGGTGATTGGGATCGTTTTTGTCATAACCCTCTTTCTGGCGATCGTAGCCAACCTGATGTGCTGGAGTTGTGTGAGAAAAAGGTATTAATAAGCATGACTTATGTACTATTGTTTAATGGAAACAAAACAATCATAACAACAGACATCATCTAACAATAGTGAGAGTATTCTGAGGATCAACAACACTGCTTTCTTAATTCTTAATTAATCTGGATGGATACCACTGTGGCTGACTTCATGAAATGCAACACCGCAATATGAGCCCCAGATCATGAAGCCACACAATTGATATGGACAGAAACTCCTTCGCAAAGATTAAAATCTGTATATGTGGTCGAATCAACCCGATAAGTGGTTTTAGCTGTGTAGATACTGAATGTGTGCTTCATGCAATATAGCATTGCCATTATTAGTAATACACAGTAGCAGTTTAACAATGCTTTTCTGAATCCTGTACATCATGCATGATTACTGCAGCTGATAATTACCAACATTATCAATACTGAAATGTGTCTTTCTATCTCAGGATTAAACAGAAATGTATATCCTGGGGACCGGCCTGGCTTGATGAGAACTTGCCAAAACTAGGAAACAGTAATGCCATCAGACTACTGAAGGTAATGAATTCACTGTTACCTCTTTTTGTGTGAACTGCTGTCACTAAAATACCAACAACTCTACAACTACACCAACAGGAACAATACAAAAATAGTTATATTTCATCAAAGACAACAACAATGTAGTATCTAGAGCAGGGGTTCTCAAAGTTTTGATGAGTGAGGGCCAATTTAGGTACCCAATATTGGATTGAGGGCCGCCCAAGAAAAAACGGAACACAAAATAATTCCAAAACAAATTCTTTCTTTATTGTACTCTAGGGATGTAACGATATATCGAATATCGCGATATCGCGGTAAATAGATGTCTCAATACCGTTGTGAGACTGAGAAAATATACCGCGATTTAAAAAAAATGTTCAACCTTTATTTAACCAGATGTCCCATTGAGACCATCGATCTCTTTTTCAAGGGGGACCTGTCCAACATGGCAGCAAGTAGGTTACAACATGAACATACAACAACAGATAACACAAAAGGACATCGTATGTACAGGGCTACATGTACATACCTAGAGACATTGACAAGTACCAACAGTATATTTATATCTCGTCCTGTCAATAAGCCTCACCTTCTTGGCAAAAACTGTATTGTTTTTGAAGTGGTGGAGAGACAATGCACAGTTTGGCCCACTGCTGTCACCCATGGCCAAAGCATATCTCTCTGTCCCAGCAACATCAGTACCAAGCAAGAGAGGTTTTTCCACAGCAGGGGATATTGTAAACGCATCCCAGCTTCTACCTGGAAATGTGGACATGCTCATATTCCTAAAAGATAACCTTGATGATGCTGAGTGAGTGAGTTAGTGAGTTAGAGTTGAGTTACTTGAACAACTAAAGTGAAACTTGATTTATTCTATTGCAGGGTCTGATTATTATATTGTTGACACTTTAAAATACTATTATCCTACTAAAATGCTGTACAACTCAGATTTATAATTTTTAAAGAAAAAAAAATTAAAGTAAAAAATAAATAAATAAAAAGATTCACTTTTTTTTAATTTTTTTTTTGTCACATTAACTATCGCGGGCCGCCAGAAACATTTCAGAGGGCCGCCATTGGCCCGCGGGCCGCACTTTGAGAACCCCTGATCTAGAGGGTTACCAGCCTGGGCTATAGCATTATGTGATCTATCTCTACAATTAAACTTATGCTTTCACACAAACATCAGTACAATCCTGGCTTCTCTCTATTGGCTTTCATAAAGTATTGATTTAAGATTTTACTGATCACTTTTAAAGCACATCTGGCTCAGGCCCTAAGCTATATAGCAGAAAGATTTGAATTTAAAGGGGCCCTTTTA
Organism: Gobionotothen gibberifrons; assembly: GCA_943591055.1. Lineage (NCBI taxonomy): Eukaryota > Metazoa > Chordata > Actinopteri > Perciformes > Nototheniidae > Gobionotothen > Gobionotothen gibberifrons. Next base: position 1,193,689 of record CALSBZ010046902.1, on the reverse strand, counting down.
TGCTTTTGGGAGTTATCTTATTCTTGTAGTGTGTGAAAAATCCCAATGTTCCCTTGTGAGGGAGTTTGTCTCCCACAGACATATCATTATTATTCATATTGTTGTAACTTTCTGCTTCACTCTGACAACGTGCCACTTGCTGCTTGAAATGAACACCAGACATTTGATAACACACACGCTTATACAACATGATTGCAGTATATTCATCACTTTAAAACTTTCTATGGCTTTACTTTTATTGTTGTTGTTTTCGTCACAGGAGTTTGGAAGTGAACCGTCCTTTTCCTCCACTCAAGACGACCCTCCGCTGTCGGCCATCAGTTTTATCTCCCACGAGGAGAGGGACGACGTGTATCCCACCATCCACGTCGAATCATCCCAGGATACATCAGGAGAACCCACAGAGGACACACCCTTGCTAATGTCAGACCGCGGGACAATGCTTTTTGACAGCCAGCAGGAGCATGGCTACAAACCCCAGATTGCCACATTGACTCCACAACAAGAGGAGGTAAAGGAGACAGAGGAAGAGCAAAGGGCCATGCCATCAAGTTTAGATGAAGACAGTTGTGTGTTTGAAGGATTACTTGGAGGCTTTCTGTCCAGAGTGGAGGTGGAGCCCACTGATCCACCTCTGGAGCTGAATCTCAGCTCAGTTGGTGCTCTTTTGTGGCCCAAAACTCCTGAAGAAACAAATGTCTTGAATGAAGGCTTTTTACTGGGGAGGAGGGGGACTGAGAACAATGTGGAAGGAGAGTCAACCCTTGATTTCCAAGAAAGTGAAAAAATGACTCCTCACACTACGGACACTTGTTTATCTCAGTCTACAGATGAGATAACCCTGACTGGTGGTTATTTCCCTCAAGGAGCTGCCGTGAGCAGCCCTGCACGCTGCGACACACTGTCATAGATATCAGGGCCAATGGGAACGACACACACAGGACAATCTGCACTACTTAACTGATTTTTAAGAAAGCATTATGTTCAAGCACCACTTTACTTGAAGTGAAGACAACTGTCCCTTTGTGTAATCATGTTTCAGGTGATCTGTAATGATGAGCGATGTACTTATATACTAACAAAGCACTTATACTAACAATGGACTGGCTTATCTAAAGCCAGTTGAGTAGCACTTGAATGTTTTGGGTCTATGAAACCTGATGTACTTATATGATTCTGTTTTCTTCAAGTTTGTATCTTCTTGGGCGAATGCACTTATTGTAAGTCGCTTTGGATAAAAACGTCAGCGAAATGTAATGTAATGAGCAGCTCTGTTCAAAACTAAGTAAATAAATGAATAAGAAAAGTTTATTTTGTCAAGCCTCAATCCTTGGAAATCCCTAAAACGTGCATTCCTCTAATGGCCAACAGGGGGCGACTCCACTGGTTGCAATATGAGGTCTGATTGTATAGAAGTCTATGAGAAAATTACAATATTTCTCCATTTATTTTTCATCTCAGTTGACCATTTAAAAAAAAGAATAGTTGTTTTTCCTGACTTACTACAAAGACAGTACATAGTTAGCAATTATGAACGTTATTAAGTAATTTTTTATTCTCTATAATCATTATTGAAGTCTGCTATTTTAAGATATAATTGAATATATTGTGGTCTGGTTGCCCTGCCAAGTGCACTTTGCACAACCTGGCAACCAAAATGTGTTTTTTCAGCTGTACAATTAATACATTATTTATAAGTAATTAATAAAACCATGGTCACAGCATTTTGAACCGCATGTTACGTAAATACACAGCTGTAATTATAGAGATGTAACTCATCCTGCACATGTCACAATTAAGTCATACACAGCTGATCTCTATTCACTGCTTAACGTGTTTGTTTTATTTCAGTATTAAGGTGTGACCACTGTATGATTCTATTGTTAGCCATTGTTAATTATCCGACGCTGAAGTGACACTGAGTTTAACTCTTTCCAAAACACATCCAGACAAAAGTCAGTTGTGGGGTCTTCCTGTTACATATAATGGCTCAGTTTTGTGGTATTAAAGTGCGCCCCTGAGCCTTTCACATGTACCACCTGCCGTTAAACACCGTTTTTTTAACACTTCCTGAGAGTTGTTTCACTTCCTTATTGAAAATGTATAATGTCAGGGGTCTTTTGTTCACTAGGAGAAGTTTAAGAATCAGTACATATTCAGGGGGCTGCATCTAAAAAATGATTCTCTCATCCCTTTTTCTGATGTTTTGTATGCAACACTGCAGTCGATACATTATTATAAACTAGTATTGTGCTTATACACCTTAAGGTTAAATGGTTAGTGCAGTTTTAAGGGAAAGTCCCCCAAATATATCATACAAAGATACGATGGAGAGAGTGAGAGACTTTGGGTGGCGTGGAAAATGTGATGATGAAAATGCATCTTGCAGCTTGTTGTGCTCAGCAGCTCCTCCTCTCACAGGTGTCAGACTCTAAAAGTTATTATGACCATCAACCTGCAGTCTTTCCTCATCAGGTCGGAATACAAATAAATCCTCTCAATCTTCCATGTGGGAATCAGGCATTTATGGGATTATACCTGAATCCCCATCTTCTTCATTTTGGTAGTGATTCATAAGGACAGGTTTATAAGGAAGCTTTGAAAATGCTGGAGAAAATCCAAAGGCTACGTTATTTATTTCAATGTCCAGACGTTGGAACATTACAGGAAATAATAATCTGTCATTGTAGTGCCAAGTGATGAAAAGAAGTGATGCCAAGTGATGAAAGAAGTATTCAATGCATTTAAAGTCAAAGTAAATAAGAAAAAATAATATACTTTAAGCATTAATAGTCAAAGTAATTTTGCAGTAAAATGTTCCCTGTCAGTGTTTTATTAAGACATGTGATGTTTTTAGATTATTAATGTGTGTGACGTTTCTGCTGGAGTTGTTAAAGGCTTGTGGTGATGATGACCACTTGATCCTTCAATTAATCTGAAATCACCCAATCTGTAGATTCATGGTTTTTACTGGACAGGAAGGGTATGAAGACGTTGTGATCTGAAAAGTAAATAGCAAAGCTGTTAGACAGGTAGCCTACATTATGTGCTTCAAATATGTAATTGAGTATATAGTTGCAATGACTGTAACAATACAAGTACCAGTAGGCAAGTTCAGTATAGAGAGCTCTTTAGTAACCAGTGGTGTAAAGTATTTTT
>CALSBZ010046902.1:1152469-1185530 GCA_943591055.1 Gobionotothen gibberifrons | reverse complement strand
CTTTATGGGCAACAGTGTGTATAGATATGGAGGTTTCTTGGAAGTGTAACTCATTGTTGTCTGACTTCAGCTCTCGTAGGAAAATGTGACAGAGCTGCAAAGTTATAGTTGGGAACTTTTAAAGAAGTCGTTGAGAAATCGTAATTCTCTAAACATGTCTTTAACTCTGCCATTGAAAAAAAACAGTCGTTCGGAAATTCAAAGACTCAAATATTAACCTTTGTATGAATGCTTTTAGTTTCATGGTCCAGTGACAGATTGTTTTTTGTCTTTAGCTCCTGCCAAAGAGTTGGATGTGTGGTACGCTGAACCGGCCTCTGACTTTAGATCCCTGACAGTTTATTGGAAGGTAGGTTTTACATCTTATTGAAGTGAGTTGATATGATTGTGAATGCACATGAACACTGCTGTACAGTTTCATGAGCTCCATCTCGTGCTTCGGGTCTGCGTGGGTGTCAGGTGTTGTTGCCATAGTAACACTTTATAATCTTCCCGTACTTCCTGCACACACTAAAGGTCAACCCTTGACCACCGATGCGGTGACACCCTCACACCCTCACACACACACTTGCACATCCCCACTCTCAACCACATATGGACACACACACACACACACACACACACTCATTTAACGTCACACGAAGACAATGAGAGATGAGTGAAACCTGACAGTTTCAGTTTACAAGAAAAGAGGAGCTGAACAGAAATGATGTGCATGTCTGACATGCTCTCTTTGTGTGGTGATTTTGAGCCGTCAGTAAAGACTGGAAAATCCAAAGCACATGACCCTCATGTTGTTGTTACTTTTACTTTGTATGATGTTAAACGTAATAACTCACTTCTAAACATTCTCTGACTGCAGGAGCTGAGCATTTCTGCTGCCAAAGGGAAAATCCTTTCATACGGAGTCCGAGTTTACAGCCCAACCTCTGGGCAGAACATCACTAACGTTAGCGCCGAAGCCAGGAGTTATTCGGTCCCTTTCTGTGCCGAATGTGAAGTGTCAGTGTGGGCTTGCAACTCCAAAGGGTTGTCCCCTCCAGCCAAAATTACATCTGAGTACACAAAAGGTAATAAAAAAGGCATGCTTTAAGTAATTATCCGCAAGAAGCCAGCCTCTTTTGGTGAGCAGTGTTGTAAATATCAGACGCATCAGTAATACTGAGGCTGCATGTTTCTCTCTTTTAGTGAAGCTGAGGCATTTAGATCCCCTTCAAGATGTGCACAAAGTTGCAGACAACCTCAGTGTCACCCTCTCCTGGAAGAAGCCCTACGCTGCAGTGAGGCGGTCTGTGGTGGAGTGGTTCCCTGAGGGCCACACGATGGAGCTCAGATGGGTCGGACTGGGCCGCAATGAAAACTATGTTGTTATAACAGGTGGGTATTAGAGAGTTAAAGGAAATACTAGGTCTATACTGACTGTCGTGTGATTCGTACGTTCAAAGTTTATTAATGAAGCTGTGAAGGTCTATGTCAAGTTATCACATGTATGACACTGAAAAAACCTCAGAGAAAAATCCTAAATTTGGAAAAACCATATATGGGTAAAATAGTTGTTTTTAAATAATGAAACGTTTCAGTGTTACATTTTTTTTTGAAAAGGCTAAATGCCAGCTCATATAAATTAAAGGAGTTTTTTTTTTTTTTTAAGATAAAACCTTGTTGTTAAATGTTGAAGCTTTTTCAAAAAATGCTGAAATTGAAACGCTCTGGAATTATTGGAGATATTTGGCTCAAACAAGTCAGAAACAAACACACAGCCTCCAATATAATCTAAATCTACAATTACTATAATACTAATATTAGTTCAGAATATATATAGCCTGTATTTGCAACTGTGAGAATTACAGGTGAATACAAAAGCAAGGAAATGAATGAAAAGGTTTCCAATATAAACATAATGTTATGAATGAGCTTTAAGCTACAGTACAGCCCCAGTAAACACTACTCTATGTCCTCCATTGTATTTTTCTCTGTTGCTATATCTATGTCTTTCTTTACGCAGATGTCAAGCCATTTGAGTGCTACGAGGGAGCAGTGTATGTCTTCTATAATGAGAGCTCAGTGAGAAGGACCAGATTTACAGGGGTCGCTACTCTGGAATCAGGTAAGGTCTAAGTCTAAGTGTTACATAAGTGCAGAAACATATCTGGCAGACAAGAAAGCTAGTAACACGATAGTAAAATAGTTTTGTAAGTGTTTCTTTCTGCGTGTGTTTGCAGCCCCAGCAGCTGTTCCATCAGTCCAACATAAGGTTGAGGGGAAGCAGGTGAGAGTGACCTGGGCAGAGATTCCCAGGGGTCAGCGCGGAGGTTGTCTCACAGACTACAACATCTATTTAGAGAACCGAGATAACGAAGGACACAGGAAGCATTGTAAGAACCATTTATCTGTACTGAGACACCTGGTACATTTAGGTGATGCTGTTTTGTTTTTTTAAGCATTCTTTTTAATTCATTATTGTGGTTTTGACTATTTGAAGACATAGATACTGAATAAAATGAAAATAAAGTCAACAGATAACAAAGACAAAGAAACAACTGTGTGTATCTGAAAATGTCCTGTCTGAATTCGGTTTCTACAATTTAATAAATGTAAAAAATGTAACATTATATTATAAGTGTGAACAAATAGTGGGAAACTCATAGTGCAGATGGTGTTATATATCATACAATATAATACAGCTTTGTTTATAAAGCACTTTAAAACCTCCAGACAAAAGTGCTGTACAGTCAAATAAACAAACAAAACATACAGAAAATCACACAGCACAGCTCACACACCATAAAACAAGTACAAGTAAAAACAATAGACAATTTAAAAGCAATAAAAGCAACAATCTAAAATATGTCAATACGCTAAGGAGCAGAGGTGGGTTTTAAGAAGCTATTTAAAGGCAGACAGTGTGGAGGCCTGTCTGATATGCATAGGCAGATCATTCCACCGTGTGGGATCATTTCTTCTCTTCTCTCATCCAAATGTTACATGTGTAACTTCCCTCTGCTGTGTGAATGTGTGTTGCAGACTCCATACAGGCATCGCAGCGTGAGCACGTCATCAAGGACCTGTCCTCAGCCCGCTACACACTGTGGATGACGGCCTCCACCGCTAAAGGAGAAGGACCTGTAGGGCATCAGATAATGTTCTCCCTGCAGCGTAAGCACCTTTACAAGTTTTATTTACAGGAAAAATGTGGCATTTTGGAGGCTATGCTTATTTGCTTTATTGCCTATAGAGTAACATAAGAAGACGATCAATACTACTGTTTTGTCTGTACAGTAAATTCAAAGTTCAAGTCCTGGTTACAGTCACAATTCGAGAGCCGGGGTTAAGAGAGGAAATTCAAATAATATGCGGTGCCCATGTGACCACACTAAAGGAATGCAGTAAGTGGAAACCTAATGGCATGCTTAAACACAATTGTATACAAAACAAACCCTAAACTCATAAACATAATTCATTAATGGGACCACATGCCGCAACACAAATATTGTCTAATGTCCTCCCTTCAAAATGCAACAATAGAAAAAGCAATATAAATCAGGATGAAACAATTCTTTGCAAACTAAATCCTTAAGGAATCAGCACTCACCACAAAAACAATCTAGCCTCGGCTTGATTTGTTGCCAAATGTTGCTGTGGTTTATTTTCCAAGGAAGGGCTTCCTAAGTCCAACCTAACTTCTTCGTCTCTCCTCACAAACAAAACCAATCATTTTCTCCCCAAACAGCGTCACCATGGCAACACTTTTACCATTAAACCCTCTATTGTTTGCTATAAGCAGCATGATAAAAACACAGATGGACAGCGTAAACTATAGTGGAGATTTAGAAATAATAAAGATATGCTTATATATTTATATATTTATATAGATATAAAGAATATAGCAGTGTAATTTTGACCAACTCTTGTAGTTTAAGCAGTTTGGTGAATTGTACGTGTCATTTCCCAGCTATTACTTTTTTTCATCACTAATGACGACTGAATTTAGACAGTGGTCGGTTCTTCACATTGCATCTTTAACTGACTGTACCATATAAGCGAATTGTATGTACTGCAATCTTACTTCTCCCTGTTTCACTGTTGCAGAGAGCCAACTCTCCCCTCTACTGGTGTGTGCAGTGGCCGGCCCGATCGTAGTAGGCCTGGTGTGTCTCTGCCACACCTCAGCAGTCAAGCAGAGGTAGCCTATGTGAGCAACAGCAGCTCTAAAGGGATATTTCTAAGCAGTTTTACAGAAAATACACAATGGTTGTCATAAATGATAAATACAAAAATCAATGATGAAGCTATAAAAAGGATAATTGAATATATGCCATTACATTTTCCATGCCATATTGTTCTCCACCCTCTCTCTTTAGGTTTTGGGTGTATTTCCAGTGCTTCATGCTCGACGTTGTTCCAGATCCTGCTAACAGCAAGTGGGCAAAAGAGTGTATTCAGGATAAGGTAAATATTTAGAAGTGGAAAAAATACACAATACTACAACAAACCAGAGGTGTTAGGTAACTTAGTTCATGTACATGTACAGTACTTCAGATGAGTATTTCCATTTGCTGCTACTTTGTACTTCTACCCTACTCCAATTCAAAGGTTAATAGTGTACTTTTACTTCCACTTTCAATACCCTAGCTACTTTTCAATGTTGATGACTGATTTGAATTATAATCAACACTTAAATAAGACTTAAGGTACACCTGAAGTAACATTCATAAGCTACCCTTCAGCATGAAGTGATTCAAACTTGTACTTGGAACAGAGTATTCCTACTCTCTGCTAGTTCTCTTTTTAATATATTTTTTAATATATTGTATTGAGCATTAAAAGTACAACATATACAATTATAGAGTAAGAAAGGGACAGAAACAAAATGCTCACCTTCAGTTTTCTATTTTAAACATCCCACCCCCCCATCCCCACCCCGCCTCGACTGCTAGTTCTACTTCTAGCAAGTACACAATATGAGTATTTCGCCCACCTCTGTAAAAAGCTGATCATTGTTCATAGTTTAAGCCTCTTTCTCCCTTCAAAACAGGGCAAGATGAACCTCCAGCTGCAGCTGAGTAACTCCAGTGGAGCAGAGGAGGAAGAGGAGCCCATCCTGGTGGACGTGGAGGAGCTTCCTCCTCCCACCAGCCTGAGTCCTGAGACGGTCACAGTCCTCTATCCTCGGACCACCTACATCAAGAGCTTCTCCCACGACTCAGACAGCTCCGACCTGCGGCAGACGTCCATGGACACCAACAGCACCGTCGACTACATCTCATCACACGGAGCGGGAATAATGGATGAGGAGGAGGAGGAGGAGGAGGAGGAAGAGGAAGAGGAAATGCTGGGTTTCTTCCCCAGTCACAACATCTTCATCGAGCCGCTGGAGTTTGGAGGGAAGTTGACTCTGAATGCGGTCAAAATCGACTGCGGTGACTTCTTTCAGAACAGTGCGTGTTGACCTGAAACCAAAACTCTTTGGTGAGATGAGTGAAAGCCATATTTAGAGGAAGAGGATGGCTACACAAAAAGACATTGGTCACAATGACCAGAGCTGGTGACCAGGTTCCTCTTTATTTCTGTTCCCGTGTCGATGTTGTCACACATGTTGTTGTGATGTGCATGAACTACCTCCTTGCTTGTTCAATCAGAAGAAGCTGGCAATAGTCTTTCATTATGTTTCAGCAGTAATACTTTTTATTTTCATTTTGTGCATTACCATGGATTTGTCTTAAGAGCTTTGGACACACCCAGGGGCGGTTCTAATAAAAGAAAAATGTGATTTCTTGGCTGACGGAATAGGTGGAACTAACGATATTTGTAATTCTAGTCGGACCCATTAGAGAGAGCACACCTTTATCTATTTCATATAGTTGTACAAAATAGAGTAAGAAATCATTCCAATGTGTACTATAAGACAGTAACAAAAATTAAAAACAGTTTAAAAGGGGAGTGATTAGTAAAATATGCATAAATAAAAAGAAAGAATGCTAACTAACACAAGATAAGAATAAACAAGTTTAAATGATTTGTTATTGGTTGTGATCATATTCCAAAGATTTGTGGATTAGATTAGATTGAAAAGTATACAGCTCCCTTTCATCTGAGTGTTGAGAGCTGTATCCATAAATTCATTTTGTGCTCAAAGTGCACCAGATTGATGCATTTCACTTCAACATTTTCAAAAAAATCTTCCCGGGGGTGCATGCCCCCGGACCCCCCTAGAGGATGTGAGGTCCACCCCCCAAATAAAGCAGGTTAAAATAATTAAATTGCATACATTTTCTTTTAGTAAACACTGAAAACGGGTCCCACAGACCCAAACAGCACACAAAGCTTAAAGGTAAGCATACAATAATGTTAAAATGTGCTAAATACATAGACTGCAAAAAAAAAGGAGTAAAAGTAGCTCACGACTTGTTTTATATTTTGAAAGTAGCTCTCATCCTAAAAAAGGTTGGAGACCCCTGCATTAGAGCATAACAACTGTAACTATAAGTATCTGAAATAAATATGTGTAATGAAACAAATACCAATAACTGTATTGCATTGTTTTCTTATGCGCAATTACTTCATACTGTCTTTTTCTTTTTCGTCCTGCATTTATTGGGCCCCCCTCAGAAAATAACTGGCCCCAGCGTGGCCCCCCCAGTCAAATTGGTCTAGAACCGCCACTGGACACACCAACACTTGTGAGTGTAACAATCCATTGATCTGGATCCATATACTGTATAATAACTCACTGATTTACAATACCAAACAAAAAATGTTAACAGCATAACTGAGTTTAAACCGGTTGAGGAATTTCAGAGCATTGCCTGTTTTTCTCTCGCCACCTGATGTATTTGTTCCTAGTGTTAATAAATATGGTAAAATGGCAGTGATATTCTTAATCTTAAATTAATATTAAGAATATGAATGATATTTTGTGTTTGATATAAATAAACTGGTTCTGATAAATGATAAAATAATGCCTCATGCTTTTGTCTTTCCTCCCCTTCTTGATGTTTCCCAGCATTTGAATTTCCCAAATTCCTCTGACCCAATCACCCAAAAACCATACCAAATATGACAAACCTTTTATTTAGTGGACTTTCTATTTAATAAGAGTTTAATAACTACTTCCCCTTCTGAAGCAGTAGTAGTGTGTTTGATTTCTACAGTGAGTTTACCATCTCACAGTCTGTTCTCGGGAATCAAACTCTCCCTTCCAGTCCGCTAGTCATGGGTTAATAACTATACAAAAATCTAACTAGTGCTTTTTGTTCCTCACCTAGATCTGTGTGTAAAGACAAGTAACACTCCTGCATGCCCACTCAAACACAATTTTCAAACATCACAAACATGTAATCTGCCCGTCCTGAGTCCTGTTCCCTTGTGAATAATGTTTTAAATCTAGTGATGCCTGGTGTTTGACAAAACAAACAAAAGTGTCTTTTTTTTTTTTTCTCGTATCAACACCCTCTGATAGTTGACCTGCAGTAAGGAGAGCTGCCAGTAAAGGGCCAATACAAACTATTGACATTCAAAGGGAACAAGACTTACCTGGACACCAGGAAGTGAATGCTACATACGAGTAGTGGGTTAGGTCTTGTGTCAATAAAATGAAGTGCTTTCTGGAGCTGCTTGTATAGGAGCTGTAAGAAATCTAGATGGTAAGAATCATTATCGTGGGTCAGGTTGGGCAGTCCTAAACGGGGCAGGATTTGTCATCAGACTGGGGTGAAGGAGGAGGGGTGGGAGGTCGGGGAACCCATGGCTGGACTAACACTTCCTCTCTTTGGGAACACCACCGGCTTGGGCCTTGTAAATGTTCAATGAGAGCTTCATCATTTCACAAAGGTTTTGAAGACAAGCAATAGAAAACGATGCAAATCAAAAATAAAAATGGCAGTCGTGCTATTTTTGGTTTTAAATGAAAAACAAATAACAGTGACTGGGTGTACTGGTTTTCAGGCTACAAGAAGGAACTACGACATAAGAATGAGAGATACGTTTAATGTGTTTGTAGTAGTGAAGTGTGGTTGTAAGCAGAATCAAAAAAGGTAAGTACTGTACAGTGTTTGCATGTTTTGAGGCAGGATTAAATGATTGACAATGCAAAAGATTTACCGACCATCTTTATTTACCGACAGAGGTCTCTAATAGCAGGGCTAGAATTCACACATTTGTAGAGCACTTCAGTTGTTCCACACAATGAACGACTGTATTTCTTTCAGAGCAATTATGCAGTGGTGCCACAGTGGAAGCTACAGGGCAAGTCAACAGTGGAGGAAAAGATATGCACAGTACAGGCTGCAAAAACAAACTGAAACTGGGCTGAAGGATGCTTGGAGTGGAGTGTGTAAACAGTCGGACAAGGTCTGAAGGCTTCCAGAAGACTACAGCCGCGTCTCAACTGTGTAAAGACACTTCCTCTACGTATCACTCTTTAAAGTAAAACAAAAAAGGCATTCATTGACTTGCACATGGCTGTAACCAAAGATGAAATGGGCAGGTAGGAACAGATATTAAGATGGTGACTAGTGCCCCGAAAACCTCAGAAATCGGAAAGCATGGAATAACTTTGGGCTTCAAATTGATCCGTCTGACAAACATCTCAGGATCAATGCAAATTTGGGAGAGTAATCAGCAATGTGTTCCTCAAAAATGACCAAATATTCCTCCATTAGAACATCAGTACAAAAGAACCTTAATACAGATTTAGGCTTCATTTCTTCGATGCAATCAAATGTGGGCAGCAACGCTCGATCAAAGATCAAGGTGTGTCCTGTTTGCACCGTATGAAAATAGTCAAGATTTACAGGTCAAAGTTCATAGAAGAATAGACCTCCTGTATAAAATATAAAACAATATCCCAGTGCTAAAGAAAAAAAAACTCATATCCGTGAAGCTCTAACTTCATCAGAAAGACTTGGTGTGGCAGAGCTTATGAGCTTGGGTTGGAGCCCTACAGTGCCTATTTTAAAGCGAGCAAGCGATGGCTCACACCAAGCGAAAAACACCCTTCTTATGCTTACATTTCGAAATGCATATATTCAAGCAGCAATTACAAATATTCATCAATGGACAATGCATAACCTCTGAAAAAAATACTGTATGAAAACATCCCTGCTACTTTGTTTCCAAGTACAAAACCTCTACCAATAAGTTGCTCCAGAGTAGCAAGAAGTCCTTTTCTTTTTTTGTTTTTTTTTTGTTAATTTCTGTTTTTTTTTCCATCTTCGTTTTGTTTTTATTGGGTAAAACTCAGTCCTCACTTTGAGTGCCATAGTTAATGACAGTCTTCTCCATCATTTTACTTTGCTGAAGGATCCAGGAACATGCAAGCCTCGTAGTGGAGGTGCTCAGGGGGCTCCTGTGGGCCTGAGGGGCCGCAGCCGGACTTAAGCCAGAGCTGGGAAGGCTTCTGGGTCGTCCACGTTGGGCACAGACGCAGATGACTGAGGAAAAGCAAAGAAAACAAAAGTTAGAAAATTGAAACATTTAAAGATGTGCCTCAAGAGTATGAAGGGGATGAGAGGAGTTTCAGTGGGCTGACTGATCAAAATGACTCAATTTTAGTTTTGTTGGCAACTTTGTCTTTTAATCTTACATAAACTAAACACACAATGCATTTTTAATGGAAGTACTTTAGGTGCTAATGTCAGACCGGCTGAGAGCTAGAAGGTTATCTACCTTGTCAGTCCTTCCTCCGCGGATTGGCCTGGGGGCCTCGGCGCCAGGAGGGGGAGGGCCGGGGGGTCCGCCGGGCCCGCCGCGTCCACGACCGCCCCGACCACCACCGCCGCCACCACCACCACGTGGTCCTCCGCGTCCGCGGCTTGGGCGTCCCAGATCTCCGAAATTGATCTCCAGCTGGGACGTGATGTCATTGGCTGGCTTCCGGAAGTGGTGCTCATCATCGAGCTGAATTAGAAAGCAAGCGAAAAGACAATTTATGACTTCAATGTTTTGTAGGTTTAAAGGTTTAGTTTATTTTGTTCGCATTTGTTTAGCAATCAGATACTGGACTAAAGATTTTACCTTGAGCTCCTCAATTTCAGGGTCAATAACCTCCTCTTTCTTATCCTGTGATGGAGAAAAGAAACACATTAACAAATCTAACGAAGTTTGAAATATATGATCATAAATCAATAACAATGTAAAACTCCCCATACATTTTCTGCACAACATCGCTGTTAAGTATACTTGAGCAAACCAAAAAAGGTCAAATGAAGTTACACCAAGTTCTGTGGTATGATAGAAGCATGGGGCTATAAACGACCCTTTGCTCTTTCATTTATCCGTTAATCGAGTGATGCTCCTGCAAAGTCTGAACACTTAGTGTATCATGATATAGCATTTATTAATAAATAAAGTCTCTATGAAATTACTACAGCAATGACTCAGTCGACTGAACTCAACAGCGAAATTGAATGTGACACATTGTGTTGAGAATGAGCAGAGGGGGTTTTGACTCACTTCTGCCTTGGACTTGTGCAGCACGAAGCCTTTGTTCCAATCAGCGCCCTCGTTGGCCTTGCGGATGTTGAACTCCACCTTGGCTCGCTCCTTGTCCTGCACGGCCTTCCATTCGTCCAGAGTCATCTCCTTGGGGCCTTCTTCCTTCACTTCCTCAACCTCATTCTCCCTTCAACACAAACAGACGCACAGTGTCACAGCGTTAATGTCTAATACAAGTCAGGGTTGGCGGATTGCTTGGAACACAAGTAGTGTTGAAATGTATCTCATTTATAATTACAGTAAAACTACAACAAAACCAAGAACTTACTTGTTCTCAGAGTCAGCAGGTGGATGTTCCTCGCCTTCAGGGTTCTCCTCAGTAACGTTTGATTGGTCGAGCTCGCTGTGAAGGAAAACAAATGTCATACAGTTTAGTACTGAGAATGGAAGTACTATAAATTACTTTTTTGTGCTCAACTGGATCCTTCTTGCCATCTTCATGTATGATGTGTCATAATATAATCAATGTTTAACTAAAACCATAATAATATTCTGAGTTTGGACTGGTGGCAGGAGAACTACCCATTCACTTTTGAGTGGAACAAAACTAAAACAAATGTCCCCATGGGATTATCAAAATAAAGTATTTTTAATCAATTACTTATAAGTAAATAGTATCTTTAGCTTTTTAGAGTGTTTATTTTCCCATTAAAATAATTGTTGAAAGGATAATTTGCCTCTCCAAATAGAACAAATACAAACACTGTCAGGTTTCGTAGGTTTGTCTAAAGCTAACATGACAGAAGGAACAACTATATTTCTGCAGGTGCTCACTCAGGAAGTGTTATGTTTGCAGATGATGTTGTGTGCGTAACAACTTACTTAACATCATCCTTGACGGTGCCCCAGTTGTGAGATCCACTTCCTCCGCGCTTCTCCTCACCTTTCAGACTACTGAGAGAAAATGAGCTTTAGCCAGGGTCGTGACATTTACTGCATGCCATCACACAACCTCTTTAACAAACATTATATCTAAGAGTGGGTAGATCTAAAAGTACCTAGTTCGGTCACTGCCACTGTGTCGGTCAAATTCACGTTTTCCTCGGGAGTCAAAGCCATCGGTGCGACCCATGCCTCTGCCTCTGCTGCCGCCACGGGGGGCCCCTCTTGGTCCGCCGCCGCGTCCTCGCATCGGCCGATCACCAATGGGTCTAAGAAGAACAGACATGGTCAAAATTAAAACAAGCACAGGTTTCTCAACCCAATAGAAGTTAAATCTATGGAGGGTCATTCACAGGCTTCCTTTTCATCCTTGAAGTATCAAAGAGGACAAAGAATGACAGCAGGAAACCTAAATGCATTCATTGACAGTTAGTTCGGATAAGTCCGCCTAAAACTTGATCTTTAACTTCACCTAGGCTGGCTGATGTTTAAAATGGGTCATAATCTACACTTTCTCATTTAGATCTACAGAAGTAAACTGATAAGATGAAGAGCCACATGTGCCTATTAGTTTAGGGGAAAACTCTAACATATTATCATTTTTAGCAACGCCTTAACAGCTACCCCACCCCATAGTGCATTCTACTATTGCCTCATGTTGAGCTAGAATAGCCAAAAGTAGTGGTAAATGTAATCTCCTCATATTTCAATCAAAATGTCTGTTGATAAGAGTATAAACTCACTTTTCCACTGAGAATTCGCCTCCCTCGGGCTTCTCTCCAGCATCACCAGCAGGCCTCTCGAATCGGCGTGGGGGCCGCCTGTCCACAGGCCTTCTGTCTGTGGGGGGGCGCCCCTCTCCCTGACCGACCTGGGGTCTGAAGCCTTCGCCCTCCGGCTTGCGGCCCATTCTCCTGATCGCAGGACCTAGGATTGACCACAACAGGAGGATTAGAGGACCAATAGCACTGATAGAACAGGACCCACTGCTGAGCCCCAGACAAGAGAAAGGAGAGGGGGCGATTGTTCTGTTTAAATGGAGCAAATAATGTCAATTCATGTGCAGAGTTAAAGAGCTAAAACAGTCGCTAGTAGCCATTTATTAAATACTGATTAACCTCATGTTGGTCTGAAATGTAATAAGATTATTAAAAGTAAACATTTAAAACAATTGAGTTTACAAAAAAAAAATTAATAGAGGCGAGTCTTACTTTATAATAAAAAAAGTCAGGACAATAATCGTTCATTGTTGTAAAAAGTATGCAGATAAAAAATTACCCTCCAACTGTGAGTGAAATTAATGCCTACAGTGTGTAACCCCCCAGGACACATGGTTGATGGCCACTGTCCCAGTGTGACACAACAAGTCCCACCCATTGCCTAAATCACCAGCTACAAAAATAGACACCCTCCACTACACAGCAGCAGCTGGGGCACCATAGTCTGCGCACCTGTCTCATCTTCTCTTAGTAAAAGGATATGAGCAAGCTCGGCAGATTTACGTGATAATAATGATCATACTGCCTGTGCGTGGGTACCTGGATGCTTCAATTCAGCATGCTAAATCTAGAGGTCAAATTAAATATGACAGCCTGCATAGATTTTGTATTTCTTTGTGTAAGAAATAAGAAATGAAATGATTTGAGTTTGGATGACCGCATGCACTGAGCGTGTATTATGCGCTAATGGGAAGTAGCATTTTGAGACTGTGCTTTATTCAACACGCCCCACACTACAACCACGAGGTTCATCACCATGAAGGCGCTGCTGCTCCTAAATGTGACAAATACACCTGCAAACACACCACGATAAAGTCAACGCATTTAAACTACATTCGTTTGATTAGTCGTTCTTCCATGTGGCACATTTTAAATCAACCACTTTAATTAATAATTTAAAAAAATGCAATAAAAAAAGTCCCACTTTTTTGTTACGGGTAACCGAAGCAGCACTTTGGCGCGCTGAAAATCATGATTTTGAGAAATTACACCTTTAGGAGACTTTCTATAGTAAGCCAGGCTTTCGGGTTCTGCCTGTCCAACAAGGCCGATGGGGGTTGGGGACAAGCCAAAACAAGTTGGCCTGCAAACTGTTTATCTCCGGATCGGTGGAGCACCACGCACCACACTAATTTACACGTTTTAATGGATGTCACCTTGCAGCCACTGACAGCAAACAGCGACACAAAAGCAGCCATGCGGACCTCATGTCATGGGGGCTTATGAACCGCTGCTAGCTAGTAAGCAAGCCACTTAGCATGTTAGCCTAAAACCCTTCACCTGCAGCCTGGCTAATTTAGACCTAAAATGCAGAAATATATCTCACCATCTTTCTTAAGTGGGACAGGTGCCTGGCTCTCCTCCTTCTTATCACCCAGTGGGACTTTTCTGTCTTTTTGGGATTCCTTTTTCGGCTGCTTGGCAGCCTGGGCTGCTGAAGTCTTGGCGGCACCAGGAACAGGAGCCTCCTTCTTCTTTGCTTCGGCTTGCTTTAGCAGCTCGAAAGGATCCGACTCATCGTCAAATAACTGGTCGAACCGATTGGCAATGGCACAGCCAAAACCTTCTTGCATTTGTCCGGGCATGATGGAGCCCCTTCAGCTGGATTTTACTCCGATTCTACGAGGCTTGGTGCGAACACTTCGCTAGATGAAGCCACAAGATGGCTGGGAAAAGGACCTTCTTCTCTTCCGGCGCGGTAGACATCCGGGACCTCGGGGTTAGCGCGGGTGGGGCGTGTAGTTTTTTTAGACTTGAGCGGCAGTTGACGTAGTAGCGCAGTCAACCAATTTAGAACTACACTACCCACAATGCTACTTTCTCCAGTGTTGCTACCCTCTGTAAAAGACAAGCATGGGTGCTCCCACACACACACTGTTGTTTTGATTGCTCAGGAAAAAAAACTCCCCAGGCCTCAAAACTGTGGATTACAACATTGTGACAGTTTTGAACTACAGAGGGGTTTACTGCTGCGTCACTTAGGATTTATACTAACATAAATATCATTATAAACCTCCAATATATACACAGGTGCATCTGTTTGCAGCAAATTTGTTTTAGTTAAAAGGGAGGAGAGGAAAGGTAAACTTATCATTTATTTACTACTGACAAAATCTTTAGTAAAACTCATCAAAGAGTGACAAACTCTATACTCCTGGTCTGTTCAGTCATTTAAATTTGGCTCAGAACAAGTATTCACACTACTCTGAGCTGGGGCCCTCTTTAAACATTGCATGTGCTGCTATAGTGTAAACAATATTTCACACTTCGACTTTGTTATTTAGCACCTCTCCTCAGGGTAATAAAACCTGATGCCTAACAAATGTAGTTCAGTTCTAAAAACAACAGTGAAAAATGGTGATTTTAAAAAGCATAAGTAAATTAGAAAACAAAGATTAATTTCCTCAGCCACAATAAGGGAAGGACGAGTTAACAACAAAAGGTGTTGTGTTTTTTAAGTGTGTTAATGCGTACATCCGTCTTTATTCGTAATACCTCTAGATATATTCTCCAAATCTGGGTTTCATGGTGGCAGAGTGGTTTGAAATGCTGACAAATCCATTTGAATCTTCCTAGTTTTATTCTGTCTGTGGACCTTTGTTGCATGTTATCATCCTGTCCCACTTTCTACCCTTTCATCTCTGCACTTTCTCTGCAAAAATAAAGGAAAGCATGTTAGAGAAGTCAGAAGTCTAGTTTGGTATAGACAGTAAACACTGTGAGGATTATTTTAGGGGCTGGTCTAAGGTAAACATCATTTTGCAATCAGGTGCTATTGGAAAAATAAATATTAACACTTTTTGTTTATTTAAAGATCATTGCATTTGCATGTGATAGATTGGTTTGTTGGAAGAAGTGCATGTACTAATCAACAAGTTGATCATGATCAGGAAACACAAAATGTCGATTGTCATCGTTAGTTCCTCTCTTCCTTTTTACATGCTGAGGTAAATCATTAAAGCAGTATAAGCCATTTTTAAATAATGTTTGTCAAAACGTACAGTCATTTTAATGTTAATCAGCTGAAACTGGCAGAATGCAACTATATAATTTTGAAGATAACTCAAAAGTATAAAGAGTTGCAGACTAAAATAACGTTTTTTTACATAAATGGCTGCTTGTGTACATATTTGTTCAAGGACTAAACATGCTAAAATATCTGTCTTAATATTTTATGATATCAGAATGTCATTGTTTCTCCAATTCAAATAGTAGGATGCTACAGTCTAGTTATGGTATTAAAAAATAAAAGGTTTATAAATCTTTACACAAAGGCCAGTTTTTTTACTCAGTGGTTAAAACGTTGTACAACATCTTCATACACAGCTCTCATTGATCACTGATGGTATTTTGGGAGCTGCATTTTAACCTTATAAGGAAAGTGAAACCCTGGCAGCTGATGGCCTTGTTAGTGAACACTGTGATGAACAGAGTCAAATGCACTTCAGCTCTGCTACAAACAAGATTCCTGCTGTTTATGTATTCACACTGCAGGTGTTTCCACTTCAGTAAAGACATCCAAACACAAACAAGGCTAGAGGTAACCTTACAAAAATTGCATTAGTGTGGTTCTAAGTGATTTGCAGGGTGTGCTCATTGTGTTCAAGTGAATCTGTTTTTCTTTACAGAGTGGCTTCAATCAAAAGTCCACAAAGTTTCCATTAGCAGCTTAAGGCAGAAGGTTTTTGTCTGGACAATGTTTAAACTGAATACAACTACGTATGTGCAATATTACCGTAAATAGCTGTTCCACCTTTAATACTTTCACCTGGCTGCTCTAAACTGTTATATGTACTGGATGTGTATTTTGTAAATGGTGTTATTTCTATATTTTTGTTTATGCATGCTTCTTGAGTGATATTAAGCTATCTTTGGCTTTTTGCTGTAACAATTGTACATTTCCCCTCGGTGGGACGAATAAAGGTATTCTGATTCTGATTACTATTTTACAGGATTCTATGAATAATTTAATATTTTATGATATAAGTTTGTAGTAATTTAATATAAATATATATGATTTTGAAATGGACAATTATGCCCAAGTACTTTTACTTAAGTATATGTATTGATACCAATCCTTTTTAAATTGTATTAAGTAAGATTTTGAATGCATGAGTTCTGCTTATAACAAGTAACAATTAAAATGTGGTATCAACACTTTTACTTGAGTGAAAAGAGTACTTATTCCACCTCTGTCAATAAGAGATGTGGCAACAAAATCAGTCATTTATTTTCTTTCTCCTCCTCACGGAACTGATGGTGCTGAAGTGCAGAGGTGGAAGAAGTATTCAGATGCTTTACTTGAGTAAAAGTACCAATACATTATTATCAATATACTTCATTACAAGTAAAAGTCCTGCATTAAAAGTCTTACTTGAGTAAAAGTACAAAAGTATTATCAACTAAATGTACTTAAAGTATAACAAGTACAAGTATCATTGTGCATAAAATGCCTGTATGTGTGTCAATAACTATTATTTATACAAGTGACATTTGTAGATAATATTCTTAAATTGTATTTAAGTACAGTAAATGTAGTTAGTTACTTCCCACCTCTGTTGAAGAGGTCCAACCCTCCGGGTACAGCCAGTCCCTCCTGAACACACTTTGGCAACTCAGTCGATTATTGTTCCTGCGCAGCCGAAGATGACTCCAGTCACCAAAGCAATGATAGAGTCCTACGCGCTCATGGCCATGGTAATGGGCTCGTTTTTCGTCTATTTCTGCGGGATGGTCTGGGCTTTTGGCAACCCGAAACTGAGCGGAGCAGAGGAGGAGTGTGTGGCCGGGAAACAAGCAGCGGAACCCGGGGACGACTGTTGGTTTAACGCTCCAAATCCTCCGGAGAGGAATTTCAGGTGCGTCTGTACGCATCTCCCGGCACCGCCGTACACCGCAGAGGGGCTCACACAGACCACTTATGTCAACTTTTGGGATGATACCGATAGTCTGATGTCAGACTGCAATGCATTTTGCCGTGAGGATCATGGCATTAACAACCACATTGGACACAGTCCCGATCCTGGACAGCAAAGGATAGACAGATTGTGACCTAGCCTACCATCCATGACTGCACACGTGTCGTTATCCTCATATGTTATAGTGCTTTATGGAATTAATTGACTTGCAAGAAGTTGGACAAGAACAGGCAAAAGTGAGTTTATTAAACCATCACAACATACATAATTATTTGTCCATAACAGACATTTCATTTCATGCTTAGAGTCACTGTAACTTGTTGATTTGAACTGTACATTCAGTCTTGTATGTTGCAGTGTCAGGCAAAGGACAAAGCTATTTCTGTTAGCATACATGCTGGTCCCAAATCACCAGACCGAAATACAATAGTCTCCATCCCAGAATCGTGTCATCCTGTAAGCACCATGATGATCCAGGTCCTGCACTTTCCAGGATTATTTTTGTTTCCCTTTTAGTTTCTTTCTTACTTCACTTTCTAGTTGCAGTAGTTGCTCATACAATGCCTCGGATGTTTCCAAATCAATATCCATCTGCAGAGGGGAACAGACAACACACAACATTAACTATTTTACAACATTGTTTTAAATTAAATGTACTGTATAGTATTCTTTGCCATACCTTGCGTGGCTGTATGTAGTTGTTGCCTAGCCCAGATGTTGAGCTGTGGTACTTAGCTTGAGGGTCCAGTGATTCAGGCTTTTGCTTAAAGAGCCATAACTACAAGAAAGAGCAGCAATCATGATTTAATTTGTACACAATTGTGCATGAAATCAGAAATATTTGATTTACCTACCAGGGCTTCAGATCCATTATAAGGGTTCAGGGTAAAGTTGTTGGAGAACATCCTTATCTGAGATCACAAAAGAAAAATGCATTCAGAAACAACCAAAATCATTTCTGATGTGTGTGTGTGTCTGACATTTTACTGTCAGAGATGCACTCACAAGCCAAAAGACAGGCATGAGCAGGGTCCAGAGGAAAGCTGGGAATGAGGGCAGGAAACCGTAGGTCATATTGGTTATCACGAAACCAGGACAAATTACAGATGAGTATAAACCCTGCAGAATGAACACATGATCACATTTATAGACATCATTGGAGTTAAAAGAAAAAAGTAAAATGTGCAGCTATGGGTACACAGCATGTGAGGTGTGTTTCTGAGTCGACCTGTTTGTTGTGGTGTGTGTTGAGCGCGAGGCTAAGCAGGTCCGAGGCATATTTGGAGGAGCTGTAAGGTTGTGTGCCTCTCTGGTGCTGCATGTCTTCGAGGTTAAAAGCCGGGCGGTGAGCGATACTTGAGGAGGTCCAGATCAG
The DNA here is from genome assembly GCA_943591055.1 of Gobionotothen gibberifrons. NCBI lineage: Eukaryota > Metazoa > Chordata > Actinopteri > Perciformes > Nototheniidae > Gobionotothen > Gobionotothen gibberifrons. Next base: position 1,166,862 of record CALSBZ010046902.1, on the reverse strand, counting down.
CTGGGATGTGTGGCCGGCATCACACAGAATTGGTTCCAGCTCCCTGATCTGGACATAGGACAACACAACATTATAATAATCATCAAAAAATACATCTTAGCTCATTGATGCTCAGTTTCAGGCAGGTAATACTATGTCATGAAACAATGAGGAACTTCTTCATTGTTTCTTCAGCAGTTTGTCTTGAAACAAGGCAGAATGAAAAAATGTTTGTGTGGGAAAACAGATGATATTACTGTATCTTACTAATATCTCTTACAATGCAATTTACACACCTTTATGTTAAACTAACTAGAAGCAAATTCCTTATTCCCTCGTACATTTGTCGCTCCATTCGGAATTTAGTTTATTATATCTTTTGTGCTTTAGGTTTAGTAAATTGTTGTCGGCCCCAGGACGAGCGGTAACATACGTTTATTTTACAAAACCCTTTTTGTTTGTTTCTAACCATAGCAAGCTATTTGAGCTGATGTGTAAATCATACTTACAATGTTGTTCAAATATATCTATCATATTTGTTAAGACTATAATATAAAGTGTGTGTAACTGCATAGGCCTTAAGAAATGAGTACATAACAGTTCTTTTAAAAAGATATACTAGAGATTTTAAGTTGCAACGACAATGGCATCTCCTTTCGTATCTAGTATCACTAAAGTCATTTCAGATTCCTTAAACTAATCAGGGAAGTTCAATTCCTCCCAAATTGGGTTAAATGTTTCAAAAATACCGTCTCAAAAAATGTATATGTCTCTGAGCTGTAATGAAGAGTTTTTTTTTTAATACAGCTGCAAAGACAGATTTTTACTAGAGGAGCTTTGAGGACGTCTGTCTGTGATGGAAACTTAATACAAGTCAGAATGAATCTTTAATCTGCGAATGCACAGTAAGCTCGATACGGTCTGCAGCGTCCTCCAGCACAGGACAGTCCTGTTAATTTTTAATGAGCATCGTTGCTAAGTGACAGACGGATCCAGTATCACCTATTCTGATCCCATCAAGGGGAAACAGTTCAAGTATTACTGTCATTCAGAAAACTAAAGGAAATCTGGTTTTGTATTGGATTCTTTGTTGTTCAAAACATATACCAGATAATTCAGGAGGCATAAGAGTAAGTACTCACTAATAAAAAGTGACCAAAGAGGTTTGTTGCAAAAACCTCCTGCAGGCTGTCAGCGGTGACGCAGTCCGTCTGTGTAAGGATCCCCTGACCTGTCGTAAACATCGTGATGATACCACTGCAAAAAATAACAAAGTTAGAGAAGCTTTGAAAGGCAGCATAGGAAAGGTTTTAAATACATTCCTTTTAAATCTTTATATAGACTGGACATTTTAAGCATATAAAGCTACTTACGCAGCTTATCAATTTGGAGAATCTTTAAACGTAAAAAGTACCTGGAGAAAAGACCGTTGAAAAATGCATTTACATCGAATTGTGGGTTTGGCATGATGCCTGCATTCAGGTAGAGGCAGTCCAGCCGGTTATACCTGCAGGAGACAATTCACACACATTTCTGAAACACACATATAGCACATTGTCTATGGATGAACATGTGCTATATTGATGTATTTTTATTTGAATGTGTATCTGTTGAAGTAATACTGTATTCTTTATATTAAGTCGTTTTGGAAGCGTGAGTTAAATGAAATGTTATGTAATGTAACGATAAAGTAATCTTTGTTGTTGACATAATTGCTTTACTGTCTATGTATTCATTCAGTTTATACAGGCTAATCTTTGCATCCTGGCTGTATTTCTGTTATGAGTGTATTTCCTGCTTCAGAATGCTAAAGGTTGATGGTCCAAATTGAGGCACATTGATATGCAAATGCTTACTTTGTGTGACAGAAAGTATAAAAAACGTCTTTCTCAGTCTTATAAGACCAACATTTATTCCGTCTCTTTTACTGTTGTATTACCTTAGCTTTAAGCACCACCAGTGTGTTCATTTGTATGCTTTTATGCGAATCTCCTGAGTGTTTAAGTGACAGATCTATGACCTCCCACCTGAGTTTGACCTCCTGTGCAGCAGCGAGGACGGAGGAGATGCTGCTGGTGTCCATCTGCAGGAGAGCCACCTGAGCTGAGGGGTGAGAGGTCAGCAGGGCGGAGCGGGCAGCCTGAGCCCGCTGCATGTTCCTGCAGGCCAGACACAGCTGGAGGCTCTCATTGTCCTGCAGGAGCCGCTCACACAGAGCCAGGCCGATGCCACTGCAGGGGGACACACCCAATGTAATGAAAAACATATAATGAAGGCATTTACAGATTGCATTTATAAGCAAAATACTTTAATGTACAAAATGATACAGGTAGTTGGGCTAGATATTTCTTGACAGGGAGGTTTCAAAAGTTGACATATATAAAGATCAGTTTCCTACACGTACTACGTAAATATGGTATTTAATGGTAACAACAGTCTTTAAAATAGTTTTCTTTTCAAATAGTTTCTTCAGTAGTATTGTATTTTGCTCCTTTACAAAAAAGTATCTTATTTTGTATGTGTCTTTGTAGGCACCATTTCCTTGTTTGTGTAAGACTTTATAATAATCAAACCGGTTCTGTTTCTGATCAACAACAGCTACAAATGAACTAGAAGACTCATATCATGAATTCATCACACCTAAGATGCCAGACATTACCTATTAGCGCCAGTCACCAACACCACCTTATTCATCTTCTCTTGCACAAACTAGAAACAAAACTGCAAACCAAAAACACAAAATGTACGACCAAATGTTTGTTCAAAAGTTACACAATCCATACATCCATGAATCCAACAAGTCCTGTTTTTCCGAGGATATGGACTCGTGCCCTTTACCACTCCTTATCGATGTGATTGGACACTGCAGCAGCGATCAGCCAATGAGAGGTTGACTCCATGTTGCTCAGCATGAAGCACCGCCCACTCAGCGTCAGATAGGAATGAAGCAATACTTCTTAAAGAGATAGAGTTCCCAGTTTAATTTTTATTTGTGTTTTTTCAACCAATGTACAACATATTTAGAATCATTTTCACTGAAAATCGTTGAGTACAAATGTGTAATTAAACCAATTGTGAAAACTGTCGGGGTGCCACTACACTTTTTCAACTATACATCTGCTCCATAATCATTTAATAAAAAAAAAAGATAATAAAACATTTAGTGAAAATATTAATTTATCCAATGGGAATCACCAAATGCTTCACATCGATCAAATGGGTATCCAAAATGCACATCATGGTTAACTTAGACGTAAAGATTATTTCACCTCACCCAGAGAGATATGGAGGACTTCCACATACAGAAGATATGAGTCTCTTTTATGGAGAAGGTGAGTGGGACAAAGGCCTCTGATAAGAGGGGAGAGCCTGTAAAATACAGCTGAAGTGGCTGAAAAACAACAGTGGTATGCAGTATTAAATTCAAGCTAGTAGATAGTTATACACAGAAGTATGAGGAAATAAGAGAAACGACTCCAGTATACTTCAACAAAAGAAAGAATAAACTATAACTAAAATTGCAGATGAGTCTTCGGCTGGTTGTATTTCTACATTTCCTTCACCTTTCTCATTTAAAAATGAAATACACTTTCTTTATCAACGTAGACTAACCATAAGCAGGCATTCACTTCTTCAACACTCACAACACATTCGGTAGCACCTTCCTAATGACACATACTATTAAAGGGGCCCCATTATGCTACTTTTCAGTTTCCATGCTTTAATGTTCAAAAGGTCTTTATTTTTCCTATTGTGCCTGTGCTGCAGCACCTCTTTTCACCCTCTGTCTGAAACCAGAGCAGTCTGCTCTGATTGGTTAGCTGGCCGACTTGTTGTGATTCGTCAACCACTTAGAGATGTCCCGCCCCTTAGCCTGTCAAGTACAATGTGAGTGAACTTTGGGATATTAGCCTTTGCAGACCATTTACATGCAGAACAACCTATATAACATACTACAGGAAAGGGACATCTCAGAAAGAGCATAGCAGGGCCCCTTTAAACCAACATATCAAAACACAGCCTGTGTTCAAGATAAGCATGTTGCAACATCTGATCACCTATCAAATAGTGATATTAGTTTGTGATGAATGCAAAATGATAACAGTTCAAAGTAGAAAAGAACAAATGTTTGGTAGATCCCAAAAGTGAGCGGGAAAGTTACAGAACCACATAAAATATGATGCTCCAAACAAGTCAATTTAAAGAGAATATTAATTTACAAATATAGCGACAAAAGATGAACAGAAAAACACATTTAAACATATAAATATCAATACAAAATATTGTTATTTGAGATTAAGACGTATCTTTTAAACAAACACAGTCATGTACACTTCATGTTCAAATCACAGATGAAAGACTGCAGGGAGATGAGAAACACTGAGATACTTGATGATATTCTCAATGAGTGGAGCTTTAAAAGTGAGATGAAATGTTTGAAATGCAACCGTAATGGTTGGCTCCACCTTTCACTCTCTACATTCAAGCAGTCTTCCAAAGAAAACACAAGTTTTTCAACAGTGTAATCAAACACTGTAACATGGGAAATTTGAAATGATAAAATGAAAATAATATACATTTTTAAAAGTGCCGAATGTCAATTGCTACATTTAATTTTTGGCTTCATCAACACACCTCACAACCTTGAGAATACTTGTATGTCTATAAAACATCTTAGCTAACATGATTGTGCCGATTAAACTCAAACTGAGACACATCAAAAGTCTTTGGTAGTCCATGTTTGTAGAGTCCATGAAACAGTCGTAGCAGGAGGCTCTCATCATATTTCTCTACTGAAATATGATAGCTCTAACCTGGATTGTGTCTGAATCATGGTTTACTCTTGTCTTGCACCAACACTGTCTTAAACATTGCCCCAGATTAAGGCTGTATATCCAGGAGGGCTCGGTGTATTTCCTGGAAGGAGGGCCTTTCCTTCGTGTTCCTCCTCCAGCAGCTCAGCATGATCTTGTAGAGCGAGTCCGGACACAGCACAGGCTGAGGCAGGTAGATCTGCATGAAGGGGTCAACAAGTTAAGCCACAGATACGCAGATCTTTATATGTATGTGAAATGTTTGGAACAACACTCACCTGTCTTTTTTGGTCCCTGAAAAACTCCCCTGTGTTTTCTATCACCTGCTCGTCAGTGAGCTGAGAGTAGGGTTGCTCCTTGCAGAAGTTCAGTATCTCCCACAGAGTCACCCCGAAGGCCCACACATCACTGGCTGTGGTGAACTTACCCTGCACAACAAAAAGGTGGCGATATGTCCATGAGATTGGCAAGGAAAAAGTATTTTTGGTGTGTGATAAAAGTCATATCCTTAAAATCTACCCCCACTATTCATCCCATGTTACTTTTCATTCTCAAAGAAAACTCACTTCTCACCTCCAACGGGAATGAAGAATCATAAATATTGGAGACATTTCTTGATGAATGTAAGTAAATGGCCATCTTCAACAACTGAAAACTACACCAAACGTATGTTTATAAACTCACACACAACTCATGCATTATAGTCCAAGTCTTGTTGCTCACTACTTCCCAATCACATGCATGTTTGCTTGACTTTTCAATTTTGTACATAGTATTGCTTAAGCGATAAGGCCAACAAAAACTAGTAAGCATGTGAGTGAATAAATGACAAAATTATTCTGCAGTGTGAGTTTGTAAACAGATGTTGTGATATAGTTTCGCTGTTAAACCGTGTCCCCGTTTCCTTCCTTTATCAAAAATATTCTCTGTTTTCAGACTATTCATTCACTGATGATGAGCAATGCGAGAAAAACAGTTTCTTCAAGAATCAAGGGTAACCGAGGTTGATTGATTGGTAAACAAATGGTCATTTCTGTGGTGAAATATTCCTTTAAGTAGTGGTGCTCACCAGCAGGATGCTCTCCCATGACATCCAGCGTATCGGCAGCACGGCTCGGCCCTGGATGCGGTAGTAGTCCCCACTGTACAGGTTTCTGCTCATGCCAAAGTCAGCGATCTTTATCGTGTAGTTTTTACCAACCAGGCAATTCCGCGTGGCCAAGTCTCGATGGACAAAGTTCAGAGAGGAGAGGTACTTCATCCCAGATGCTATCTGAGCCGCCATATAGCACAGATTACTGAAACTGGAGAAAAAAGAGAGGAAACAGGGTTGTGTGTTGTGGATTGAAAAGCTGAAAAAAATAGACCTACATATAATAATAATAATAATAATACATTTATTTTGGGGGGCGCCTTTCATAACACCCAAGGACACCTTACAGGGCATAGGGGCAATATAGGGAACAATTAAAACAGTGGATTTTGTGAAGTGAAATATCGGCCGGGGTAAGACAAGACAAACAACAGGAAATGGACTATAGAAGGACACAAAAGGACACAGGGTACAGTTTATAAAGAAAATGCCAGTTTGAACAGCTGGGTTTGGAGTTGGGTTTTGAATGTTGTTATGGAATCAGACTGTCGGATGTGTAGTGGCAGGGAGTTCCAGAGTCTGGGAGCCGAGCAGCTGAAAGCTCGAGCACCCATGGTTTTGAGGCGAGAGCTTGGGACGGTGAGAAGTCCTACGGACGAAGAGCGGAGGGTGCGGGAGGGGGTCTACTCCTGAAGGAGCTCGGTGATGTAGATGGGGGCAAGGTTATGGAGAGCTTTATATGTGAGTAGGACGTTTTTGTAGTCAATACGGTAGCGTACAGGAAGCCAGTGTAGCTGAGTGAGAATGGGGGTATATATAGAGATCTAGTGTGTTCACCACCACTCACCTGACAGTAGGTGCGTTGCTGAGCAGAGCGAGTTGTCCCTCGGGCTCGTGGCGGGACAGAAACTGGTTGAGATCTCCGTTCTCCATGTACTCTGTGATCATACAGAGAGGGTCGCTGTGGATGCACACAGCCAGCAGGCGGATGATGTGGGGATCCTTCAAACGTGACATGATCTTTATCTCCTTCAGGAAGTCATTCCTAGCAAAAGACAAAAAGTACTGTAAACGACTTAATTCACAAAGAAATACATCAGAATGTTCATTTCAAGATATATTTTCAGTTTCAGCACAGGCTAATCCTGAGGTATTTGGTGCTGATCACTCTGAAATCAATACCTTGCATTTTTGCTGGCGTCTGAACGGAGCATCTTCACAGCCACTAAAACTGGCTGATCCACGGGGATGTCAAATAAAAACTCTTTATTCATGAAGTCCTGCATCCCGTCTGCTTCACACAGGTGCACCTGAGAGAAAGAGGAAGCAGAGGAAAGCATTATTTATAACTTGTGCTTTTAAGAGCGTCTAGATCTGTCAGAAAACTTGCAGCAAACGGATAAAGTGTTCAAACCTCTCCAAACTGGCCCTCTCCCAGCTTCTCTTTGAACGTGAGCATCTTTCGGGGGAACTCCTCCACTGCAACGTCCTTCCCTGACAGCAGGTCCATAGTCAGCGCAGGGATGGCGTACGTGTTGCTTCCTGTCACACCCTGCAGGTTCACAATGTCGGCCTCTGCGTAGTGAGGGGCGCCATCTTGCACTGCAGTCGTTGAGGTGGATTTAGACGCTGCTGTGCTGGTAGAAGCTGGAACACAGCATGGAACAAGATAATGTTGATAATGTATTTAACCTTCAACATATCAACTGGGGAAACCGCAGACCCTTTAAGCGACATTGTTTTTCTAATCTTTGTATAACTTTTTCCAGCAATTTGTTACTGATGACTTTCTATCATTGTTTTGATAAAGAGAAGCTGTTAACAGATGGAAAGATTTATCCAGTTTATGTTTGCCATCTTTCCTAAGTTTGGGGGCAGGGTTGGTCATTTTGAAGGAGACAGACAGAGTTCCTCATATACTTTGTCTAATTACGTTCAACTGTAACTTTAAAATGTTTTTTTAGATAACATCAATTACATTAGTTAGAATGTTTGAGAATTGGTTTTTATACCAGAATTTAAAGGAAAACTCACCATACACAGCACAACATACAGTTTAACACTCGACAGGATGAGGTTTATCTGAGTTTAAACGTAAGCAAGCAGTCCCATCTGTCCACCTACCAGACTCCTCTGAGCTCTGAGAAAACTCCGGCAGTTTACATATGATGCGTGAAGGCTCCTGGTAGTCCGGGCCGAGCGGGAAGATACGTTCGTAGGTGGCATTAGACTCCTCCTCGCTGATTGTGCTTGACTGGTTGTGGTTGTAGGCGAACGTTTCACTCTGTATTGACAAACTAGCAGTTAGTTCATCGTCCAGCATCCGGCGAGAGGCCTAGAATAAAGGATGTGGGGGGTGAAGGAACAGATCTGACCACCTCCCGAAAGAAGATTCAATGGAATTTTGATATATTTTTGCATCATCAGTGATTGGCTCACCTTCTCCAACATCTTCTGCCACACCTGCCTCCACAGGATGATGACAATGATGACCAAGAGGATGAGGATGATGGCCACTAAACAGCCAATCAGGATCCGGGTGTTGCTGTCATCGATTTTGTGGGTGGGGTCATCCTCTGGGGAGGGAACAGGAGGAGATACATTATATAATATGCATGCGTGAACATTCGGGATCATAATGAACCTTTCAATAAATCAGTCCTTATATACATATATATATATTTGCTAATCAATATGACTGAACTAAGTGATATTAAAGTAAATGTTAAAAGGACTGTTGTGAAACACAGAATATGTGTCAGCAGGTAGTGTGACTTAAAAATACTGGGTTCATTTTATTTAGATGAGCCAAATCATGGACAAGGCTATTTATGAATGCTGAGTGGAAAAGAGACAATGATGGGATTAGTTCCACCTGTGCTTTCCCTGCTGTGACTAATTCAAATGCCTGCGGTCATAATCGCTCTCTATCAAGGCCATTATGATTTTCATAAAAAATGCAGATTACTATTTAGAAAAGGAAGGTTATCTCCGTTTATTGTATTTTGCATTCGAACATCTAAACATAAACTATGTAATGTTTTCATTTCATTTAAATGTGGTCTCTTGTTTTTTGTCTTCATACCTCTCCTGCGTTTTCAGGATAATAACTTCAGTGCTTATTTGTTGTGTCTGCATGTTGTCAACAATATGCCATATTGTTATATTAGCCATGCATGTCACGTAATGTTTATGAAGGCCTTCATAAAGTGTGTGAGTGTGGAGCGATCACTGACCTGGTAGTATGCTAGGAGGCAGTCCTGTCTTGGTTGTAGTCAGCGTTGTGTTGTACATGGCTGTATCTGAAGGACAGACAATACATGTTTCATCATGAATCTGAAGGCCACAAAATGAACCTTAATAATAATATTCTTAGCAATAACATCATAATAAAAATAATAACAAGTAATAAATATTTGTATACAGAAAATATTTCCAAATATATTTTTATTTTGCATAAGTATATAAACTTAAAGGTGTCAAAGAGGATATATATATATATATAAAGAAAAAATACTTTCTTACAACAGTAACAGATAACACACACAGTATACCTGACTGGAAGGTGATCTCGCTGAACATCATCCAGGCGTCTGCAAAGTAGAACTGGCACTTGATGGCGCTGGCCATGTTATTGAACAGGTTGACGGTGATGAAGCGAGCGCTGGGATTCTTCTCGTCCTCCACGGGGATGAAGGAGAGCGGCGAGGCCTCCCAGTCTGCCTCAGAGCGGAAGAAACACAACAACTGGCGGAAAGCCTTCACGTGCCGCGAGTACATGTTGTTGCAGTGGACCTGACACAAGACAGAACAGGTGGGAGGAAGACCAGTAAGGAAGGGGTAAAACAGATTAATAGAGTCAGTCATACAAAAAACTATAAAGAAAGGAACATAAGGGAGGATATGGTCATAACTAGACTCAGAGTTAATCTCACAGGATTAAATGGCACTTTATATGTACTCTGGAAAAGGAACATTGAACAGTATCAAAACTTCAATCATTTGACATACATCAACTCAAAGAAATGTATACTGTAAAAACCGGTATGCACATCACAACCATCAGTAAGGCTCTATTTACTTTCTCAGGTGACACAGGGTTTCTTAGGCAAAACTAAAATGTTGATCTATACATGAATGTCTAAAATGTTGAAATTACACGATGTTTCACTCTTGTACAGTAGGTGGCAGTATGCACCTTAAAGATGTTTGCAATCCGTTTTAGAGAAGAAGAAGATAAAGCCACATGTGGGGAGACTTTACTTCTGATGAAAGATGTAAACTTGTATGTTCAGGATCCTCACCTTCATGGTGGTGAAGTTGCGTATGCGGTCAAACTCAAACATGATTTCAACATATCCACTGGGGAAGCTCTCGTTGGTCCAACCCACGTAGTCATAGCCGGGCCAGACATTGTAGACGTGACTGAGTGTGAAGTCATCCAGGCCACACACTCCATCAGTCAGCTGGCCCAAGCCCTCCGTCATACTGAGAAACAAGGGTTAAAAGAGATGCATAAAATACAACAGTGGGACTAGGTGCATTTACTCAATTACTGTACTTAGTTTTACATTTAAGGTACTCGTACTTTACTTGAGTGTTCCATTTTCAGGCTCTCTTCTACTTCACTACTGTCATTCTGGACTCTAAAAAGTTGTGCTTTATCTATCAGTGTTAGCAATGCTTGGTAATATTGATAGAATATGATGAATCACTGTAGAGTAGGCCTGCACGATATATCGTGTCGTGACGATAACCGTGATATGCGCATGCGCGATATTCACATCGCAGGACGTGACGATATAAAAAAAATGTTTTCTTAATTTATTAAGTAGGCAAATTAACTCAAACACGTCATGTTACAATTATTTCTGCATGCACAGCAAACCACCAATCACAATCAAATCTCCAAAGCAAACGGACCCGGTGATTAAAGGTAAAAACACTGAATAAAGTAGCTTCATGTGTTTCTCCAGGGCAGTTCGGCGCTGCTAACCGAGCTAGCTCAGCTTGTTGCTCTGGTAACTTAAGATCCAGACGTCCGTGACTAAAATCCTTCATCCGGTTAAATATAGTTAAAAAATACCAATTGCAGAGCATTAAAGTTCAAGAAAGGATGGTTTGCGGGGAAAAAACGGTCTTTTCTTCAATTCCTGTATGTTTTCATATCGCAATATATATCGCAGGGGGGGGGGGAATCGCAATGTCAGTTTTTTCCAATATCGTGCAGCCCTACTGTAGACCCAAAACTATAAAAAGCAACCTTAAATATGTACAGCAGTAACAGGCAACATATACATTTATGCAACAATAATTACTGTATATTTACTGTTTATGTCTATTTTCAAGCTTATTTCAGTATTCAGTCATGTGCAATGCCTTATTTATATAATGCTCTGACAAAAAAAATCCAAATTGAGAAAAATGCTTGGTGCTATCATTTACCACTAGATGGCAGCATTGTAAAACCAATTCCTCACATCTGCTGCTGGCTCTGATGTTGCAATAAAGGCCATTTTATTTTCCCTCTGCCCTGTTGCCACCTCAGAAAGAAGGAGGCCTTATTGTGTCGTGGAGGACTTTATTCACAATGCTATAATGTAAACACTTCTGTCAAAAAAAGTGTGATTAATTTGATACAGTGTCTAAACTTCATAAAGAGGGTTGACTCAGTCATTCCTATGAGGTATTGCCTAACTAAGAAAACCACAATGACCCACCAACGCCTGCTGTCTCTTTGCTTTCACCATGGAGACAGGGCATCAACAATGTGAGGGGAAAACGCACTGACGCAGAATGAGAGCAATGGTGAAGCAGTGCAGTGGTGTGTGAAAGAGGAAGTATGGAATAATAAACACACACACACACACACACACACACACACACACACACACACACACACCTGTGGATCACCGCTCCATCATAGACAGAGTCGTTGAGAGACGCAGGATGAATCGGCAAGTTCATCTGTTCTCCTGCTGGAGCGTTGTACGACACGAGACCATCTGTAGAGCAAAGAAAATGGCTAAAATGATATTTACAATGAGTCCATCATTCCCTATGCTGTGCAAGGAAATTACTGTGTTGACCCAAAGAAGGTTTTTATTCTTCGAAACCGTGGTGGAAATTGTGTTTTTAAAGATATCTACGGCGACATATATTTACAAAACGATGCACAGAGAAAAGGTATAATTTTTCCATTAAAGGTGGGGTAGGTAATTTTGGAGAAACCAGCTCGAGTGCGCTAGAATTAGAAAATACACAACCGGAAAAAAACTGCCACTTCCTTACAGAGCCCCTCCTCCAACTCACACGAACGCGCACATGACCAATGAGGGCACGAGATAAGTTTGTGCACAGATGGAAGGCTGACAGGCAGGTAGGCCATCCAGTTATTTTAGCCGGGCCGGCTCAGATGATTGGTCGTGCTTTTTACAGTACTACGGCTTCCACAGATTACATTTTTTGTATGTATTTATTGTCAAAGCATTTAATGTATTTCATTGCTATCGGGATGTTAAGAGCATTCCATGGAATATAACAAAAAGTGTTTCTGAAATAAATGACATACCCCACCTTTAAGTGCATGATATACATATACAGAATATGCAAACAATGTGATGTTTTCAGACAGTATGAAGAAAAGTTGATTAGAGGGCCTGGTGACACTAGTATTGGACTGACAATCTGCCCACAAAGCTTCAGCTTTTAGGGAATAAAGACGTCTGCTTTTCTCAAAACGTACGCCACACATACACATACACACACACACACACACACACACACACACACACACACACACACATACACACACACCATTGACAGTTTTTGTTCCTTCTCTTCTGCTTTGATTGAAGTTTTCTGTTTCATGTGGTTTTCTGATAATACCTAAAAAGCTACCAACGTCCTTATTCCTTTGTACTCAAATAAACTCACCAAAGCATGCAACATGTTTGTAATCATCACTCACTTTGTTACTTGCTGAATATCATAATTTTTGTCGGCAGCTATAGAGCACTTTACACCCAACGCAACGTTTGGGACCCTATGGGTTATTGTGCTGTTTGTTCAAAAATGTTATCAAAATGCTGTATGTTTCAAATAAATCTCTGTAACTTTAAAAAGGTGATTCAATATGTAGTCAGGAGAAAGATTATTATTGTTTCTATTCATACATTTGTTGTATTTTTTTATTTTGTATGTATTCTTATTTCATTTCTTTGTCCTGTGTTATATTGATAAAGTTATGTAAGGCTTATGTTTCTGGGAAATCTAGAAACGAAAGTGTAATGTATCAAGCTGTAAAGGGGATAGAGGATCAGCTGATCCATTATCTCTTTATGGGCTCAAAGGTAAAGACTGGGGCTCAGGTGTCATCTTTGCTCTCCTCCTCCTCCTCACTTCTAATCTTTTTAATCTCCTGTCTTTTTATACATGTTCCTTTCCTCCTCTTACCCAGCCATTCACAGCCATAGAGCTCCACTCTCATGCAGACGTTCATGGAGTGATCGGTGACGGGCATGAAGCGGACGAAGCGAGCGATGATTGGCGGCTCGAGGTCCTTCAGCACGATGTCGTACGCGTTCCTGTTTCCTTCAATCACCTGCGGGAGGACAAACACACCTTGACCTCATGCAGAAGCTCCCTAATGATTAAGAATGAATCATGACCTCCTCATATCATTTATAGGTAGTGAAGAATGAATGAATCTCTATTGCTACCATAAACACAGAGATACCAGGCAAAAACAATGACAAGCTATAAAAGCATTGGGCGGATGATGGGTATCAGTACACGGTGGCATCTTTATCAGAAGTTTGTTTTAAAGGTCAAATTGATTAAAGAGTGATATCAAAGCCAGGAAAACTCTTGTTTTACCCGCATATATGTGAAGCACTGACTGATAGGACTCACCTGCTTGCCCTGCCTGTTTCTCCACGAGATCCAGCGGCTTCCATCGCGGCTGTACTTAATCTTGTACATCTGGGAGAACTCGTTTCCGATGCCGCCCGCGTGACGCCCCTGGGTGCCCACGAGGGTGATGAAGTGGAGCGAGCGCAGGTCGATCTGGAGAAACTCCTTCAGGCTGTCTGGCTCCACTGTTATCTCTGGACACCAAGCGCCATCGCCCTCCTCAAAGTCCAACCTGAGAGAAAAGGAGGGTGGATGTTCATATTAGAATTACAGCAGGGGAAGAAAGCTGGAAGAAAAATTATGACAGAATGGAGGGGAAAAGGTGAGAGGAAAGTTAAAGTGAGTGCGGTTGTGGATTTCAGGACTTAAAGCCGGTTATAAAAACATCTGCGCCTGAAATTCATCTTAAAGTGTTAATTTTGGGAAGGGGACTTAAGAGTGAGTCGAGACGGGACACACAGCCAGATGGGGATGGGGAAAGTGTATTACATCATTATACTGATACTCACTGAAGGCCACCCAAGTTAATCTGCACTCACATACGCCCACACACACACACACACACACACACACACACACACACACACACACAC